>OY992893.1:2635000-2850000 GCA_963921405.1 Cepaea hortensis
CTATATCTAGTGTCCCCACCTGGTACAATGTTCAATGTATCTATATCTAGTGTCCCCACCTGGTACAATGTTCCATGTATCTATATATCTAGTGTCCCCACCTGGTACAATGTTCCATGTATCTATATCTAGTGTCCCCACCTGGTACAATGTTCCATGTATCTATATCTAGTGTCCCCACCTGGTACAATGTTCCATGTATCTATATATCTAGTGTCCCCACCTGGTACAATGTTCCATGTATCTATATCTAGTGTCCCCACCTGGTACAATGTTCAATGTATCTATATCTAGTGTCCCCACCTGGTACAATGTTCCATGTATCTATATATCTAGTGTCCCCACCTGGTACAATGTTCCATGTATCTATATCTAGTGTCCCCACCTGGTACAATGTTCCATGTATCTATATCTAGTGTCCCCACCTGGTACAATGTTCCATGTATCTATATCTAGTGTCCCCACCTGGTACAATGTTCCATGTATCTATATCTAGTGTCCCCACCTGGTACAAAGTTCCATGTATCTATATATCTAGTGTCCCCACCTAGTACAATGTTCCATGTATCTATATCTAGTGTCCCCACCTGGTACAATGTTCCATGTATCTATATCTAGTGTCCCCACCTGGTACAATGTTCCATGTATCTATATCTAGTGTCCCCACCTGGTACAATGTTCCATGTATCTATATCTAGTGTCCCCACCTGGTACAATGTTCCATGTATCTATATATCTAGTGTCCCCACCTAGTACAATGTTCCATGTATCTATATCTAGTGTCCCCACCTGGTACAATGTTCCATGTATCTATATCTAGTGTCCCCACCTGGTACAATGTTCCATGTATCTATATATCTAGTGTCCCCACCTGGTACAATGTTCCATGTATCTATATCTAGTGTCCCCATCTTGTACAATGTTCCATATATCTATATCTAGTGTCCCCATCTTGTACAATGTTCCATATATCTATATCTAGTTTCCCCATCTTGTACAATGTTCCATGTATCTATATCTAGTTTCCCCATCTTGTACATTGTTCCATATATCTATATCTAGTTTCCCCATCTTGTACATTGTTCCATGTTTCTATAGCTAGTGTCCCCACCTTGTACAATGTTCCATATATCTATATCTAGTTTCCCCACCGTGTACACTGTTCCTTGTATCTATGCCTATTTTTCCCACCATGTAAGTTGTTCCGTGTATCCATATCCAGTTTCCCCACCTTATAAACTGTTCCATATATCTATATCTAGTTTACCCACCTTGTACATTGTTCCATGTTTCTATATCTAGTTTCTACACCTTGTACAATGTTCCATATATCGATATCTAGTTTCTACACCTTGTACAATGTTCCATATATCTATATCTAGTTTCCCCACGTTGTACATTGTTCCATGTTTCTATATCTAGTATCCCCACCTTGTACAATGTTCCATGTTTCTATATCTAGTTCCCCTATTGGTACAATGTTCCACGTATCTATGCCTATTTTTCCCACCATGTAAATCAGTGTTTCCCAACCTTTTATGTGCTATGCCCCACCCAAGCCTTTCTATAATTCTTATTCCCCCCCCCCCCCCGCACATATATACATAACTTTTACTATTCAAAAATTGAAATGTTCACTAAAGAAACTTAAATGATAGGTCTTATGAAGAAATCACTAGGAAATTATTGAGCAAACACAGTAAGTAAATTTTCAAAACATATAATGGAGAACTACAATATATAAAACACTGATTAGACCAGTTGTGCTGTATGGCTCTGAAACCTGGAGTACAATGAAAGGAGACGAAGCCTTGTTACAAACCTTTGAGAACAAAGTCTTAAGACGCATCTTTGGGCCCATTAGGGATACACAAAGTGGAGAGTGGAAAAGAAGAAGTAACAAAGACATTTATGATCTGTTTAAGTCCCCGCTAATCACTGGTATCATGAAGGCTAATAGACTGCAATGGCTGGGGCATATAGAAAGAATGGAAGATAATAGGGAAACAAAACTCGCTTACACTCAGGAAATAAATGACCGTAGACCCCGAGGTAGACCAAGAAGACGGTGGAGAGATGATATACATACAGACCTACAAGCACTTGGAATCAGTGACTGGCAAGAGAAGGTCAACCAGAGATACGAATGGAGACGGATTGTATCTGCAGCAAAGAACTTCAATGGCTCGGAATGCTGAAGAAGAGAAGAAGAAGAAGAAGAAGAAGAAGAAGAAGAAGAAGAAGAAGAAGAAGAAGAAGAAGAAGAGAAGAAGAAGAAGAAGAAGAAGAAGAAGAAGAAGAAGAAGAAAGAAGAAGAAGAAGAAGAAGAAGAAGAAGAAGAAGAAGAAGAAGAAGAAGAAGAAGAAGAAGAAGAAGAAGAAGAAGAAGAAGAAGAAGAAGAAGAAGAAGAAGAAGAAGAAGAAGAAGAAGAAGAAGAAGAAGAAGAAGAAGAAGAAGAAGAAGAAGAAGAAGAAGAAGAAGAAGAAGAAGAAGAAGAAGAAGAAGAAGAAGAAGAAGAAGAAGAAGAAGAAGAAGAAGAAGAAGAAGAAGAAGAAGAAGAAGAAGAAGAAGAAGAAGAAGAAGAAGAAGAAGAAGAAGAAGAAGAAGAAGAAGAAGAAGAAGAAGAAGAAGAAGAAGAAGAAGAAGAAGAAGAAGAAGAAGAAGAAGAAGAAGAAGAAGAAGAAGAAGAAGAAGAAGAAGAAGAAGAAGAAGAAGAAGAAGAAGAAGAAGAAGAAGAAGAAGAAGAAGAAGAAGAAGAAGAAAGAAGAAGAAGAAGAAGAAGAAGAAGAAGAAGAAGAAGAAGAAGAAGAAGAAGAAGAAGAAGAAGAAGAAGAAGAAGAAGAAGAAGAAGAAGAAGAAGAAGAAGAAGAAGAAGAAGAAGAAGAAGAAAGAAGAAGAAGAAGAAGAAGAAGAAGAAGAAGAAGAAGAAGAAGAAGAAGAAGAAGAAGAAGAAGAAGAAGAAGAAGAAAGAAGAAGAAGAAGAAGAAGAAGAAGAAGAAGAAGAAGAAGAAGAAGAAGAAGAAGAAGAAGAAGAAGAAGAAAAGAAGAAGAAGAAGAAGAAGAAGAAGAAGAAGAAGAAGAAGAAGAAGAAGAAGAAGAAGAAGAAGAAGAAGAAGAGAAGAAGAAGAAGAAGAAGAAGAAGAAGAAGAAGAAGAAAGAAGAAGAAGAAGAAGAAGAAGAAGAAGAAGAAGAAGAAGAAGAAGAAGAAGAAGAAGAAGAAGAAGAAGAAGAAGAAGAAGAAGAAGAAGAAGAAGAAGAAGAAGAAGAAGAGAGAAGAAGAAGAAGAAGAAGAAGAAGAAGAAGAAGAAGAAGAAGAGAGAAGAAGAAGAAGAAGAAGAAGAAGAAGAAGAAGAAGAAGAAGAAGAAGAAGAAGAAGAAGAAGAAGAAGAAGAAGAAAGAAGAAGAAGAAGAAGAAGAAGAAGAAGAAGAAGAAGAAGAAGAAGAAGAAGAAGAAGAAGAAGGAAGACGAAGAAGAAGAAGAAGAAGAAGAAGAAGAAGAAGAAGGAAGAAGAAGAAGAAGAAGAAGAAGAAGAAGAAGAAGAAGATAATGGAGAACTGCAATTCAAGTACACAATAATTTTAATGAAAGATTTTTCTATATTATTTTAAGTATTAGTAATTATTTATTATTTAAATTTAGTGAGATCCTTGCATTTGATGCTTGCTGCAAAGAGATTTTATGTCAGGTTCCAATTTAGTTAACTTCAGTCTCAAGTCTGCCCGTTTTGTTATATCCAGCCGATTTCTTCCATTTTCGAATTGCCCCCCTTAACAATCGAATTGCCCCCCTGTGGGGCGTCGGCCCCACGTTGGGAAACACTGATGTAAATTGTTCCGTGTATCTATATCTAGTATCCCCACCTTGTACAATGTTATCATTCTATTCTGGCTCTGCTACGACGTAAGTCAAATAAAACAGGTGATGTATTATTCCATTAGATGACTCAGTCCCTGGCGTTGACCAACAGCTGCACCAGAAGGTGGTAGGCATGCTGACGGTGCAGCTACCAATGCCGCGCCAAGGCTGGAGTTAGTGTTATCGACTGCTGGCTCGTGTCAAATGTGCCCAGGCCGGACAACAGTGTGAACATTGATTAGTCGGCCTGGCACCACGCAATCAATAGAACATCCATCCACTCCACGACCGGCAGTCGGCGCCGCAATCACCGCAGTTTCTGTTGCTCTTTCTTAGCCGTTAATGTAGCCATAGGAAAGCCACAATGACAGTTCTTCTGTCTTCTCATGCTGTTAGTGTCTTATCATGCTGTTAGTGTCTTATTATGTGGTTATTGCCTTCCCATGTTGTTAGTGTCTTCTCCTGTTGTTAGTATCTTCTCATGTTGTTAGTTTCTTCTCATGTTGTTGGTGTCTTCTCATGATGATGGTGTCTTCTCATGATGTTAGTGTCTTCTCATGTTATTAGTGTCTTCTCATGTTGTTAGTGTCTTCTCATGTTGTTAGTGTCTTCTCATGTTGTTAGTGTCTTCTCATGTTGTTAGTGTCTTCTCATGTTGTTAGTGTCTTCTCATGTTGTTAGTGTCTTCTCATGTTGTTAGTGCCTTCTCATGTTATTAGTGTCTTCTCATGTTGTTAGTGTCTTCTCATGTTGTTAGTGTCTTCTCATATTGTTAGTGTCTTCTCATGTTGTTAGTGTCTTCTCATTTTGTTAGTGTCTTCCCATGCAGTTAGTGTCTTCCCATGCAGTTAGTGTCTTCTCATGTTGTTAGTGTCTTCTCATTTTGTTAGTGTCTTTTCATTTTGTTAGTGTCTTCCCATGCAGTTAGTGTCTTCCCATGTTGTTAGTGTCTTCTCATGTTGTTAGTGTCTTCTCATGATGTTAGTGTCTTCTCATGTTGTTAGCGTCTTCTCATGTTGTTAGTGTCTTCTCATGTTGTTAGTGTCTTCTTATGTTGTTAGTGTCTTCTCATGTTGTTAGTGTCTTCCCATGTTGTTAGTCTTCTTATGTTGTTAGTGTCTCCTCATTTTGTTAGTGTCTTCTCATGTTGTTAGTGTCTTCTACTGTTGTTAGTGTCTTCTCGTGTTGTTAGTGTCTTCTCATGTTGTTATTGTCTTCTCATGTTGTTAGTGTCTTCCCATGCAGTTAGTGTCTTCCCATGTTGTTAGTGTCTTCTCATGTTGTTAGTGTCTTCTCATGTTGTTAGTGTCTTCTCATGTTGTTAGTGTCGTATCATGCTGTTAGTGTCTTATCATGCTGTTAGTGTCTTATCATGCTGTTGGTGTCTTATCATGCTGTTAGTGTCTTATCATGTGGTTATTGCCTTCCCATGTTGTTAGTGTCTTCTCATGTTGTTAGTGTCTTCTCATGTTGATAGTGTCTTCTCATGTTGTTGGTGTCTTCTCGTGATGTTGGTGTCTTCTCATGATGTTAGTGTCTTCTCATGTTATTAGTGTCTTCTCATGTTGTTAGTGTCTTCTCATGTTGTTAGTGTCTTCTCATGTTGTTAGTGTCTTCTCATGTTGTTAGTGTCTTCTCGTGTTGTTAGTGCCTTCTCATGTTGTTAGTGCCTTCTCATGTTGTTAGTGCCTTCTTATGTTGTTAGTGTCTTCTCATGTTGTTAGTGTCTTCTCATGTTGTTAGTGTCTTCTCATGTTGTTAGTGTCTTCTCATGTTGTTAGTGTCTTCTCATGTTGTTAGTGTCTTCTCATGTTGTTAGTGTCTTCTCATATTGTTAGTGTCTTCTCATGTTGTTAGTGTCTTCTCATTTTGTTAGTGTCTTCTCATTTTGTTAGTGTCTTCCCATGCAGTTAGTGTCTTCCCATGTTGTTAGTGTCTTCTCATATTGTTAGTGTCTTCTTATGTTGTTAGTGTCTTCTCATGTTGTTCGCGTCTTCTCATGTTGTTAGTGTCTTTTCATGTTGTTAGTGTCTTCTTATGTTGTTAGTGTCTTCTCATGTTGTTAGTGTCTTCCCATGTTGTTAGTCTTCTTATGTTGTTAGTGTCTTCTCATTTTGTTAGTGTCTTCTCATGTTGTTAGTGTCTTCTCGTGTTGTTAGTGTCTTCTCATGTTGTTAGTGTCTTCTCATGTTGTTAGTGTCTTCTCATGTTGTTAGTGTCTTCTTATGTTGTTAGTGTGTTCTCATGTTGTTAGTGTCTTCTCATGTTGTTAGTGTCTTCTCGTGTTGTTAGTGTCTTCTCATGTTGTTAGTGTCTTCTTATGTTGTTAGTGTGTTCTCATGTTGTTAGTGTCTTCTCATGTTGTTAGTGTCTTCTCATGTTGTTAGTGTCTTCTCATGTTGTTAGTGTCTTCTCATGTTGTTAGTGTCTTCTCATGTTGTTAGTGTCTTCTCATATTGTTATTGTCTTCTCATGTTTTTAGTCTTCTCATGTTGTTAGTGTCTTCCCATGCAGTTAGTGTCTTCCCATGTTGTTAGTGTCTTCTCGTGTTGTTAGTGTCTTCTCATGTTGTTAGTGTCTTCTCATGTTGTTAGTGTCTTAACATGCTGTTAGTGTCTTATCATGCTGTTAGTGTCTTATCATGCTGTTAGTGTCTTATCATGCTGTTAGTGTCTTATCATGTGGTTATTGCCTTCCCATGTTGTTAGTGTCTTCTCATGTTGTTAGTGTCTTCTCATGTTGTTAGTGTCTTCTCATGTTGTTTGTGTCTTCTCATGATGTTGGTGTCTTCTCATGATGTTAGTGTCTTCTCATGTTATTAGTGTCTTCTCATGTTGTTAGTGTCTTCTCATGTTGTTAGTGTCTTCTCATGGTGTTAGTGTCTTCTCATGTTGTTAGTGACTTCTCAAGTTGTTAGTGCCTTCTCATGTTGTTAGTGCCTTCTTATGTTGTTAGTGTCTTTTCATGTTGTTAGTGTCTTCCCATGCAGTTAGTGTCTTCCCATGTTGTTAGTGTCTTCTCATGTTGTTAGTGTCTTCTCATGTTGTTAGCGTCTTCTCATGTTGATAGTGTCTTCTCATGTTGTTAGTGTCTTCTTATGTTGTTAGTGTCTTCTCATGTTGTTAGTGTCTTCCCATGTTGTTAGTCTTCTTATGTTGTTAGTGTCTTCTCATTTTGTTAGTGTCTTCTCATGTTGTTAGTGTCTTCTCGTGTTGTTAGTGTCTTCTCGTGTTGATAGTGTCTTCTCATGTTGTTATTGCCTTCTCATGTTGTTAGTCTTCTCATGTTGTTAGTGTCTTCCCATGCAGTTAGTGTCTTCCCATGTTGTTAGTGTCTTCTCATGTTGTTAGTGTCTTCTCATGTTGTTAGTGTCTTCTCATGTTGTTAGTGTCTTCTCATGTTGTTAGTGTCTTCTTATGTTGTTAGTGTCTTCTCATGTTGTTAGTGTCTTCTCGTGTTGTTAGTGTCTTCTCATGTTGTTAGTGTCTTCTCATGTTGTTAGTGTCTTCTCATGTTGTTAGTGTCTTCTCATGTTGTTAGTGTCTTTTCATATTGTTATTGTCTTCTCATGTTTTTAGTCTTCTCATGTTGTTAGTGTCTTCTCATGCAGTTAGTGTCTTCCCATGTTGTTAGTGTCTTCTCATTTTGTTAGTGTCTTCTCATGTTGTAAGTGTCTTCTCATGTTGTTAGTGTCTTATCATGCTGTTAGTGTCTTATCATGCTGTTAGTGTCTTATCATGCTGTTAGTGTTTTATCATGCTGTTAGTGTCTTATCATGTGGTTATTGCCTTCCCATGTTGTTAGTGTCTTCTCATGTTGTTAGTGTCTTCTCATGGTGTTAGTGTCTTCTCATGTTGTTGGTGTCTTCTCATGATGTTGGTGTCTTCTCATGTTAGTGTCTTCTCATGTTATTAGTGTCTTCTCATGTTGTTAGTGTCTTCTCATGTTGTTAGTGTCTTCTCATGTTGTTAGTGTCTTTTCATGTTGTTAGTGTCTTCTTATGTTGTTAGTGTCTTCTCATGTTGTTAGTGTCTTCCCATGTTGTTAGTCTTCTTATGTTGTTAGTGTCTTCTCATTTTGTTAGTGTCTTCTCATGTTGTTAGTGTCTTCTCGTGTTGTTAGTGTCTTCTCGTGTTGTTAGTGTCTTCTCATGTTGTTAGTGTCTTCCCATGCAGTTATTGTCTTCCCATGTTGTTAGTGTCTTCTCATGTTGTTAGTGTCTTCTCATGTTGTTAGTGTCTTCTCATGTTGTTAGTGTCTTCTCATGTTGTTAGTGTCTTCTTATGTTGTTAGTGTGTTCTCATGTTGTTAGTGTCTTCTCATGTTGTTAGTGTCTTCTCATGCTGTTAGTGTCTTATCATGCTGTTAGTGTCTTATCATGCTGTTAGTGTCTTATCATGCTGTTAGTGTCTTATCATGTGGTTATTGCCTTCCAATATTGTTAGTGTCTTCTCATGTTGTTAGTGTCTTCTCATGTTGTTAGTGTCTTCTCATGTTGTTTGTGTCTTCTCATGATGTTGGTGTCTTCTCATGATGTTAGTGTCTTCTCATGTTATTAGTGTCTTCTCATGTTGTTAGTGTCTTCTCATGTTGTTAGTGTCTTCTCATGGTGTTAGTGTCTTCTCATGTTGTTAGTGCCTTCTCATGTTGTTAGTGCCTTCTCATGTTGTTAGTGTCTTCTTATGTTGTTAGTGTCTTCTCATGTTGTTAGTGTCTTCTGATGTTGTTAGTGTCTTCTCATGTTGTTAGTGTCTTCTCATATTGTTAGTGTCTTCTTATGTTGTTAGTGTCTTCTCATTTTGTTAGTGTCTTCTCATTTTGTTAGTGTCTTCCCATGCAGTTAGTGTCTTCCCATGTTGTTAGTGTTTTCTCATGTTGTTAGTGTCTTCTCATGTTGTTAGTGTCTTCTCATGTTGTTAGCGTCTTCTCATGTTGATAGTGTCTTCTCATGTTGTTAGTGTCTTCTCGTGTTGTTAGTGTCTTCTCGTGTTGTTAGTGTCTTCTCATGTTGTTATTGTCTTCTCATGTTGTTAGTCTTCTCATGTTGTTAGTGTCTTCCCATGCAGTTAGTGTCTTCCCATATTGTTAGTGTCTTCTCATGTTGCTAGTGTCTTCTCATGTTGTTAGTGTCTTCTCATGTTGTTAGTGTCTTCTCATGTTGTTAGTGTCTTCTTATGTTGTTAGTGTCTTCTTATGTTGTTAGTGTCTTCTCATGTTGTTAGTGTCTTCTCGTGTTGTTAGTGTCTTCTCATGTTGTTAGTGTCTTCTCATGTTGTTAGTGTCTTCTCATGTTGTTAGTGTCTTCTCATGTTGTTAGTGTCTTCTCATGTTGTTAGTGTCTTTTCATATTGTTATTGCCTTCTCATGTTTTTAGTCTTCTCATGTTGTTAGTGTCTTCCCATGCAGTTAGTGTCTTCCCATGTTGTTAGTGTCTTCTCATTTTGTTAGTGTCTTCTCATGTTGTTAGTGTCTTCTCATGTTATTAGTGTCTTATCATGCTGTTAGTGTCTTATCATGCTGTTAGTGTCTTATCATGCTGTTAGTGTCTTATCATGCTGTTTGTATCTTATCATGTGGTTATTGCCTTCCCATGTTGTTAGTGTCTTCTCATGTTGTTAGTGTCTTCTCATGTTGTTAGTGTCTTCTCATGTTGTTGGTGTCTTCTCATGATGTTGGTGTCTTCTCATGTTAGTGTCTTCTCATGTCATTAGTGTCTTCTCATGTTTTTAGTGTCTTCTCATGTTGTTAGTGTCTTCTCATGTTGTTAGCGTCTTTTCATGTTGTTAGTGTCTTCTTATGTTGTTAGTGTCTTCTCATGTTGTTAGTGTCTTCCCATGTTGTTAGTCTTCTTATGTTGTTAGTGTCTTCTCATTTTGTTAGTGTCTTCTCATGTTGTTAGTGTCTTCTCGTGTTGTTAGTGTCTTCTCGTGTTGTTAGTGTCTTCTCATGTTGTTAGTGTCTTCTCATGTTGTTAGTGTCTTCTCATGTTGTTAGTGTCTTCTCATGTTGTTAGTGTCTTCTCATGTTGTTAGTGTCTTCTTATGTTGTTAGTGTGTTCTCATGTTGTTAGTGTCTTCTCATGTTGTTAGTGTCTTCTCATGTTGTTAGTGCCTTCTCATGTTGTTAGTGTCTTCTCATGTTGTTAGTGTCTTCTCATATTGTTATTGTCTTCTCATGTTTTTAGTCTTCCCATGCAGTTAGTGTCTTCCCATGCAGTTAGTGTCTTCCCATGTTGTTAGTGTCTTCTCATGTTGTTAGTGTCTTCTCATGTTGTTAGTGTCTTCTCATGTTGTTAGTGTCTTATTATGCTGTTAGTGTCTTATCATGCTGTTAGTGTCTTATCATGCTGTTAGTGTCTTATCATGCTGTTAGTGTCTTATCATGTGGTTATTGCCTTCCCATGTTGTTAGTGTCTTCTCATGTTGTTAGTGTCTTCTCATGTTGTTAGTGTCTTCTCATGTTGTTTGTGTCTTCTCATGATGTTGGTGTCTTCTCATGATGTTAGTGTCTTCTCATGTTATTAGTGTCTTCTCATGTTGTTAGTGTCTTTTCATGTTGTTAGTGTCTTCTCATGGTGTTAAAGTCTTCTCATGTTGATAGTGCCTTCTCATGTTGTTAGTGCCTTCTCATGTTGTTAGTGCCTTCTTATGTTGTTAGTGTCTTCTCATGTTGTTAGTGTCTTCTCATGTTGTTAGTGTCTTCTCATGTTGTTAGTGTCTTCTCATGTTGTTAGTGTCTTCTCATGTTGTTAGTGTCTTCTCATGTTGTTAGTGTCTTCTCATATTGTTAGTGTCTTCTCATGTTGTTAGAGTCTTCTCATTTTGTTAGTGTCTTCTCATTTTGTTAGTGTCTTCCCATGCAGTTAGTGTCTTCCCATTTTGTTAGTGTCTTCTCATGTTATTAGTGTCTTCTCATGTTGTTAGTGTCTTCTCATGTTGTTAGCGTCTTCTCATGTTTATAATGTCTTCTCATGTTGTTAGTGTCTTCTTATGTTGTTAGTGTCTTCTCATGTTGTTAGTGTCTTCCCATGTTGTTAGTCTTCTTATGTTGTTAGTGTCTTCTCATGTTGTTATTGTCTTCTCATGTTGTTAGTCTTCTCATGTTGTTAGTGTCTTCCCATGCAGTTAGTGTCTTCCCATATTGTTAGTGTCTTCTCATGTTGTTAGTGTCTTTTCATATTGTTATTGTCTTCTCATGTTTTTAGTCTTCTCATGTTGTTAGTGTCTTCTCATGCAGTTAGTGTCTTCCCATTTTGTTAGTGTCTTCTCATTTTGTTAGTGTCTTCTCATGTTGTAAGTGTCTTCTCATGTTGTTAGTGTCTTATCATGCTGTTAGTGTCTTATCATGCTGTTAGTGTCTTATCATGCTGTTAGTGTTTTATCATGCTGTTAGTGTCTTATCATGTGGTTATTGCCTTCCCATGTTGTTAGTGTCTTCTCATGTTGTTAGTGTCTTCTCATGGTGTTAGTGTCTTCTCATGTTGTTGGTGTCTTCTCATGATGTTGGTGTCTTCTCATGTTAGTGTCTTCTCATGTTATTAGTGTCTTCTCATGTTGTTAGTGTCTTCTCATGTTGTTAGTGTCTTCTCATGTTGTTAGTGTCTTTTCATGTTGTTAGTGTCTTCTTATGTTGTTAGTGTCTTCTCATGTTGTTAGTGTCTTCCCATGTTGTTAGTCTTCTTATGTTGTTAGTGTCTTCTCATTTTGTTAGTGTCTTCTCATGTTGTTAGTGTCTTCTCGTGTTGTTAGTGTCTTCTCGTGTTGTTAGTGTCTTCTCATGTTGTTAGTGTCTTCCCATGCAGTTATTGTCTTCCCATGTTGTTAGTGTCTTCTCATGTTGTTAGTGTCTTCTCATGTTGTTAGTGTCTTCTCATGTTGTTAGTGTCTTCTCATGTTGTTAGTGTCTTCTTATGTTGTTAGTGTGTTCTCATGTTGTTAGTGTCTTCTCATGTTGTTAGTGTCTTCTCATGCTGTTAGTGTCTTCTCATGCTGTTAGTGTCTTATCATGCTGTTAGTGTCTTATCATGCTGTTAGTGTCTTATCATGTGGTTATTGCCTTCCAATATTGTTAGTGTCTTCTCATGTTGTTAGTGTCTTCTCATGTTGTTAGTGTCTTCTCATGTTGTTTGTGTCTTCTCATGATGTTGGTGTCTTCTCATGATGTTAGTGTCTTCTCATGTTATTAGTGTCTTCTCATGTTGTTAGTGTCTTCTCATGTTGTTAGTGTCTTCTCATGGTGTTAGTGTCTTCTCATGTTGTTAGTGCCTTCTCATGTTGTTAGTGCCTTCTCATGTTGTTAGTGTCTTCTTATGTTGTTAGTGTCTTCTCATGTTGTTAGTGTCTTCTGATGTTGTTAGTGTCTTCTCATGTTGTTAGTGTCTTCTCATATTGTTAGTGTCTTCTTATGTTGTTAGTGTCTTCTCATTTTGTTAGTGTCTTCTCATTTTGTTAGTGTCTTCCCATGCAGTTAGTGTCTTCCCATGTTGTTAGTGTTTTCTCATGTTGTTAGTGTCTTCTCATGTTGTTAGTGTCTTCTCATGTTGTTAGCGTCTTCTCATGTTGATAGTGTCTTCTCATGTTGTTAGTGTCTTCTCGTGTTGTTAGTGTCTTCTCGTGTTGTTAGTGTCTTCTCATGTTGTTATTGTCTTCTCATGTTGTTAGTCTTCTCATGTTGTTAGTGTCTTCCCATGCAGTTAGTGTCTTCCCATATTGTTAGTGTCTTCTCATGTTGCTAGTGTCTTCTCATGTTGTTAGTGTCTTCTCATGTTGTTAGTGTCTTCTCATGTTGTTAGTGTCTTCTTATGTTGTTAGTGTCTTCTTATGTTGTTAGTGTCTTCTCATGTTGTTAGTGTCTTCTCGTGTTGTTAGTGTCTTCTCATGTTCTTAGTGTCTTCTCATGTTGTTAGTGTCTTCTCATGTTGTTAGTGTCTTCTCATGTTGTTAGTGTCTTCTCATGTTGTTAGTGTCTTTTCATATTGTTATTGCCTTCTCATGTTTTTAGTCTTCTCATGTTGTTAGTGTCTTCCCATGCAGTTAGTGTCTTCCCATGTTGTTAGTGTCTTCTCATTTTGTTAGTGTCTTCTCATGTTGTTAGTGTCTTCTCATGTTGTTAGTGTCTTATCATGCTGTTAGTGTCTTATCATGCTGTTAGTGTCTTATCATGCTGTTAGTGTCTTATCATGCTGTTTGTGTCTTATCATGTGGTTATTGCCTTCCCATGTTGTTAGTGTCTTCTCATGTTGTTAGTGTCTTCTCATGTTGTTAGTGTCTTCTCATGTTGTTGGTGTCTTCTCATGATGTTGGTGTCTTCTCATGTTAGTGTCTTCTCATGTCATTAGTGTCTTCTCATGTTTTTAGTGTCTTCTCATGTTGTTAGTGTCTTCTCATGTTGTTAGTGTCTTTTCATGTTGTTAGTGTCTTCTTATGTTGTTAGTGTCTTCTCATGTTGTTAGTGTCTTCCCATGTTGTTAGTCTTCTTATGTTGTTAGTGTCTTCTCATTTTGTTAGTGTCTTCTCATGTTGTTAGTGTCTTCTCGTGTTGTTAGTGTCTTCTCGTGTTGTTAGTGTCTTCTCATGTTGTTAGTGTCTTCTCATGTTGTTTGTGTCTTCTCATGTTGTTAGTGTCTTCTCATGTTGTTAGTGTCTTCTCATGTTGTTAGTGTCTTCTTATGTTGTTAGTGTGTTCTCATGTTGTTAGTGTCTTCTCATGTTGTTAGTGTCTTCTCATGTTGTTAGTGCCTTCTCATGTTGTTAGTGTCTTCTCATGTTGTTAGTGTCTTCTCATATTGTTATTGTCTTCTCATGTTTTTAGTCTTCCCATGCAGTTAGTGTCTTCCCATGCAGTTAGTGTCTTCCCATGTTGTTAGTGTCTTCTCATGTTGTTAGTGTCTTCTCATGTTGTTAGTGTCTTCTCATGTTGTTAGTGTCTTATTATGCTGTTAGTGTCTTATCATGCTGTTAGTGTCTTATCATGCTGTTAGTGTCTTATCATGCTGTTAGTGTCTTATCATGTGGTTATTGCCTTCCCATGTTGTTAGTGTCTTCTCATGTTGTTAGTGTCTTCTCATGTTGTTAGTGTCTTCTCATGTTGTTTGTGTCTTCTCATGATGTTGGTGTCTTCTCATGATGTTAGTGTCTTCTCATGTTATTAGTGTCTTCTCATTTTGTTAGTGTCTTTTCATGTTGTTAGTGTCTTCTCATGGTGTTAAAGTCTTCTCATGTTGATAGTGCCTTCTCATGTTGTTAGTGCCTTCTCATGTTGTTAGTGCCTTCTTATGTTGTTAGTGTCTTCTCATGTTGTTAGTGTCTTCTCATGTTGTTAGTGTCTTCTCATGTTGTTAGTGTCTTCTCATGTTGTTAGTGTCTTCTCATGTTGTTAGTGTCTTCTCATGTTGTTAGTGTCTTCTCATGTTGTTAGTGTCTTCTCATATTGTTAGTGTCTTCTCATGTTGTTAGTGTCTTCTCATTTTGTTAGTGTCTTCTCATTTTGTTAGTGTCTTCCCATGCAGTTAGTGTCTTCCCATTTTGTTAGTGTCTTCTCATGTTATTAGTGTCTTCTCATGTTGTTAGTGTCTTCTCATGTTGTTAGCGTCTTCTCATGTTTATAATGTCTTCTCATGTTGTTAGTGTCTTCTTATGTTGTTAGTGTCTTCTCATGTTGTTAGTGTCTTCCCATGTTGTTAGTCTTCTTATGTTGTTAGTGTCTTCTCATGTTGTTAGTGTCTTCTCGTGTTGTTAGTGTCTTCTCGTGTTGTTTGTGTCTTCTCATGTTGTTAGTGTCTTCTCATGTTGTTAGTCTTCTCATGTTGTTAGTGTCTTCCCATGCAGTTAGTGTCTTCCCATGTTGTTAGTGTCTTCTTATGTTGTTAGTGTCTTCTCATGTTGTTAGTGTCTTCTCATGTTGTTAGTGTCTTCTCATGTTGTTAGTGTCTTCTCATGTTGTTAGTGTCTTCTCATGTTGTTAGTGTCTTCTCATGTTGTTAGTTTCTTCTCGTGTTGTTAGTGTCTTCTCATGTTGTTAGTGTCTTCTCATGTTGCTAGTGTCTTCTCATGTTGTTAGTGTCTTCTCATGTTGTTAGTGTCTTTTCATATTGTTATTGTCTTTTCATGTTTTTAGTCTTCTCATGTTGTTAGTGTCTTCCCATGCAGTTAGTGTCTTCCCATGTTGTTAGTGTCTTCTTATGTTGTTAGTGTCTTCTCATGTTGTTAGTGTCTTCTCATGTTGTTAGTGTCTTATCATGCTGTTAGTGTCTTATCATGCTGTTAGTGTCTTATCATGCTGTTAGTGTCTTATCATGCTGTTAGTGTCTTATCATGTGGTTATTGCCTTCCCATGTTGTTAGTGTCTTCTCATGTTGTTAGTGTCTTCTCATGTTGTTAGTGTCTTCTCATGTTGTTGTTGTCTTCTCATGATGTTGGTGTCTTCTCATGATGTTAGTGTCTTCTCATGTTATTAGTGTCTTCTCATGTTGTTAGTGTCTTCTCATGTTGTTAGTGTCTTCTCATGTTGTTAGTGTCTTCTCATGTTGTTAGTGTCTTCTCATGTTGTTAGTGTCTTCTCATGTTGTTAGTGTCTTCTCATGTTGTTAGTGCCTTCTCATGTTATTAGTGTCTTCTCATGTTGTTAGTGTCTTCTCATGTTGTTAGTGTCTTCTCATATTGTTAGTGTCTTCTCATGTTGTTAGTGTCTTCTCATTTTGTTAGTGTCTTCCCATGCAGTTAGTGTCTTCCCATGCAGTTAGTGTCTTCTCATGTTGTTAGTGTCTTCTCATTTTGTTAGTGTCTTTTCATTTTGTTAGTGTCTTCCCATGCAGTTAGTGTCTTCCCATGTTGTTAGTGTCTTCTCATGTTGTTAGTGTCTTCTCATGATGTTAGTGTCTTCTCATGTTGTTAGCGTCTTCTCATGTTGTTAGTGTCTTCTCATGTTGTTAGTGTCTTCTTATGTTGTTAGTGTCTTCTCATGTTGTTAGTGTCTTCCCATGTTGTTAGTCTTCTTATGTTGTTAGTGTCTCCTCATTTTGTTAGTGTCTTCTCATGTTGTTAGTGTCTTCTACTGTTGTTAGTGTCTTCTCGTGTTGTTAGTGTCTTCTCATGTTGTTATTGTCTTCTCATGTTGTTAGTGTCTTCCCATGCAGTTAGTGTCTTCCCATGTTGTTAGTGTCTTCTCATGTTGTTAGTGTCTTCTCATGTTGTTAGTGTCTTCTCATGTTGTTAGTGTCGTATCATGCTGTTAGTGTCTTATCATGCTGTTAGTGTCTTATCATGCTGTTGGTGTCTTATCATGCTGTTAGTGTCTTATCATGTGGTTATTGCCTTCCCATGTTGTTAGTGTCTTCTCATGTTGTTAGTGTCTTCTCATGTTGATAGTGTCTTCTCATGTTGTTGGTGTCTTCTCGTGATGTTGGTGTCTTCTCATGATGTTAGTGTCTTCTCATGTTATTAGTGTCTTCTCATGTTGTTAGTGTCTTCTCATGTTGTTAGTGTCTTCTCATGTTGTTAGTGTCTTCTCATGTTGTTAGTGTCTTCTCGTGTTGTTAGTGCCTTCTCATGTTGTTAGTGCCTTCTCATGTTGTTAGTGCCTTCTTATGTTGTTAGTGTCTTCTCATGTTGTTAGTGTCTTCTCATGTTGTTAGTGTCTTCTCATGTTGTTAGTGTCTTCTCATGTTGTTAGTGTCTTCTCATGTTGTTAGTGTCTTCTCATGTTGTTAGTGTCTTCTCATATTGTTAGTGTCTTCTCATGTTGTTAGTGTCTTCTCATTTTGTTAGTGTCTTCTCATTTTGTTAGTGTCTTCCCATGCAGTTAGTGTCTTCCCATGTTGTTAGTGTCTTCTCATATTGTTAGTGTCTTCTTATGTTGTTAGTGTCTTCTCATGTTGTTCGCGTCTTCTCATGTTGTTAGTGTCTTTTCATGTTGTTAGTGTCTTCTTATGTTGTTAGTGTCTTCTCATGTTGTTAGTGTCTTCCCATGTTGTTAGTCTTCTTATGTTGTTAGTGTCTTCTCATTTTGTTAGTGTCTTCTCATGTTGTTAGTGTCTTCTCGTGTTGTTAGTGTCTTCTCATGTTGTTAGTGTCTTCTCATGTTGTTAGTGTCTTCTCATGTTGTTAGTGTCTTCTTATGTTGTTAGTGTGTTCTCATGTTGTTAGTGTCTTCTCATGTTGTTAGTGTCTTCTCGTGTTGTTAGTGTCTTCTCATGTTGTTAGTGTCTTCTTATGTTGTTAGTGTGTTCTCATGTTGTTAGTGTCTTCTCATGTTGTTAGTGTCTTCTCATGTTGTTAGTGTCTTCTCATGTTGTTAGTGTCTTCTCATGTTGTTAGTGTCTTCTCATGTTGTTAGTGTCTTCTCATATTGTTATTGTCTTCTCATGTTTTTAGTCTTCTCATGTTGTTAGTGTCTTCCCATGCAGTTAGTGTCTTCCCATGTTGTTAGTGTCTTCTCGTGTTGTTAGTGTCTTCTCATGTTGTTAGTGTCTTCTCATGTTGTTAGTGTCTTAACATGCTGTTAGTGTCTTATCATGCTGTTAGTGTCTTATCATGCTGTTAGTGTCTTATCATGCTGTTAGTGTCTTATCATGTGGTTATTGCCTTCCCATGTTGTTAGTGTCTTCTCATGTTGTTAGTGTCTTCTCATGTTGTTAGTGTCTTCTCATGTTGTTTGTGTCTTCTCATGATGTTGGTGTCTTCTCATGATGTTAGTGTCTTCTCATGTTATTAGTGTCTTCTCATGTTGTTAGTGTCTTCTCATGTTGTTAGTGTCTTCTCATGGTGTTAGTGTCTTCTCATGTTGTTAGTGACTTCTCAAGTTGTTAGTGCCTTCTCATGTTGTTAGTGCCTTCTTATGTTGTTAGTGTCTTTTCATGTTGTTAGTGTCTTCCCATGCAGTTAGTGTCTTCCCATGTTGTTAGTGTCTTCTCATGTTGTTAGTGTCTTCTCATGTTGTTAGCGTCTTCTCATGTTGATAGTGTCTTCTCATGTTGTTAGTGTCTTCTTATGTTGTTAGTGTCTTCTCATGTTGTTAGTGTCTTCCCATGTTGTTAGTCTTCTTATGTTGTTAGTGTCTTCTCATTTTGTTAGTGTCTTCTCATGTTGTTAGTGTCTTCTCGTGTTGTTAGTGTCTTCTCGTGTTGATAGTGTCTTCTCATGTTGTTATTGCCTTCTCATGTTGTTAGTCTTCTCATGTTGTTAGTGTCTTCCCATGCAGTTAGTGTCTTCCCATGTTGTTAGTGTCTTCTCATGTTGTTAGTGTCTTCTCATGTTGTTAGTGTCTTCTCATGTTGTTAGTGTCTTCTCATGTTGTTAGTGTCTTCTTATGTTGTTAGTGTCTTCTCATGTTGTTAGTGTCTTCTCGTGTTGTTAGTGTCTTCTCATGTTGTTAGTGTCTTCTCATGTTGTTAGTGTCTTCTCATGTTGTTAGTGTCTTCTCATGTTGTTAGTGTCTTTTCATATTGTTATTGTCTTCTCATGTTTTTAGTCTTCTCATGTTGTTAGTGTCTTCTCATGCAGTTAGTGTCTTCCCATGTTGTTAGTGTCTTCTCATTTTGTTAGTGTCTTCTCATGTTGTAAGTGTCTTCTCATGTTGTTAGTGTCTTATCATGCTGTTAGTGTCTTATCATGCTGTTAGTGTCTTATCATGCTGTTAGTGTTTTATCATGCTGTTAGTGTCTTATCATGTGGTTATTGCCTTCCCATGTTGTTAGTGTCTTCTCATGTTGTTAGTGTCTTCTCATGGTGTTAGTGTCTTCTCATGTTGTTGGTGTCTTCTCATGATGTTGGTGTCTTCTCATGTTAGTGTCTTCTCATGTTATTAGTGTCTTCTCATGTTGTTAGTGTCTTCTCATGTTGTTAGTGTCTTCTCATGTTGTTAGTGTCTTTTCATGTTGTTAGTGTCTTCTTATGTTGTTAGTGTCTTCTCATGTTGTTAGTGTCTTCCCATGTTGTTAGTCTTCTTATGTTGTTAGTGTCTTCTCATTTTGTTAGTGTCTTCTCATGTTGTTAGTGTCTTCTCGTGTTGTTAGTGTCTTCTCGTGTTGTTAGTGTCTTCTCATGTTGTTAGTGTCTTCCCATGCAGTTATTGTCTTCCCATGTTGTTAGTGTCTTCTCATGTTGTTAGTGTCTTCTCATGTTGTTAGTGTCTTCTCATGTTGTTAGTGTCTTCTCATGTTGTTAGTGTCTTCTTATGTTGTTAGTGTGTTCTCATGTTGTTAGTGTCTTCTCATGTTGTTAGTGTCTTCTCATGCTGTTAGTGTCTTATCATGCTGTTAGTGTCTTATCATGCTGTTAGTGTCTTATCATGCTGTTAGTGTCTTATCATGTGGTTATTGCCTTCCAATATTGTTAGTGTCTTCTCATGTTGTTAGTGTCTTCTCATGTTGTTAGTGTCTTCTCATGTTGTTTGTGTCTTCTCATGATGTTGGTGTCTTCTCATGATGTTAGTGTCTTCTCATGTTATTAGTGTCTTCTCATGTTGTTAGTGTCTTCTCATGTTGTTAGTGTCTTCTCATGGTGTTAGTGTCTTCTCATGTTGTTAGTGCCTTCTCATGTTGTTAGTGCCTTCTCATGTTGTTAGTGTCTTCTTATGTTGTTAGTGTCTTCTCATGTTGTTAGTGTCTTCTGATGTTGTTAGTGTCTTCTCATGTTGTTAGTGTCTTCTCATATTGTTAGTGTCTTCTTATGTTGTTAGTGTCTTCTCATTTTGTTAGTGTCTTCTCATTTTGTTAGTGTCTTCCCATGCAGTTAGTGTCTTCCCATGTTGTTAGTGTTTTCTCATGTTGTTAGTGTCTTCTCATGTTGTTAGTGTCTTCTCATGTTGTTAGCGTCTTCTCATGTTGATAGTGTCTTCTCATGTTGTTAGTGTCTTCTCGTGTTGTTAGTGTCTTCTCGTGTTGTTAGTGTCTTCTCATGTTGTTATTGTCTTCTCATGTTGTTAGTCTTCTCATGTTGTTAGTGTCTTCCCATGCAGTTAGTGTCTTCCCATATTGTTAGTGTCTTCTCATGTTGCTAGTGTCTTCTCATGTTGTTAGTGTCTTCTCATGTTGTTAGTGTCTTCTCATGTTGTTAGTGTCTTCTTATGTTGTTAGTGTCTTCTTATGTTGTTAGTGTCTTCTCATGTTGTTAGTGTCTTCTCGTGTTGTTAGTGTCTTCTCATGTTGTTAGTGTCTTCTCATGTTGTTAGTGTCTTCTCATGTTGTTAGTGTCTTCTCATGTTGTTAGTGTCTTCTCATGTTGTTAGTGTCTTTTCATATTGTTATTGCCTTCTCATGTTTTTAGTCTTCTCATGTTGTTAGTGTCTTCCCATGCAGTTAGTGTCTTCCCATGTTGTTAGTGTCTTCTCATTTTGTTAGTGTCTTCTCATGTTGTTAGTGTCTTCTCATGTTATTAGTGTCTTATCATGCTGTTAGTGTCTTATCATGCTGTTAGTGTCTTATCATGCTGTTAGTGTCTTATCATGCTGTTTGTATCTTATCATGTGGTTATTGCCTTCCCATGTTGTTAGTGTCTTCTCATGTTGTTAGTGTCTTCTCATGTTGTTAGTGTCTTCTCATGTTGTTGGTGTCTTCTCATGATGTTGGTGTCTTCTCATGTTAGTGTCTTCTCATGTCATTAGTGTCTTCTCATGTTTTTAGTGTCTTCTCATGTTGTTAGTGTCTTCTCATGTTGTTAGCGTCTTTTCATGTTGTTAGTGTCTTCTTATGTTGTTAGTGTCTTCTCATGTTGTTAGTGTCTTCCCATGTTGTTAGTCTTCTTATGTTGTTAGTGTCTTCTCATTTTGTTAGTGTCTTCTCATGTTGTTAGTGTCTTCTCGTGTTGTTAGTGTCTTCTCGTGTTGTTAGTGTCTTCTCATGTTGTTAGTGTCTTCTCATGTTGTTAGTGTCTTCTCATGTTGTTAGTGTCTTCTCATGTTGTTAGTGTCTTCTCATGTTGTTAGTGTCTTCTTATGTTGTTAGTGTGTTCTCATGTTGTTAGTGTCTTCTCATGTTGTTAGTGTCTTCTCATGTTGTTAGTGCCTTCTCATGTTGTTAGTGTCTTCTCATGTTGTTAGTGTCTTCTCATATTGTTATTGTCTTCTCATGTTTTTAGTCTTCCCATGCAGTTAGTGTCTTCCCATGCAGTTAGTGTCTTCCCATGTTGTTAGTGTCTTCTCATGTTGTTAGTGTCTTCTCATGTTGTTAGTGTCTTCTCATGTTGTTAGTGTCTTATTATGCTGTTAGTGTCTTATCATGCTGTTAGTGTCTTATCATGCTGTTAGTGTCTTATCATGCTGTTAGTGTCTTATCATGTGGTTATTGCCTTCCCATGTTGTTAGTGTCTTCTCATGTTGTTAGTGTCTTCTCATGTTGTTAGTGTCTTCTCATGTTGTTTGTGTCTTCTCATGATGTTGGTGTCTTCTCATGATGTTAGTGTCTTCTCATGTTATTAGTGTCTTCTCATGTTGTTAGTGTCTTTTCATGTTGTTAGTGTCTTCTCATGGTGTTAAAGTCTTCTCATGTTGATAGTGCCTTCTCATGTTGTTAGTGCCTTCTCATGTTGTTAGTGCCTTCTTATGTTGTTAGTGTCTTCTCATGTTGTTAGTGTCTTCTCATGTTGTTAGTGTCTTCTCATGTTGTTAGTGTCTTCTCATGTTGTTAGTGTCTTCTCATGTTGTTAGTGTCTTCTCATGTTGTTAGTGTCTTCTCATATTGTTAGTGTCTTCTCATGTTGTTAGAGTCTTCTCATTTTGTTAGTGTCTTCTCATTTTGTTAGTGTCTTCCCATGCAGTTAGTGTCTTCCCATTTTGTTAGTGTCTTCTCATGTTATTAGTGTCTTCTCATGTTGTTAGTGTCTTCTCATGTTGTTAGCGTCTTCTCATGTTTATAATGTCTTCTCATGTTGTTAGTGTCTTCTTATGTTGTTAGTGTCTTCTCATGTTGTTAGTGTCTTCCCATGTTGTTAGTCTTCTTATGTTGTTAGTGTCTTCTCATGTTGTTATTGTCTTCTCATGTTGTTAGTCTTCTCATGTTGTTAGTGTCTTCCCATGCAGTTAGTGTCTTCCCATATTGTTAGTGTCTTCTCATGTTGTTAGTGTCTTTTCATATTGTTATTGTCTTCTCATGTTTTTAGTCTTCTCATGTTGTTAGTGTCTTCTCATGCAGTTAGTGTCTTCCCATTTTGTTAGTGTCTTCTCATTTTGTTAGTGTCTTCTCATGTTGTAAGTGTCTTCTCATGTTGTTAGTGTCTTATCATGCTGTTAGTGTCTTATCATGCTGTTAGTGTCTTATCATGCTGTTAGTGTTTTATCATGCTGTTAGTGTCTTATCATGTGGTTATTGCCTTCCCATGTTGTTAGTGTCTTCTCATGTTGTTAGTGTCTTCTCATGGTGTTAGTGTCTTCTCATGTTGTTGGTGTCTTCTCATGATGTTGGTGTCTTCTCATGTTAGTGTCTTCTCATGTTATTAGTGTCTTCTCATGTTGTTAGTGTCTTCTCATGTTGTTAGTGTCTTCTCATGTTGTTAGTGTCTTTTCATGTTGTTAGTGTCTTCTTATGTTGTTAGTGTCTTCTCATGTTGTTAGTGTCTTCCCATGTTGTTAGTCTTCTTATGTTGTTAGTGTCTTCTCATTTTGTTAGTGTCTTCTCATGTTGTTAGTGTCTTCTCGTGTTGTTAGTGTCTTCTCGTGTTGTTAGTGTCTTCTCATGTTGTTAGTGTCTTCCCATGCAGTTATTGTCTTCCCATGTTGTTAGTGTCTTCTCATGTTGTTAGTGTCTTCTCATGTTGTTAGTGTCTTCTCATGTTGTTAGTGTCTTCTCATGTTGTTAGTGTCTTCTTATGTTGTTAGTGTGTTCTCATGTTGTTAGTGTCTTCTCATGTTGTTAGTGTCTTCTCATGCTGTTAGTGTCTTATCATGCTGTTAGTGTCTTATCATGCTGTTAGTGTCTTATCATGCTGTTAGTGTCTTATCATGTGGTTATTGCCTTCCAATATTGTTAGTGTCTTCTCATGTTGTTAGTGTCTTCTCATGTTGTTAGTGTCTTCTCATGTTGTTTGTGTCTTCTCATGATGTTGGTGTCTTCTCATGATGTTAGTGTCTTCTCATGTTATTAGTGTCTTCTCATGTTGTTAGTGTCTTCTCATGTTGTTAGTGTCTTCTCATGGTGTTAGTGTCTTCTCATGTTGTTAGTGCCTTCTCATGTTGTTAGTGCCTTCTCATGTTGTTAGTGTCTTCTTATGTTGTTAGTGTCTTCTCATGTTGTTAGTGTCTTCTGATGTTGTTAGTGTCTTCTCATGTTGTTAGTGTCTTCTCATATTGTTAGTGTCTTCTTATGTTGTTAGTGTCTTCTCATTTTGTTAGTGTCTTCTCATTTTGTTAGTGTCTTCCCATGCAGTTAGTGTCTTCCCATGTTGTTAGTGTTTTCTCATGTTGTTAGTGTCTTCTCATGTTGTTAGTGTCTTCTCATGTTGTTAGCGTCTTCTCATGTTGATAGTGTCTTCTCATGTTGTTAGTGTCTTCTCGTGTTGTTAGTGTCTTCTCGTGTTGTTAGTGTCTTCTCATGTTGTTATTGTCTTCTCATGTTGTTAGTCTTCTCATGTTGTTAGTGTCTTCCCATGCAGTTAGTGTCTTCCCATATTGTTAGTGTCTTCTCATGTTGCTAGTGTCTTCTCATGTTGTTAGTGTCTTCTCATGTTGTTAGTGTCTTCTCATGTTGTTAGTGTCTTCTTATGTTGTTAGTGTCTTCTTATGTTGTTAGTGTCTTCTCATGTTGTTAGTGTCTTCTCGTGTTGTTAGTGTCTTCTCATGTTCTTAGTGTCTTCTCATGTTGTTAGTGTCTTCTCATGTTGTTAGTGTCTTCTCATGTTGTTAGTGTCTTCTCATGTTGTTAGTGTCTTTTCATATTGTTATTGCCTTCTCATGTTTTTAGTCTTCTCATGTTGTTAGTGTCTTCCCATGCAGTTAGTGTCTTCCCATGTTGTTAGTGTCTTCTCATTTTGTTAGTGTCTTCTCATGTTGTTAGTGTCTTCTCATGTTGTTAGTGTCTTATCATGCTGTTAGTGTCTTATCATGCTGTTAGTGTCTTATCATGCTGTTAGTGTCTTATCATGCTGTTTGTGTCTTATCATGTGGTTATTGCCTTCCCATGTTGTTAGTGTCTTCTCATGTTGTTAGTGTCTTCTCATGTTGTTAGTGTCTTCTCATGTTGTTGGTGTCTTCTCATGATGTTGGTGTCTTCTCATGTTAGTGTCTTCTCATGTCATTAGTGTCTTCTCATGTTTTTAGTGTCTTCTCATGTTGTTAGTGTCTTCTCATGTTGTTAGTGTCTTTTCATGTTGTTAGTGTCTTCTTATGTTGTTAGTGTCTTCTCATGTTGTTAGTGTCTTCCCATGTTGTTAGTCTTCTTATGTTGTTAGTGTCTTCTCATTTTGTTAGTGTCTTCTCATGTTGTTAGTGTCTTCTCGTGTTGTTAGTGTCTTCTCGTGTTGTTAGTGTCTTCTCATGTTGTTAGTGTCTTCTCATGTTGTTTGTGTCTTCTCATGTTGTTAGTGTCTTCTCATGTTGTTAGTGTCTTCTCATGTTGTTAGTGTCTTCTTATGTTGTTAGTGTGTTCTCATGTTGTTAGTGTCTTCTCATGTTGTTAGTGTCTTCTCATGTTGTTAGTGCCTTCTCATGTTGTTAGTGTCTTCTCATGTTGTTAGTGTCTTCTCATATTGTTATTGTCTTCTCATGTTTTTAGTCTTCCCATGCAGTTAGTGTCTTCCCATGCAGTTAGTGTCTTCCCATGTTGTTAGTGTCTTCTCATGTTGTTAGTGTCTTCTCATGTTGTTAGTGTCTTCTCATGTTGTTAGTGTCTTATTATGCTGTTAGTGTCTTATCATGCTGTTAGTGTCTTATCATGCTGTTAGTGTCTTATCATGCTGTTAGTGTCTTATCATGTGGTTATTGCCTTCCCATGTTGTTAGTGTCTTCTCATGTTGTTAGTGTCTTCTCATGTTGTTAGTGTCTTCTCATGTTGTTTGTGTCTTCTCATGATGTTGGTGTCTTCTCATGATGTTAGTGTCTTCTCATGTTATTAGTGTCTTCTCATTTTGTTAGTGTCTTTTCATGTTGTTAGTGTCTTCTCATGGTGTTAAAGTCTTCTCATGTTGATAGTGCCTTCTCATGTTGTTAGTGCCTTCTCATGTTGTTAGTGCCTTCTTATGTTGTTAGTGTCTTCTCATGTTGTTAGTGTCTTCTCATGTTGTTAGTGTCTTCTCATGTTGTTAGTGTCTTCTCATGTTGTTAGTGTCTTCTCATGTTGTTAGTGTCTTCTCATGTTGTTAGTGTCTTCTCATGTTGTTAGTGTCTTCTCATATTGTTAGTGTCTTCTCATGTTGTTAGTGTCTTCTCATTTTGTTAGTGTCTTCTCATTTTGTTAGTGTCTTCCCATGCAGTTAGTGTCTTCCCATTTTGTTAGTGTCTTCTCATGTTATTAGTGTCTTCTCATGTTGTTAGTGTCTTCTCATGTTGTTAGCGTCTTCTCATGTTTATAATGTCTTCTCATGTTGTTAGTGTCTTCTTATGTTGTTAGTGTCTTCTCATGTTGTTAGTGTCTTCCCATGTTGTTAGTCTTCTTATGTTGTTAGTGTCTTCTCATGTTGTTAGTGTCTTCTCGTGTTGTTAGTGTCTTCTCGTGTTGTTTGTGTCTTCTCATGTTGTTAGTGTCTTCTCATGTTGTTAGTCTTCTCATGTTGTTAGTGTCTTCCCATGCAGTTAGTGTCTTCCCATGTTGTTAGTGTCTTCTTATGTTGTTAGTGTCTTCTCATGTTGTTAGTGTCTTCTCATGTTGTTAGTGTCTTCTCATGTTGTTAGTGTCTTCTCATGTTGTTAGTGTCTTCTCATGTTGTTAGTGTCTTCTCATGTTGTTAGTTTCTTCTCGTGTTGTTAGTGTCTTCTCATGTTGTTAGTGTCTTCTCATGTTGCTAGTGTCTTCTCATGTTGTTAGTGTCTTCTCATGTTGTTAGTGTCTTTTCATATTGTTATTGTCTTTTCATGTTTTTAGTCTTCTCATGTTGTTAGTGTCTTCCCATGCAGTTAGTGTCTTCCCATGTTGTTAGTGTCTTCTTATGTTGTTAGTGTCTTCTCATGTTGTTAGTGTCTTCTCATGTTGTTAGTGTCTTATCATGCTGTTAGTGTCTTATCATGCTGTTAGTGTCTTATCATGCTGTTAGTGTCTTATCATGCTGTTAGTGTCTTATCATGTGGTTATTGCCTTCCCATGTTGTTAGTGTCTTCTCATGTTGTTAGTGTCTTCTCATGTTGTTAGTGTCTTCTCATGTTGTTGTTGTCTTCTCATGATGTTGGTGTCTTCTCATGTTAGTGTCTTCTCATGTTATTAGTGTCTTCTCATGTTGTTAGTGTCTTCTCATGTTGTTAGTGTCTTCTCATGTTGTTAGTGTCTTCTCATGTTGTTAGTGTCTTCTCATGTTGTTAGTGTCTTCTCATGTTGTTAGTTTCTTCCCATGTTGTTAGTCTTCTTATGTTGTTAGTGTCTTCTCATTTTGTTAGTGTCTTCTCATGTTGTTAGTGTCTTCTCGTGTTGTTAGTGTCTTCTCGTGTTGTTAGTGTCTTCTCATGTTGTTATTGTCTTCTCATGTTGTTAGTCTTCTCATGTTGTTAGTGTCTTCTCATTTTGTTAGTGTCTTCTCATTTTGCTAGTGTCTTCCCATGCAGTTAGTGTCTTCCCATGTTGTTAGTGTCTTCTCATGTTATTAGTGTCTTCTCATGTTGTTAGTGTCTTCTCATGTTGTTAGCGTCTTCTCATGTTGATAATGTCTTCTCATGTTGTTAGTGTCTTCTTATGTTGTTAGTGTCTTCTCATGTTGTTAGTGTCTTCCCTTGTTGTTAGTCTTCTTATGTTGTTAGTGTCTTCTCATGTTGTTAGTGTCTTCTCGTGTTGTTAGTGTCTTCTCGTGTTGTTAGTGTCTTCTCATGTTGTTATTGTCTTCTCATGTTGTTAGTCTTCTCATGTTGTTAGTGTCTTCCCATGCAGTTAGTGTCTTCCCATGTTGTTAGTGTCTTCGCATGTTGTTAGTGTCTTCTCATGTTGTTAGTGTCTTCTCATGTTGTTAGTGTCTTCTCATGTTGTTAGTGTCTTCTCATGTTGTTAGTGTCTTCTCATGTTGTTAGTGTCTTCTCATGTTGTTAGTGTCTTCTCATGTTGTTAGTGTCTTCTCATGTTGTTAGTGTCTTCTCATGTTGTTAGTGTCTTCTCATGTTGTTAGTGTCTTCTCATGTTGTTAGTGTCTTTTTATGTTGTTAGAGTCTTCCCATGTTGTTAGTGTCTTCTCATGTTGTTAGTGTCTTTTTATGTTGTTAGTGTCTTCCCATGTTGTTAGTGTCTTCTTATGTTGTTAGTGTCTTCTCATGTTGTTAGTGTCTTCTCATGTTGTTAGTGTCTTATCATGCTGTTAGTGTCTTATCATGCTGTTAGTGTCTTATCATGCTGTTAGTGTCTTATCATGCTGTTAGTGTCTTATCATGTGGATATTGCCTTCCCATGTTGTTAGTGTCTTCTCATGTTGTTAGTGTCTTCTCATGTTGTTAGTGTCTTCTCATGTTGTTGGTGTCTTCTCATGATGTTGGTGTCTTCTCATGTTAGTGTCTTCTCATGTTATTAGTGTCTTCTCATGTTGTTAGTGTCTTCTCATGTTGTTAGTGTCTTCTCATGTTGTTAGTGTCTTCTCATGTTGTTAGTGTCTTCTCATGTTGTTAGTGTCTTCTCATGTTGTTAGTCTTCTTATGTTGTTAGTGTCTTCTCATTTTGTTAGTGTCTTCTCATGTTGTTAGTGTCTTCTCGTGTTGTTAGTGTCTTCTCGTGTTGTTAGTGTCTTCTCATGTTGTTATTGTCTTCTCATGTTGTTAGTCTTCTCATGTTGTTAGTGTCTTCCCATGCAGTTAGTGTCTTCCCATGTTGTTAGTGTCTTCTCATGTTGTTAGTGTCTTCTAATGTTGTTAGTGTCTTCTCATGTTGTTAGTGTCTTCTCATGTTGTTAGTGTCTTCTTATGTTGTTAGTGTCTTCTCATGTTGTTAGTGTCTTCTCGTGTTGTTAGTGTCTTCTCATGTTGTTAGTGTCTTCTCATGTTTATAATGTCTTCTCATGTTGTTAGTGTCTTCTTATGTTGTTAGTGTCTTCTCATGTTGTTAGTGTCTTCCCATGTTGTTAGTCTTCTTATGTTGTTAGTGTCTTCTCATGTTGTTAGTGTCTTCTCGTGTTGTTAGTGTCTTCTCGTGTTGTTTGTGTCTTCTCATGTTGTTAGTGTCTTCTCATGTTGTTAGTCTTCTCATGTTGTTAGTGTCTTCCCATGCAGTTAGTGTCTTCCCATGTTGTTAGTGTCTTCTTATGTTGTTAGTGTCTTCTCATGTTGTTAGTGTCTTCTCATGTTGTTAGTGTCTTCTCATGTTGTTAGTGTCTTCTCATGTTGTTAGTGTCTTCTCATGTTGTTAGTGTCTTCTCATGTTGTTAGTTTCTTCTCGTGTTGTTAGTGTCTTCTCATGTTGTTAGTGTCTTCTCATGTTGCTAGTGTCTTCTCATGTTGTTAGTGTCTTCTCATGTTGTTAGTGTCTTTTCATATTGTTATTGTCTTTTCATGTTTTTAGTCTTCTCATGTTGTTAGTGTCTTCCCATGCAGTTAGTGTCTTCCCATGTTGTTAGTGTCTTCTTATGTTGTTAGTGTCTTCTCATGTTGTTAGTGTCTTCTCATGTTGTTAGTGTCTTATCATGCTGTTAGTGTCTTATCATGCTGTTAGTGTCTTATCATGCTGTTAGTGTCTTATCATGCTGTTAGTGTCTTATCATGTGGTTATTGCCTTCCCATGTTGTTAGTGTCTTCTCATGTTGTTAGTGTCTTCTCATGTTGTTAGTGTCTTCTCATGTTGTTGTTGTCTTCTCATGATGTTGGTGTCTTCTCATGTTAGTGTCTTCTCATGTTATTAGTGTCTTCTCATGTTGTTAGTGTCTTCTCATGTTGTTAGTGTCTTCTCATGTTGTTAGTGTCTTCTCATGTTGTTAGTGTCTTCTCATGTTGTTAGTGTCTTCTCATGTTGTTAGTTTCTTCCCATGTTGTTAGTCTTCTTATGTTGTTAGTGTCTTCTCATTTTGTTAGTGTCTTCTCATGTTGTTAGTGTCTTCTCGTGTTGTTAGTGTCTTCTCGTGTTGTTAGTGTCTTCTCATGTTGTTATTGTCTTCTCATGTTGTTAGTCTTCTCATGTTGTTAGTGTCTTCTCATTTTGTTAGTGTCTTCTCATTTTGCTAGTGTCTTCCCATGCAGTTAGTGTCTTCCCATGTTGTTAGTGTCTTCTCATGTTATTAGTGTCTTCTCATGTTGTTAGTGTCTTCTCATGTTGTTAGCGTCTTCTCATGTTGATAATGTCTTCTCATGTTGTTAGTGTCTTCTTATGTTGTTAGTGTCTTCTCATGTTGTTAGTGTCTTCCCTTGTTGTTAGTCTTCTTATGTTGTTAGTGTCTTCTCATGTTGTTAGTGTCTTCTCGTGTTGTTAGTGTCTTCTCGTGTTGTTAGTGTCTTCTCATGTTGTTATTGTCTTCTCATGTTGTTAGTCTTCTCATGTTGTTAGTGTCTTCCCATGCAGTTAGTGTCTTCCCATGTTGTTAGTGTCTTCGCATGTTGTTAGTGTCTTCTCATGTTGTTAGTGTCTTCTCATGTTGTTAGTGTCTTCTCATGTTGTTAGTGTCTTCTCATGTTGTTAGTGTCTTCTCATGTTGTTAGTGTCTTCTCATGTTGTTAGTGTCTTCTCATGTTGTTAGTGTCTTCTCATGTTGTTAGTGTCTTCTCATGTTGTTAGTGTCTTCTCATGTTGTTATTGTCTTCTCATGTTGTTAGTGTCTTTTTATGTTGTTAGAGTCTTCCCATGTTGTTAGTGTCTTCTCATGTTGTTAGTGTCTTTTTATGTTGTTAGTGTCTTCCCATGTTGTTAGTGTCTTCTTATGTTGTTAGTGTCTTCTCATGTTGTTAGTGTCTTCTCATGTTGTTAGTGTCTTATCATGCTGTTAGTGTCTTATCATGCTGTTAGTGTCTTATCATGCTGTTAGTGTCTTATCATGCTGTTAGTGTCTTATCATGTGGATATTGCCTTCCCATGTTGTTAGTGTCTTCTCATGTTGTTAGTGTCTTCTCATGTTGTTAGTGTCTTCTCATGTTGTTGGTGTCTTCTCATGATGTTGGTGTCTTCTCATGTTAGTGTCTTCTCATGTTATTAGTGTCTTCTCATGTTGTTAGTGTCTTCTCATGTTGTTAGTGTCTTCTCATGTTGTTAGTGTCTTCTCATGTTGTTAGTGTCTTCTCATGTTGTTAGTGTCTTCTCATGTTGTTAGTCTTCTTATGTTGTTAGTGTCTTCTCATTTTGTTAGTGTCTTCTCATGTTGTTAGTGTCTTCTCGTGTTGTTAGTGTCTTCTCGTGTTGTTAGTGTCTTCTCATGTTGTTATTGTCTTCTCATGTTGTTAGTCTTCTCATGTTGTTAGTGTCTTCCCATGCAGTTAGTGTCTTCCCATGTTGTTAGTGTCTTCTCATGTTGTTAGTGTCTTCTAATGTTGTTAGTGTCTTCTCATGTTGTTAGTGTCTTCTCATGTTGTTAGTGTCTTCTTATGTTGTTAGTGTCTTCTCATGTTGTTAGTGTCTTCTCGTGTTGTTAGTGTCTTCTCATGTTGTTAGTGTCTTCTCATGTTGTTAGTGTCTTCTCATGTTGTTAGTGTCTTCTCATGTTGTTAGTGTCTTTTCATATTGTTATTGTCTTCTCATGTTTTTAGTCTTCTCATGTCGTTAGTGTCTTCCCATGCAGTTAGTGTCTTCTCATGTTGTTAGTGTCTTATCATGCTGTTAGTGTCTTATCATGCTGTTAGTGTCTTATCATGCTGTTAGTGTCTTATCATGCTGTTAGTGTCTTATAATGTGGTTATTGCCTTCCCATGTTGTTAGTGTCTTCTCATGTTGTTAGTGTCCTCTCATGTTGTTAGTGTCTTCTCATGTTGTTGGTGTCTTCTCATGATGTTGGTGTCTTCTCATGATGTTAGTGTCTTCTCATGTTATTAGTGTCTTCTCATGTTATTAGTGTCTTCTCATGTTGTTAGTGTCTTCTCATGTTGTTAGTGTCTTTTCATGTTGTTAGTGTCTTCTCATGTTGTTAGTGCCTTCTCATGTTGTTAGTGCCTTCTCATGTTGTTAGTGCCTTCTTATGTTGTTAGTGTCTTCTCATGTTGTTAGTGTCTTCTCATGTTGTTAGTGTCTTCTCATGTTGTTAGTGTCTTCTCATGTTGTTAGTGTCTTCTCATGTTGTTAGTGTCTTCTCATGTTGTTAGTGTATTCTCATATTGTTAGTGTCTTCTCATGTTGTTAGTGTCTTCTCATTTTGTTAGTGTCTTCTCATTTTGTTAGTGTCTTCCCATGCAGTTAGTGTCTTCCCATGTTGTTAGTGTCTTCTCATGTTGTTAGTGTCTTCTCGTGTTCTTAGTGTCTTCTCATGTTGTTAGCGTCTTCTCATGTTGTTAGTGTCTTCTCATGTTGTTAGTGTCTTCTTATGTTGAAGTGTCTTCTCATGTTGTTAGTGTCTTCCCATGTTGTTAGTCTTCTTATGTTGTTAGTGTCTTCTCATTTTGTTAGTGTCTTCTCGTGTTGTTAGTGTCTTCTCATGTTGTTATTGTCTTCTCATGTTGTTAGTCTTCCCATGTTGTTAGTGTCTTCCCATGCAGTTAGTGTCTTCCCATGTTGTTAGTGTCTTCTCATGTTGTTAGTGTCTTCTCATGTTGTTAGTGTCTTCTCATGTTGTTAGTGTCTTCTCATGTTGTTAGTGTCTTCTCATGTTGTTAGTATCTTCTCATGTTGTTAGTGTCTTCTTATGTTGTTAGTGTCTTCTCATGTTGTTAGTGTCTTCTCATGTTGTTAGTTTCTTCTCATGTTGTTAGTGTCTTCTCATGTTGTTAGTGTCTTCTCATGTTGTTAGTGTCTTCTCACGTTGTTAGTGTTTTTTATGTTGTTAGTGTCTTCCCATTTTGTTAGTCTTCTTATGTTGTTAGTGTCTTCTCATTTTGTTAGTGTCTTTTTATGTTGTTAGTCTTCTTATGTTGTTAGTGTCTTCTCATGTTGTTAATGTCTTCTCATGTTGTTAGTGTCTTCTCATGTTGTTAGTGTCTTCTCATGTTGTTAGTGTCTTCTCATGTTGTTAGTGTCTTCTCATGTTGTTAGTGTCTTCTCATGTTGTTAGTGTCTTCTCATTTTGTTAGTGTCTTCTCATTTTGTTAGTGTCTTCTCATGTTGTTAGTGTCTTCTCATGTTGTTAGTGTCTTTTTATGTTGTTAGTGTCTTCCCATATTGTTAGTCTTCTTATGTTGTTAGTGTCTTCTCATTTTGTTAGTGTCTTCTCATGTTGTTAGTCTTCTTATGTTGTTAGTGTCTTCTCATGTTGTTTATGTCTTCTCATGTTGGTAGTGTCTTTTCATGTTGTTAGTGTCTTCTCATGTTGTTAGTGTCTTCTCATGTTGTTAGTGTCTTCTCATGTTGTTAGTGTCTTTTTATGTTGTTAGTGTCTTCCCATGTTGTTAGTGTCTTCTCATGTTGTTAGTGTCTTTTCATGTTGTTAGTGTCTTCTCATGTTGTTAGTGTCTTCTCATGTTGATAGTGTCTTTTTATGTTGTTAGTGTCTTCCCATGTTGTTAGTGTCTTCTCATGTTGTTAGTGTCTTCTCACATTGTTAGTGTCTTCTCATGTTGTTAGTGTCTTCCCATGTTGTTAGTGTCTTCTCATGTTGTTAGTGTCTTCTCATGTTGTTAGTGTCTTCTCATGTTGTTAGTGTCTTCTCATGTTGTTAGTGTCTTCTCATGTTATTAGTGTCTTCTCATGTTGTTAGTGCCTTCTCATGTTGTTAGTGTCTTCCCATGTTGTTAGTCTTCTTATGTTGTTAGTGTCTTCTCATTTTGTTAGTGTCTTTTCATGTTGTTAGTCTTCTTATGTTGTTAGTGTATTCTCATGTTGTTAATGTCTTCTCATGTTGTTAGTGTCTTCTCATGTTGTTAGTGTCTTCTCATGTTGTTAGTGTCTTCTCATGTTGTTAGTGTCTTATCATGCTGTTAGTGTCTTATAATGTGGTTATTGCCTTCCCATGTTGTTAGTGTCTTCTCATGTTGTTAGTGTCCTCTCATGTTGTTAGTGTCTTCTCATGTTGTTGGTGTCTTCTCATGATGTTGGTGTCTTCTCATGATGTTAGTGTCTTCTCATGTTATTAGTGTCTTCTCATGTTATTAGTGTCTTCTCATGTTGTTAGTGTCTTCTCATGTTGTTAGTGTCTTTTCATGTTGTTAGTGTCTTCTCATGTTGTTAGTGCCTTCTCATGTTGTTAGTGCCTTCTCATGTTGTTAGTGCCTTCTTATGTTGTTAGTGTCTTCTCATGTTGTTAGTGTCTTCTCATGTTGTTAGTGTCTTCTCATGTTGTTAGTGTCTTCTCATGTTGTTAGTGTCTTCTCATGTTGTTAGTGTCTTCTCATGTTGTTAGTGTATTCTCATATTGTTAGTGTCTTCTCATGTTGTTAGTGTCTTCTCATTTTGTTAGTGTCTTCTCATTTTGTTAGTGTCTTCCCATGCAGTTAGTGTCTTCCCATGTTGTTAGTGTCTTCTCATGTTGTTAGTGTCTTCTCGTGTTCTTAGTGTCTTCTCATGTTGTTAGCGTCTTCTCATGTTGTTAGTGTCTTCTCATGTTGTTAGTGTCTTCTTATGTTGAAGTGTCTTCTCATGTTGTTAGTGTCTTCCCATGTTGTTAGTCTTCTTATGTTGTTAGTGTCTTCTCATTTTGTTAGTGTCTTCTCGTGTTGTTAGTGTCTTCTCATGTTGTTATTGTCTTCTCATGTTGTTAGTCTTCCCATGTTGTTAGTGTCTTCCCATGCAGTTAGTGTCTTCCCATGTTGTTAGTGTCTTCTCATGTTGTTAGTGTCTTCTCATGTTGTTAGTGTCTTCTCATGTTGTTAGTGTCTTCTCATGTTGTTAGTGTCTTCTCATGTTGTTAGTATCTTCTCATGTTGTTAGTGTCTTCTTATGTTGTTAGTGTCTTCTCATGTTGTTAGTGTCTTCTCATGTTGTTAGTTTCTTCTCATGTTGTTAGTGTCTTCTCATGTTGTTAGTGTCTTCTCATGTTGTTAGTGTCTTCTCACGTTGTTAGTGTTTTTTATGTTGTTAGTGTCTTCCCATGTTGTTAGTCTTCTTATGTTGTTAGTGTCTTCTCATTTTGTTAGTGTCTTTTTATGTTGTTAGTCTTCTTATGTTGTTAGTGTCTTCTCATGTTGTTAATGTCTTCTCATGTTGTTAGTGTCTTCTCATGTTGTTAGTGTCTTCTCATGTTGTTAGTGTCTTCTCATGTTGTTAGTGTCTTCTCATGTTGTTAGTGTCTTCTCATGTTGTTAGTGTCTTCTCATTTTGTTAGTGTCTTCTCATTTTGTTAGTGTCTTCTCATGTTGTTAGTGTCTTCTCATGTTGTTAGTGTCTTTTTATGTTGTTAGTGTCTTCCCATATTGTTAGTCTTCTTATGTTGTTAGTGTCTTCTCATTTTGTTAGTGTCTTCTCATGTTGTTAGTCTTCTTATGTTGTTAGTGTCTTCTCATGTTGTTTATGTCTTCTCATGTTGGTAGTGTCTTTTCATGTTGTTAGTGTCTTCTCATGTTGTTAGTGTCTTCTCATGTTGTTAGTGTCTTCTCATGTTGTTAGTGTCTTTTTATGTTGTTAGTGTCTTCCCATGTTGTTAGTGTCTTCTCATGTTGTTAGTGTCTTTTCATGTTGTTAGTGTCTTCTCATGTTGTTAGTGTCTTCTCATGTTGATAGTGTCTTTTTATGTTGTTAGTGTCTTCCCATGTTGTTAGTGTCTTCTCATGTTGTTAGTGTCTTCTCACATTGTTAGTGTCTTCTCATGTTGTTAGTGTCTTCCCATGTTGTTAGTGTCTTCTCATGTTGTTAGTGTCTTCTCATGTTGTTAGTGTCTTCTCATGTTGTTAGTGTCTTCTCATGTTGTTAGTGTCTTCTCATGTTATTAGTGTCTTCTCATGTTGTTAGTGCCTTCTCATGTTGTTAGTGTCTTCCCATGTTGTTAGTCTTCTTATGTTGTTAGTGTCTTCTCATTTTGTTAGTGTCTTTTCATGTTGTTAGTCTTCTTATGTTGTTAGTGTATTCTCATGTTGTTAATGTCTTCTCATGTTGTTAGTGTCTTCTCATGTTGTTAGTGTCTTCTCATGTTGTTAGTGTCTTCTCATGTTGTTAGTGTCTTTTCATGTTGTTAGTGTCTTCTCATTTTGTTAGTGTCTTCTCATTTTGTTAGTGTCTTCTCATGTTGTTAGTGTCTTCTCATGTTGTTTTTGTCTTTTTATGTTGTTAGTGTCTTCCCATATTGTTAGTCTTCTTATGTTGTTAGTGTCTTCTCATTTTGTTAGTGTCTTCTCATGTTGTTAGTCTTCTTATGTTGTTAGTGTCTTCTCATGTTGTTTATGTCTTCTCATGTTGTTAGTGTCTTTTCATGTTGTTAGTGTCTTCTCATGTTGTTAGTGTCTTCTCATGTTGTTAGTGTCTTCTCATGTTGTTAGTGTCTTTTTATGTTGTTAGTATCTTCCCATGTTGTTAGTGTCTTCTCATGTTGTTAGTGTCTTTTCATGTTGTTAGTGTCTTCTCATGTTGTTAGTGTCTTCTCATGTTGATAGTGTCTTTTTATGTTGTTAGTGTCTTCCCATGTTGTTAGTGTCTTCTCATGTTGTTAGTGTCTTCTCATATTGTTAGTATCTTCTCATGTTGTTAGTGTCTTCCCATGTTGTTAGTGTCTTCTCATGTTGTTAGTGTCTTCTCATGTTGTTAGTGCCTTCTTATGTTGTTAGTGTCTTCTCATGTTGTTAGTGTCTTCTCATGTTGTTAGTGTCTTCTCATGTTGTTAGTGTCTTCTCATGTTGTTAGTGTCTTCTCATATTGTTAGTGTCTTCTCATGTTGTTAGTGTCTTCTCATTTTGTTAGTGTCTTCTCATTTTGTTAGTGTCTTCCCATGCAGTTAGTGTCTTCCCATGTTGTTAGTGTCTTCTCATGTTTTTAGTGTCTTCTCATGTTGTTAGTGTCTTCTCATATTGTTAGCGTCTTCTCATGTTGTTAGTGTCTTCTCATGTTGTTAGTGTCTTCTTATGTTGTTAGTGTCTTCTCATGTTGTTAGTGTCTTCCCATGTTGTTAGTCTTGTTATGTTGTTAGTGTCTTCTCATTTTGTTAGTGTCTTCTCATGTTGTTAGTGTCTTCTCGTGTTGTTAGTGTTTTGTCGTGTTGTTAGTGTCTTCTCATGTTGTTATTGTCTTCTCATGTTGTTAGTCTTCTCATGTTGTTAGTGTCTTCCCATGCAGTTAATGTCTTCCCATGTTGTTAGTGTCTTCTCATGTTGTTAGTGTCTTCTCATGTTGTTAGTGTCTTCTCATATTGTTAGTGTCTTCTCATGTGTTTAGTGTCTTCTTATGTTGATAGTGTCTTCTCATGTTGTTAGTGTCTTCTCATGTTGTTAGTGTCTTCTCATGTTGTTAGTGTCTTCCCATGTTGTTAGTGTCTTCTCATGTTGTTAGTGTCTTCTCATGTTGTTAGTGTCTTCTCATGTTGTTAGTGTCTTTTTATGTTGTTAGTGTCTTCCCATGTTGTTAGTCTTCTTATGTTGTTAGTGTCTTCTCATTTTGTTAGTGTCTTCTCATGTTGTTAGTCTTCTTATGTTGTTAGTGTCTTCTCATGTTGTTAATGTCTTCTCGTGTTGTTAGTGTCTTCTCATGTTGTTAGTGTCTTTTCATGTTGTTAGTGTCTTCTCGTGTTGTTAGTGTCTTCTCTTGTTGTTAGTGTCTTCTCATGTTGTTAGTGTCTTCTCATATTGTTAGTGTCTTCTCATGTGTTTAGTGTCTTCTTATGTTGATAGTGTCTTCTCATGTTGTTAGTGTCTTCTCATGTCATTAGTGTCTTCTCATGTTTTTAGTGTCTTCTCATGTTGTTAGTGTCTTCTCATGTTGTTAGTGTCTTTTCATGTTGTTAGTGTCTTCTTATGTTGTTAGTGTCTTCTCATGTTGTTAGTGTCTTCCCATGTTGTTAGTCTTCTTATGTTGTTAGTGTCTTCTCATTTTGTTAGTGTCTTCTCATGTTGTTAGTGTCTTCTCGTGTTGTTAGTGTCTTCTCGTGTTGTTAGTGTCTTCTCATGTTGTTAGTGTCTTCTCATGTTGTTTGTGTCTTCTCATGTTGTTAGTGTCTTCTCATGTTGTTAGTGTCTTCTCATGTTGTTAGTGTCTTCTTATGTTGTTAGTGTGTTCTCATGTTGTTAGTGTCTTCTCATGTTGTTAGTGTCTTCTCATGTTGTTAGTGCCTTCTCATGTTGTTAGTGTCTTCTCATGTTGTTAGTGTCTTCTCATATTGTTATTGTCTTCTCATGTTTTTAGTCTTCCCATGCAGTTAGTGTCTTCCCATGCAGTTAGTGTCTTCCCATGTTGTTAGTGTCTTCTCATGTTGTTAGTGTCTTCTCATGTTGTTAGTGTCTTCTCATGTTGTTAGTGTCTTATTATGCTGTTAGTGTCTTATCATGCTGTTAGTGTCTTATCATGCTGTTAGTGTCTTATCATGCTGTTAGTGTCTTATCATGTGGTTATTGCCTTCCCATGTTGTTAGTGTCTTCTCATGTTGTTAGTGTCTTCTCATGTTGTTAGTGTCTTCTCATGTTGTTTGTGTCTTCTCATGATGTTGGTGTCTTCTCATGATGTTAGTGTCTTCTCATGTTATTAGTGTCTTCTCATTTTGTTAGTGTCTTTTCATGTTGTTAGTGTCTTCTCATGGTGTTAAAGTCTTCTCATGTTGATAGTGCCTTCTCATGTTGTTAGTGCCTTCTCATGTTGTTAGTGCCTTCTTATGTTGTTAGTGTCTTCTCATGTTGTTAGTGTCTTCTCATGTTGTTAGTGTCTTCTCATGTTGTTAGTGTCTTCTCATGTTGTTAGTGTCTTCTCATGTTGTTAGTGTCTTCTCATGTTGTTAGTGTCTTCTCATGTTGTTAGTGTCTTCTCATATTGTTAGTGTCTTCTCATGTTGTTAGTGTCTTCTCATTTTGTTAGTGTCTTCTCATTTTGTTAGTGTCTTCCCATGCAGTTAGTGTCTTCCCATTTTGTTAGTGTCTTCTCATGTTATTAGTGTCTTCTCATGTTGTTAGTGTCTTCTCATGTTGTTAGCGTCTTCTCATGTTTATAATGTCTTCTCATGTTGTTAGTGTCTTCTTATGTTGTTAGTGTCTTCTCATGTTGTTAGTGTCTTCCCATGTTGTTAGTCTTCTTATGTTGTTAGTGTCTTCTCATGTTGTTAGTGTCTTCTCGTGTTGTTAGTGTCTTCTCGTGTTGTTTGTGTCTTCTCATGTTGTTAGTGTCTTCTCATGTTGTTAGTCTTCTCATGTTGTTAGTGTCTTCCCATGCAGTTAGTGTCTTCCCATGTTGTTAGTGTCTTCTTATGTTGTTAGTGTCTTCTCATGTTGTTAGTGTCTTCTCATGTTGTTAGTGTCTTCTCATGTTGTTAGTGTCTTCTCATGTTGTTAGTGTCTTCTCATGTTGTTAGTGTCTTCTCATGTTGTTAGTGTCTTCTCGTGTTGTTAGTGTCTTCTCATGTTGTTAGTGTCTTCTCATGTTGCTAGTGTCTTCTCATGTTGTTAGTGTCTTCTCATGTTGTTAGTGTCTTTTCATATTGTTATTGTCTTTTCATGTTTTTAGTCTTCTCATGTTGTTAGTGTCTTCCCATGCAGTTAGTGTCTTCCCATGTTGTTAGTGTCTTCTTATGTTGTTAGTGTCTTCTCATGTTGTTAGTGTCTTCTCATGTTGTTAGTGTCTTATCATGCTGTTAGTGTCTTATCATGCTGTTAGTGTCTTATCATGCTGTTAGTGTCTTATCATGCTGTTAGTGTCTTATCATGTGGTTATTGCCTTCCCATGTTGTTAGTGTCTTCTCATGTTGTTAGTGTCTTCTCATGTTGTTAGTGTCTTCTCATGTTGTTGTTGTCTTCTCATGATGTTGGTGTCTTCTCATGTTAGTGTCTTCTCATGTTATTAGTGTCTTCTCATGTTGTTAGTGTCTTCTCATGTTGTTAGTGTCTTCTCATGTTGTTAGTGTCTTCTCATGTTGTTAGTGTCTTCTCATGTTGTTAGTGTCTTCTCATGTTGTTAGTTTCTTCCCATGTTGTTAGTCTTCTTATGTTGTTAGTGTCTTCTCATTTTGTTAGTGTCTTCTCATGTTGTTAGTGTCTTCTCGTGTTGTTAGTGTCTTCTCGTGTTGTTAGTGTCTTCTCATGTTGTTATTGTCTTCTCATGTTGTTAGTCTTCTCATGTTGTTAGTGTCTTCTCATTTTGTTAGTGTCTTCTCATTTTGCTAGTGTCTTCCCATGCAGTTAGTGTCTTCCCATGTTGTTAGTGTCTTCTCATGTTATTAGTGTCTTCTCATGTTGTTAGTGTCTTCTCATGTTGTTAGCGTCTTCTCATGTTGATAATGTCTTCTCATGTTGTTAGTGTCTTCTTATGTTGTTAGTGTCTTCTCATGTTGTTAGTGTCTTCCCTTGTTGTTAGTCTTCTTATGTTGTTAGTGTCTTCTCATGTTGTTAGTGTCTTCTCGTGTTGTTAGTGTCTTCTCGTGTTGTTAGTGTCTTCTCATGTTGTTATTGTCTTCTCATGTTGTTAGTCTTCTCATGTTGTTAGTGTCTTCCCATGCAGTTAGTGTCTTCCCATGTTGTTAGTGTCTTCGCATGTTGTTAGTGTCTTCTCATGTTGTTAGTGTCTTCTCATGTTGTTAGTGTCTTCTCATGTTGTTAGTGTCTTCTCATGTTGTTAGTGTCTTCTCATGTTGTTAGTGTCTTCTCATGTTGTTAGTGTCTTCTCATGTTGTTAGTGTCTTCTCATGTTGTTAGTGTCTTCTCATGTTGTTAGTGTCTTCTCATGTTGTTAGTGTCTTCTCATGTTGTTAGTGTCTTTTTATGTTGTTAGAGTCTTCCCATGTTGTTAGTGTCTTCTCATGTTGTTAGTGTCTTTTTATGTTGTTAGTGTCTTCCCATGTTGTTAGTGTCTTCTTATGTTGTTAGTGTCTTCTCATGTTGTTAGTGTCTTCTCATGTTGTTAGTGTCTTATCATGCTGTTAGTGTCTTATCATGCTGTTAGTGTCTTATCATGCTGTTAGTGTCTTATCATGCTGTTAGTGTCTTATCATGTGGATATTGCCTTCCCATGTTGTTAGTGTCTTCTCATGTTGTTAGTGTCTTCTCATGTTGTTAGTGTCTTCTCATGTTGTTGGTGTCTTCTCATGATGTTGGTGTCTTCTCATGTTAGTGTCTTCTCATGTTATTAGTGTCTTCTCATGTTGTTAGTGTCTTCTCATGTTGTTAGTGTCTTCTCATGTTGTTAGTGTCTTCTCATGTTGTTAGTGTCTTCTCATGTTGTTAGTGTCTTCTCATGTTGTTAGTCTTCTTATGTTGTTAGTGTCTTCTCATTTTGTTAGTGTCTTCTCATGTTGTTAGTGTCTTCTCGTGTTGTTAGTGTCTTCTCGTGTTGTTAGTGTCTTCTCATGTTGTTATTGTCTTCTCATGTTGTTAGTCTTCTCATGTTGTTAGTGTCTTCCCATGCAGTTAGTGTCTTCCCATGTTGTTAGTGTCTTCTCATGTTGTTAGTGTCTTCTAATGTTGTTAGTGTCTTCTCATGTTGTTAGTGTCTTCTCATGTTGTTAGTGTCTTCTAATGTTGTTAGTGTCTTCTCATGTTGTTAGTGTCTTCTCGTGTTGTTAGTGTCTTCTCATGTTGTTAGTGTCTTCTCATGTTGTTAGTGTCTTCTCATGTTGTTAGTGTCTTCTCATGTTGTTAGTGTCTTTTCATATTGTTATTGTCTTCTCATGTTTTTAGTCTTCTCATGTCGTTAGTGTCTTCCCATGCAGTTAGTGTCTTCTCATGTTGTTAGTGTCTTATCATGCTGTTAGTGTCTTATCATGCTGTTAGTGTCTTATCATGCTGTTAGTGTCTTATCATGCTGTTAGTGTCTTATAATGTGGTTATTGCCTTCCCATGTTGTTAGTGTCTTCTCATGTTGTTAGTGTCCTCTCATGTTGTTAGTGTCTTCTCATGTTGTTGGTGTCTTCTCATGATGTTGGTGTCTTCTCATGATGTTAGTGTCTTCTCATGTTATTAGTGTCTTCTCATGTTATTAGTGTCTTCTCATGTTGTTAGTGTCTTCTCATGTTGTTAGTGTCTTTTCATGTTGTTAGTGTCTTCTCATGTTGTTAGTGCCTTCTCATGTTGTTAGTGCCTTCTCATGTTGTTAGTGCCTTCTTATGTTGTTAGTGTCTTCTCATGTTGTTAGTGTCTTCTCATGTTGTTAGTGTCTTCTCATGTTGTTAGTGTCTTCTCATGTTGTTAGTGTCTTCTCATGTTGTTAGTGTCTTCTCATGTTGTTAGTGTATTCTCATATTGTTAGTGTCTTCTCATGTTGTTAGTGTCTTCTCATTTTGTTAGTGTCTTCTCATTTTGTTAGTGTCTTCCCATGCAGTTAGTGTCTTCCCATGTTGTTAGTGTCTTCTCATGTTGTTAGTGTCTTCTCGTGTTCTTAGTGTCTTCTCATGTTGTTAGCGTCTTCTCATGTTGTTAGTGTCTTCTCATGTTGTTAGTGTCTTCTTATGTTGAAGTGTCTTCTCATGTTGTTAGTGTCTTCTCATGTTGTTAGTGTCTTCCCATGTTGTTAGTCTTCTTATGTTGTTAGTGTCTTCTCATTTTGTTAGTGTCTTCTCGTGTTGTTAGTGTCTTCTCATGTTGTTATTGTCTTCTCATGTTGTTAGTCTTCCCATGTTGTTAGTGTCTTCCCATGCAGTTAGTGTCTTCCCATGTTGTTAGTGTCTTCTCATGTTGTTAGTGTCTTCTCATGTTGTTAGTGTCTTCTCATGTTGTTAGTGTCTTCTCATGTTGTTAGTGTCTTCTCATGTTGTTAGTATCTTCTCATGTTGTTAGTGTCTTCTTATGTTGTTAGTGTCTTCTCATGTTGTTAGTGTCTTCTCATGTTGTTAGTTTCTTCTCATGTTGTTAGTGTCTTCTCATGTTGTTAGTGTCTTCTCATGTTGTTAGTGTCTTCTCACGTTGTTAGTGTTTTTTATGTTGTTAGTGTCTTCCCATTTTGTTAGTCTTCTTATGTTGTTAGTGTCTTCTCATTTTGTTAGTGTCTTTTTATGTTGTTAGTCTTCTTATGTTGTTAGTGTCTTCTCATGTTGTTAATGTCTTCTCATGTTGTTAGTGTCTTCTCATGTTGTTAGTGTCTTCTCATGTTGTTAGTGTCTTCTCATGTTGTTAGTGTCTTCTCATGTTGTTAGTGTCTTCTCATGTTGTTAGTGTCTTCTCATTTTGTTAGTGTCTTCTCATTTTGTTAGTGTCTTCTCATGTTGTTAGTGTCTTCTCATGTTGTTAGTGTCTTTTTATGTTGTTAGTGTCTTCCCATATTGTTAGTCTTCTTATGTTGTTAGTGTCTTCTCATTTTGTTAGTGTCTTCTCATGTTGTTAGTCTTCTTATGTTGTTAGTGTCTTCTCATGTTGTTTATGTCTTCTCATGTTGGTAGTGTCTTTTCATGTTGTTAGTGTCTTCTCATGTTGTTAGTGTCTTCTCATGTTGTTAGTGTCTTCTCATGTTGTTAGTGTCTTTTTATGTTGTTAGTGTCTTCCCATGTTGTTAGTGTCTTCTCATGTTGTTAGTGTCTTTTCATGTTGTTAGTGTCTTCTCATGTTGTTAGTGTCTTCTCATGTTGATAGTGTCTTTTTATGTTGTTAGTGTCTTCCCATGTTGTTAGTGTCTTCTCATGTTGTTAGTGTCTTCTCACATTGTTAGTGTCTTCTCATGTTGTTAGTGTCTTCCCATGTTGTTAGTGTCTTCTCATGTTGTTAGTGTCTTCTCATGTTGTTAGTGTCTTCTCATGTTGTTAGTGTCTTCTCATGTTGTTAGTGTCTTCTCATGTTATTAGTGTCTTCTCATGTTGTTAGTGCCTTCTCATGTTGTTAGTGTCTTCCCATGTTGTTAGTCTTCTTATGTTGTTAGTGTCTTCTCATTTTGTTAGTGTCTTTTCATGTTGTTAGTCTTCTTATGTTGTTAGTGTATTCTCATGTTGTTAATGTCTTCTCATGTTGTTAGTGTCTTCTCATGTTGTTAGTGTCTTCTCATGTTGTTAGTGTCTTCTCATGTTGTTAGTGTCTTATCATGCTGTTAGTGTCTTATAATGTGGTTATTGCCTTCCCATGTTGTTAGTGTCTTCTCATGTTGTTAGTGTCCTCTCATGTTGTTAGTGTCTTCTCATGTTGTTGGTGTCTTCTCATGATGTTGGTGTCTTCTCATGATGTTAGTGTCTTCTCATGTTATTAGTGTCTTCTCATGTTATTAGTGTCTTCTCATGTTGTTAGTGTCTTCTCATGTTGTTAGTGTCTTTTCATGTTGTTAGTGTCTTCTCATGTTGTTAGTGCCTTCTCATGTTGTTAGTGCCTTCTCATGTTGTTAGTGCCTTCTTATGTTGTTAGTGTCTTCTCATGTTGTTAGTGTCTTCTCATGTTGTTAGTGTCTTCTCATGTTGTTAGTGTCTTCTCATGTTGTTAGTGTCTTCTCATGTTGTTAGTGTCTTCTCATGTTGTTAGTGTATTCTCATATTGTTAGTGTCTTCTCATGTTGTTAGTGTCTTCTCATTTTGTTAGTGTCTTCTCATTTTGTTAGTGTCTTCCCATGCAGTTAGTGTCTTCCCATGTTGTTAGTGTCTTCTCATGTTGTTAGTGTCTTCTCGTGTTCTTAGTGTCTTCTCATGTTGTTAGCGTCTTCTCATGTTGTTAGTGTCTTCTCATGTTGTTAGTGTCTTCTTATGTTGAAGTGTCTTCTCATGTTGTTAGTGTCTTCCCATGTTGTTAGTCTTCTTATGTTGTTAGTGTCTTCTCATTTTGTTAGTGTCTTCTCGTGTTGTTAGTGTCTTCTCATGTTGTTATTGTCTTCTCATGTTGTTAGTCTTCCCATGTTGTTAGTGTCTTCCCATGCAGTTAGTGTCTTCCCATGTTGTTAGTGTCTTCTCATGTTGTTAGTGTCTTCTCATGTTGTTAGTGTCTTCTCATGTTGTTAGTGTCTTCTCATGTTGTTAGTGTCTTCTCATGTTGTTAGTATCTTCTCATGTTGTTAGTGTCTTCTTATGTTGTTAGTGTCTTCTCATGTTGTTAGTGTCTTCTCATGTTGTTAGTTTCTTCTCATGTTGTTAGTGTCTTCTCATGTTGTTAGTGTCTTCTCATGTTGTTAGTGTCTTCTCACGTTGTTAGTGTTTTTTATGTTGTTAGTGTCTTCCCATGTTGTTAGTCTTCTTATGTTGTTAGTGTCTTCTCATTTTGTTAGTGTCTTTTTATGTTGTTAGTCTTCTTATGTTGTTAGTGTCTTCTCATGTTGTTAATGTCTTCTCATGTTGTTAGTGTCTTCTCATGTTGTTAGTGTCTTCTCATGTTGTTAGTGTCTTCTCATGTTGTTAGTGTCTTCTCATGTTGTTAGTGTCTTCTCATGTTGTTAGTGTCTTCTCATTTTGTTAGTGTCTTCTCATTTTGTTAGTGTCTTCTCATGTTGTTAGTGTCTTCTCATGTTGTTAGTGTCTTTTTATGTTGTTAGTGTCTTCCCATATTGTTAGTCTTCTTATGTTGTTAGTGTCTTCTCATTTTGTTAGTGTCTTCTCATGTTGTTAGTCTTCTTATGTTGTTAGTGTCTTCTCATGTTGTTTATGTCTTCTCATGTTGGTAGTGTCTTTTCATGTTGTTAGTGTCTTCTCATGTTGTTAGTGTCTTCTCATGTTGTTAGTGTCTTCTCATGTTGTTAGTGTCTTTTTATGTTGTTAGTGTCTTCCCATGTTGTTAGTGTCTTCTCATGTTGTTAGTGTCTTTTCATGTTGTTAGTGTCTTCTCATGTTGTTAGTGTCTTCTCATGTTGATAGTGTCTTTTTATGTTGTTAGTGTCTTCCCATGTTGTTAGTGTCTTCTCATGTTGTTAGTGTCTTCTCACATTGTTAGTGTCTTCTCATGTTGTTAGTGTCTTCCCATGTTGTTAGTGTCTTCTCATGTTGTTAGTGTCTTCTCATGTTGTTAGTGTCTTCTCATGTTGTTAGTGTCTTCTCATGTTGTTAGTGTCTTCTCATGTTATTAGTGTCTTCTCATGTTGTTAGTGCCTTCTCATGTTGTTAGTGTCTTCCCATGTTGTTAGTCTTCTTATGTTGTTAGTGTCTTCTCATTTTGTTAGTGTCTTTTCATGTTGTTAGTCTTCTTATGTTGTTAGTGTATTCTCATGTTGTTAATGTCTTCTCATGTTGTTAGTGTCTTCTCATGTTGTTAGTGTCTTCTCATGTTGTTAGTGTCTTCTCATGTTGTTAGTGTCTTTTCATGTTGTTAGTGTCTTCTCATTTTGTTAGTGTCTTCTCATTTTGTTAGTGTCTTCTCATGTTGTTAGTGTCTTCTCATGTTGTTTTTGTCTTTTTATGTTGTTAGTGTCTTCCCATATTGTTAGTCTTCTTATGTTGTTAGTGTCTTCTCATTTTGTTAGTGTCTTCTCATGTTGTTAGTCTTCTTATGTTGTTAGTGTCTTCTCATGTTGTTTATGTCTTCTCATGTTGTTAGTGTCTTTTCATGTTGTTAGTGTCTTCTCATGTTGTTAGTGTCTTCTCATGTTGTTAGTGTCTTCTCATGTTGTTAGTGTCTTTTTATGTTGTTAGTATCTTCCCATGTTGTTAGTGTCTTCTCATGTTGTTAGTGTCTTTTCATGTTGTTAGTGTCTTCTCATGTTGTTAGTGTCTTCTCATGTTGATAGTGTCTTTTTATGTTGTTAGTGTCTTCCCATGTTGTTAGTGTCTTCTCATGTTGTTAGTGTCTTCTCATATTGTTAGTATCTTCTCATGTTGTTAGTGTCTTCCCATGTTGTTAGTGTCTTCTCATGTTGTTAGTGTCTTCTCATGTTGTTAGTGCCTTCTTATGTTGTTAGTGTCTTCTCATGTTGTTAGTGTCTTCTCATGTTGTTAGTGTCTTCTCATGTTGTTAGTGTCTTCTCATGTTGTTAGTGTCTTCTCATATTGTTAGTGTCTTCTCATGTTGTTAGTGTCTTCTCATTTTGTTAGTGTCTTCTCATTTTGTTAGTGTCTTCCCATGCAGTTAGTGTCTTCCCATGTTGTTAGTGTCTTCTCATGTTTTTAGTGTCTTCTCATGTTGTTAGTGTCTTCTCATATTGTTAGCGTCTTCTCATGTTGTTAGTGTCTTCTCATGTTGTTAGTGTCTTCTTATGTTGTTAGTGTCTTCTCATGTTGTTAGTGTCTTCCCATGTTGTTAGTCTTGTTATGTTGTTAGTGTCTTCTCATTTTGTTAGTGTCTTCTCATGTTGTTAGTGTCTTCTCGTGTTGTTAGTGTTTTGTCGTGTTGTTAGTGTCTTCTCATGTTGTTATTGTCTTCTCATGTTGTTAGTCTTCTCATGTTGTTAGTGTCTTCCCATGCAGTTAATGTCTTCCCATGTTGTTAGTGTCTTCTCATGTTGTTAGTGTCTTCTCATGTTGTTAGTGTCTTCTCATATTGTTAGTGTCTTCTCATGTGTTTAGTGTCTTCTTATGTTGATAGTGTCTTCTCATGTTGTTAGTGTCTTCTCATGTTGTTAGTGTCTTCTCATGTTGTTAGTGTCTTCCCATGTTGTTAGTGTCTTCTCATGTTGTTAGTGTCTTCTCATGTTGTTAGTGTCTTCTCATGTTGTTAGTGTCTTTTTATGTTGTTAGTGTCTTCCCATGTTGTTAGTCTTCTTATGTTGTTAGTGTCTTCTCATTTTGTTAGTGTCTTCTCATGTTGTTAGTCTTCTTATGTTGTTAGTGTCTTCTCATGTTGTTAATGTCTTCTCGTGTTGTTAGTGTCTTCTCATGTTGTTAGTGTCTTTTCATGTTGTTAGTGTCTTCTCGTGTTGTTAGTGTCTTCTCTTGTTGTTAGTGTCTTCTCATTTTGTTAGTGTCTTCTCATTTTGTTAGTGTCTTCTCATGTTGTTAGTGTCTTCTCATGTTGTTAGTGTCTTTTCATGTTGTTAGTGTCTTCCCATATTGTTAGTCTTCTTATGTTGTTAGTGTCTTCTCATTTTGTTAGTGTCTTCTCATGTTGTTAGTCTTCTTATGTTGTTAGTGTCTTCTCATGTTGTTAATGTCTTCTCATGTTGTTAGTGTCTTCTCATGTTGTTAGTGTCTTTTCATGTTGTCAGTGTCTTCTCATGTTGTTAGTGTCTTCTCATGTTGATAGTGTCTTTTTATGTTGTTAGTGTCTTCCCATGTTGTTAGTGTCTTCTCATGTTGTTAGTGTCTTCTCATATTGTTAGTATCTTCTCATGTTGTTAGTGTCTTCCCATGTTGTTAGTGTCTTCTCATGTTGTTAGTGTCTTCTCATGTTGTTAGTGCCTTCTTATGTTGTTAGTGTCTTCTCATGTTGTTAGTGTCTTCTCATGTTGTTAGTGTCTTCTCATGTTGTTAGTGTCTTCTCATGTTGTTAGTGTCTTCTCATATTGTTAGTGTCTTCTCATGTTGTTAGTGTCTTCTCATTTTGTTAGTGTCTTCTCATTTTGTTAGTGTCTTCCCATGCAGTTAGTGTCTTCCCATGTTGTTAGTGTCTTCTCATGTTGTTAGTGTCTTCTCATGTTGTTAGTGTCTTCTCATATTGTTAGCGTCTTCTCATGTTGTTAGTGTCTTCTCATGTTGTTAGTGTCTTCTTATGTTGTTAGTGTCTTCTCATGTTGTTAGTGTCTTCCCATGTTGTTAGTCTTGTTATGTTGTTAGTGTCTTCTCATTTTGTTAGTGTCTTCTCATGTTGTTAGTGTCTTCTCGTGTTGTTAGTGTTTTGTCGTGTTGTTAGTGTCTTCTCATGTTGTTATTGTCTTCTCATGTTGTTAGTCTTCTCATGTTGTTAGTGTCTTCCCATGCAGTTAATGTCTTCCCATGTTGTTAGTGTCTTCTCATGTTGTTAGTGTCTTCTCATGTTGTTAGTGTCTTCTCATGTTGTTAGTGTCTTCTCGTGTTGTTAGTGTCTTCTCATGTTGTTAGTGTCTTCTCATGTTGTTAGTGTCTTCTCATGTTGTTAGTGTCTTCTCATGTTGTTAGTGTCTTTTCATATTGTTATTGTCTTCTCATGTTTTTAGTCTTCTCATGTCGTTAGTGTCTTCCCATGCAGTTAGTGTCTTCTCATGTTGTTAGTGTCTTATCATGCTGTTAGTGTCTTATCATGCTGTTAGTGTCTTATCATGCTGTTAGTGTCTTATCATGCTGTTAGTGTCTTATAATGTGGTTATTGCCTTCCCATGTTGTTAGTGTCTTCTCATGTTGTTAGTGTCCTCTCATGTTGTTAGTGTCTTCTCATGTTGTTGGTGTCTTCTCATGATGTTGGTGTCTTCTCATGATGTTAGTGTCTTCTCATGTTATTAGTGTCTTCTCATGTTATTAGTGTCTTCTCATGTTGTTAGTGTCTTCTCATGTTGTTAGTGTCTTTTCATGTTGTTAGTGTCTTCTCATGTTGTTAGTGCCTTCTCATGTTGTTAGTGCCTTCTCATGTTGTTAGTGCCTTCTTATGTTGTTAGTGTCTTCTCATGTTGTTAGTGTCTTCTCATGTTGTTAGTGTCTTCTCATGTTGTTAGTGTCTTCTCATGTTGTTAGTGTCTTCTCATGTTGTTAGTGTCTTCTCATGTTGTTAGTGTATTCTCATATTGTTAGTGTCTTCTCATGTTGTTAGTGTCTTCTCATTTTGTTAGTGTCTTCTCATTTTGTTAGTGTCTTCCCATGCAGTTAGTGTCTTCCCATGTTGTTAGTGTCTTCTCATGTTGTTAGTGTCTTCTCGTGTTCTTAGTGTCTTCTCATGTTGTTAGCGTCTTCTCATGTTGTTAGTGTCTTCTCATGTTGTTAGTGTCTTCTTATGTTGAAGTGTCTTCTCATGTTGTTAGTGTCTTCCCATGTTGTTAGTCTTCTTATGTTGTTAGTGTCTTCTCATTTTGTTAGTGTCTTCTCGTGTTGTTAGTGTCTTCTCATGTTGTTATTGTCTTCTCATGTTGTTAGTCTTCCCATGTTGTTAGTGTCTTCCCATGCAGTTAGTGTCTTCCCATGTTGTTAGTGTCTTCTCATGTTGTTAGTGTCTTCTCATGTTGTTAGTGTCTTCTCATGTTGTTAGTGTCTTCTCATGTTGTTAGTGTCTTCTCATGTTGTTAGTATCTTCTCATGTTGTTAGTGTCTTCTTATGTTGTTAGTGTCTTCTCATGTTGTTAGTGTCTTCTCATGTTGTTAGTTTCTTCTCATGTTGTTAGTGTCTTCTCATGTTGTTAGTGTCTTCTCATGTTGTTAGTGTCTTCTCACGTTGTTAGTGTTTTTTATGTTGTTAGTGTCTTCCCATGTTGTTAGTCTTCTTATGTTGTTAGTGTCTTCTCATTTTGTTAGTGTCTTTTTATGTTGTTAGTCTTCTTATGTTGTTAGTGTCTTCTCATGTTGTTAATGTCTTCTCATGTTGTTAGTGTCTTCTCATGTTGTTAGTGTCTTCTCATGTTGTTAGTGTCTTCTCATGTTGTTAGTGTCTTCTCATGTTGTTAGTGTCTTCTCATGTTGTTAGTGTCTTCTCATTTTGTTAGTGTCTTCTCATTTTGTTAGTGTCTTCTCATGTTGTTAGTGTCTTCTCATGTTGTTAGTGTCTTTTTATGTTGTTAGTGTCTTCCCATATTGTTAGTCTTCTTATGTTGTTAGTGTCTTCTCATTTTGTTAGTGTCTTCTCATGTTGTTAGTCTTCTTATGTTGTTAGTGTCTTCTCATGTTGTTTATGTCTTCTCATGTTGGTAGTGTCTTTTCATGTTGTTAGTGTCTTCTCATGTTGTTAGTGTCTTCTCATGTTGTTAGTGTCTTCTCATGTTGTTAGTGTCTTTTTATGTTGTTAGTGTCTTCCCATGTTGTTAGTGTCTTCTCATGTTGTTAGTGTCTTTTCATGTTGTTAGTGTCTTCTCATGTTGTTAGTGTCTTCTCATGTTGATAGTGTCTTTTTATGTTGTTAGTGTCTTCCCATGTTGTTAGTGTCTTCTCATGTTGTTAGTGTCTTCTCACATTGTTAGTGTCTTCTCATGTTGTTAGTGTCTTCCCATGTTGTTAGTGTCTTCTCATGTTGTTAGTGTCTTCTCATGTTGTTAGTGTCTTCTCATGTTGTTAGTGTCTTCTCATGTTGTTAGTGTCTTCTCATGTTATTAGTGTCTTCTCATGTTGTTAGTGCCTTCTCATGTTGTTAGTGTCTTCCCATGTTGTTAGTCTTCTTATGTTGTTAGTGTCTTCTCATTTTGTTAGTGTCTTTTCATGTTGTTAGTCTTCTTATGTTGTTAGTGTATTCTCATGTTGTTAATGTCTTCTCATGTTGTTAGTGTCTTCTCATGTTGTTAGTGTCTTCTCATGTTGTTAGTGTCTTCTCATGTTGTTAGTGTCTTTTCATGTTGTTAGTGTCTTCTCATTTTGTTAGTGTCTTCTCATTTTGTTAGTGTCTTCTCATGTTGTTAGTGTCTTCTCATGTTGTTTTTGTCTTTTTATGTTGTTAGTGTCTTCCCATATTGTTAGTCTTCTTATGTTGTTAGTGTCTTCTCATTTTGTTAGTGTCTTCTCATGTTGTTAGTCTTCTTATGTTGTTAGTGTCTTCTCATGTTGTTTATGTCTTCTCATGTTGTTAGTGTCTTTTCATGTTGTTAGTGTCTTCTCATGTTGTTAGTGTCTTCTCATGTTGTTAGTGTCTTCTCATGTTGTTAGTGTCTTTTTATGTTGTTAGTGTCTTCCCATGTTGTTAGTGTCTTCTCATGTTGTTAGTGTCTTCTCATGTTGTTAGTGCCTTCTTATGTTGTTAGTGTCTTCTCATGTTGTTAGTGTCTTCTCATGTTGTTAGTGTCTTCTCATGTTGTTAGTGTCTTCTCATGTTGTTAGTGTCTTCTCATATTGTTAGTGTCTTCTCATGTTGTTAGTGTCTTCTCATTTTGTTAGTGTCTTCTCATTTTGTTAGTGTCTTCCCATGCAGTTAGTGTCTTCCCATGTTGTTAGTGTCTTCTCATGTTTTTAGTGTCTTCTCATGTTGTTAGTGTCTTCTCATATTGTTAGCGTCTTCTCATGTTGTTAGTGTCTTCTCATGTTGTTAGTGTCTTCTTATGTTGTTAGTGTCTTCTCATGTTGTTAGTGTCTTCCCATGTTGTTAGTCTTGTTATGTTGTTAGTGTCTTCTCATTTTGTTAGTGTCTTCTCATGTTGTTAGTGTCTTCTCGTGTTGTTAGTGTTTTGTCGTGTTGTTAGTGTCTTCTCATGTTGTTATTGTCTTCTCATGTTGTTAGTCTTCTCATGTTGTTAGTGTCTTCCCATGCAGTTAATGTCTTCCCATGTTGTTAGTGTCTTCTCATGTTGTTAGTGTCTTCTCATGTTGTTAGTGTCTTCTCATATTGTTAGTGTCTTCTCATGTGTTTAGTGTCTTCTTATGTTGATAGTGTCTTCTCATGTTGTTAGTGTCTTCTCATGTTGTTAGTGTCTTCTCATGTTGTTAGTGTCTTCCCATGTTGTTAGTGTCTTCTCATGTTGTTAGTGTCTTCTCATGTTGTTAGTGTCTTCTCATGTTGTTAGTGTCTTTTTATGTTGTTAGTGTCTTCCCATGTTGTTAGTCTTCTTATGTTGTTAGTGTCTTCTCATTTTGTTAGTGTCTTCTCATGTTGTTAGTCTTCTTATGTTGTTAGTGTCTTCTCATGTTGTTAATGTCTTCTCGTGTTGTTAGTGTCTTCTCATGTTGTTAGTGTCTTTTCATGTTGTTAGTGTCTTCTCGTGTTGTTAGTGTCTTCTCTTGTTGTTAGTGTCTTCTCATTTTGTTAGTGTCTTCTCATTTTGTTAGTGTCTTCTCATGTTGTTAGTGTCTTCTCATGTTGTTAGTGTCTTTTCATGTTGTTAGTGTCTTCCCATATTGTTAGTCTTCTTATGTTGTTAGTGTCTTCTCATTTTGTTAGTGTCTTCTCATGTTGTTAGTCTTCTTATGTTGTTAGTGTCTTCTCATGTTGTTAATGTCTTCTCATGTTGTTAGTGTCTTCTCATGTTGTTAGTGTCTTTTCATGTTGTTAGTGTCTTCTCATGTTGTTAGTGTCTTCTCATGTTGATAGTGTCTTTTTATGTTGTTAGTGTCTTCCCATGTTGTTAGTGTCTTCTCATGTTGTTAGTGTCTTCTCATATTGTTAGTATCTTCTCATGTTGTTAGTGTCTTCCCATGTTGTTAGTGTCTTCTCATGTTGTTAGTGTCTTCTCATGTTGTTAGTGCCTTCTTATGTTGTTAGTGTCTTCTCATGTTGTTAGTGTCTTCTCATGTTGTTAGTGTCTTCTCATGTTGTTAGTGTCTTCTCATGTTGTTAGTGTCTTCTCATATTGTTAGTGTCTTCTCATGTTGTTAGTGTCTTCTCATTTTGTTAGTGTCTTCTCATTTTGTTAGTGTCTTCCCATGCAGTTAGTGTCTTCCCATGTTGTTAGTGTCTTCTCATGTTGTTAGTGTCTTCTCATGTTGTTAGTGTCTTCTCATATTGTTAGCGTCTTCTCATGTTGTTAGTGTCTTCTCATGTTGTTAGTGTCTTCTTATGTTGTTAGTGTCTTCTCATGTTGTTAGTGTCTTCCCATGTTGTTAGTCTTGTTATGTTGTTAGTGTCTTCTCATTTTGTTAGTGTCTTCTCATGTTGTTAGTGTCTTCTCGTGTTGTTAGTGTTTTGTCGTGTTGTTAGTGTCTTCTCATGTTGTTATTGTCTTCTCATGTTGTTAGTCTTCTCATGTTGTTAGTGTCTTCCCATGCAGTTAATGTCTTCCCATGTTGTTAGTGTCTTCTCATGTTGTTAGTGTCTTCTCATGTTGTTAGTGTCTTCTCATATTGTTAGTGTCTTCTCATGTGTTTAGTGTCTTCTTATGTTGATAGTGTCTTCTCATGTTGTTAGTGTCTTCTCATGTTGTTAGTGTCTTCTCATGTTGTTAGTGTCTTCCCATGTTGTTAGTGTCTTCTCATGTTGTTAGTGTCTTCTCATGTTGTTAGTGTCTTCTCATGTTGTTAGTGTCTTTTTATGTTGTTAGTGTCTTCCCATGTTGTTAGTCTTCTTATGTTGTTAGTGTCTTCTCATTTTGTTAGTGTCTTCTCATGTTGTTAGTCTTCTTATGTTGTTAGTGTCTTCTCATGTTGTTAATGTCTTCTCGTGTTGTTAGTGTCTTCTCATGTTGTTAGTGTCTTTTCATGTTGTTAGTGTCTTCTCGTGTTGTTAGTGTCTTCTCTTGTTGTTAGTGTCTTCTCATTTTGTTAGTGTCTTCTCATTTTGTTAGTGTCTTCTCATGTTGTTAGTGTCTTCTCATGTTGTTAGTGTCTTTTCATGTTGTTAGTGTCTTCCCATATTGTTAGTCTTCTTATGTTGTTAGTGTCTTCTCATTTTGTTAGTGTCTTCTCATGTTGTTAGTCTTCTTATGTTGTTAGTGTCTTCTCATGTTGTTAATGTCTTCTCATGTTGTTAGTGTCTTCTCATGTTGTTAGTGTCTTCTCATGTTGTTAGTGTCTTCTCATGTTGTTAGTGTCTTCTCATGTTGTTAGTGTCTTTTTATGTTGTTAGTGTCTTCCCATGTTGTTAGTCTTCTTATGTTGTTAGTGTCTTCTCATTTTGTTAGTGTCTTCTCATGTTGTTAGTCTTCTTATGTTGTTAGTGTCTTCTCATGTTGTTAGTCTTCTTATGTTGTTAGTGTCTTCTCATGTTGTTAGTGTCTTCTCATGTTGTTAGTGTCTTCTCATGATGTTAGTGTCTTCTCATGTTGTTAAGTGTCTTCTCATGTTGTTAGTGTCTTCTCATATTGTTAGTGTCTTCTCATGTTGTTAGTGTCTTCCCATGTTGTTAGTGTATTTTTATGTTGTTGGTGTCGTCGCACGACAGTGGACACACTAGTTTGACCAGCACGACAGTGGACACACTGGTTTGGGTAGAGTAGTGGTGGACGGTGTTGTTGTTGGGAACAGTGACCGCGGTATGTTGATGATGTACAACAGAAATGTCAGCTTTCTAGATATGTACAACATCCAGGTAAATTTTCTAGATATATACAACAGACAGGTAAATATTCCAGACTTGTACAATAGACAGCTAAACATTCTTGACTTGTACAACCGACAGGTAAACTTTCTAGACTTGTACAACAGACAGGTAAAAATTCTAGACTTGTACAACAGACAGGTAAAAATTCTAGACTTGTACAACAGACAGGTAAAAATTCTAGACTTGTAAAACCGACAGGTAAACTTTCTAGACTTGTACAACAGACAGGTAAAAATTCTAGACTTGTACAACAGACAGGTAAAAATTCCAGACTTATATAACGAACAGGTAACCATTCTAGACTTGTACAACCGACAGGTAAACTTTCTAGACTTGTACTACAGACAGATAAACTTTCTTGACGTGTGCAACAGACAGGTAAACATTCCAGACTTGTGCAACAGAAATTAAAACTTTCTTGATTTGTACAACAGACTGGTAAACTTTCTAGACATGTACAACAGACCGGTAAACTTTCTAGACATGTACAACATACAGGTAAACTTTCTAGATATGTACAACAGACATGTAAACTTTCTAGATATGTACATCAGACAGGTAAATTGTATCGATGTGTTCAACAGACATGTACACTTTCTAGAAATGTACAACAACCCGGTAAATTTTCTAGATATGTACAACAGACAGGTAAACAGTCAAGACTTGTAAAAGAGAAAGTAAACATTCTTGACTTGTAAAACAGACAGGTAAAAATTCCAGACTTGTACAACAGACAGATAAACGTTCTTGACTTGTACTACAGACAGGTAAACTTTCTTGACTTGTACACCAGACAGGTAAACTTTTAAACTTGTACAACAGACAGCTAAACTTTCTAGATTTGCTCAACAGACAGGTAAACATTCTAGACGTTCAGATACAAGAAAGGGGAAACAGTCTCAACATTTCTACAACACACGATGGAACAGTCTCAAAATTTATATAGCACACCGGGAAATAGCATATTTCTACAGTAGACGGGGAAACAGTCAGAACATTTCTACAACGTCGTACGGGGAAACAGTTAGAACATTTCTACAACGTACGGGGAAACGGTCAGAACATTTCTACAACATACGGGGAAACGGTCTCAACATGCATTCACAACAAAGGGAATCCGCGCAAACATTTATTCATAACACAAGTTGGCAAGCCTTACACTTCTGACAGCGAAACAAAATCTGAGATATTTTACACAGAGGTGAAAGGTCGAGACACCTGGAACACGAAGGTAATATTTTTAACGATTGCTCAATAAACCCAGGTAAGAATGTGAGTGACACTAGAATTACAGAGATCACTCGTGTAGACAGGTTTACAACTGGATAAGTGGCTCGTTCTGAGAGAACGTGTGACGACAGAAGCCAAAGAGACTTGCAGACAATTTATTGTCAGGGAGGGGTGACGTCATCTGATATTTCCAGATGTGACAGTTGACGTTCCGCCAGTTTGTCTGCCATTACTATTATCTTGACAGACGAGGTAACTGACAGACGGGTTTGTAGAACAATAGATCTGAAGTTTTGGATGCGACCTAGGACGAGAAGAAGCCACATCGATTGGTCGCGATCAGCATCTCTGGCGAGGTATCGATCTCTGGCGAGGTATCGATGTCTGGCGAGTGTAGATCTCTGGTGAGGTATCGAACGAACGAACAATCTTTATTTTCAAAAGGTTAAGAATTGGGCACGCAGGGCCGTCTGACATTCTGCCCTTCTTCTCTATTTCCTCTCATACATTCTTTCATTCAACATCACTTATAAAGCTCATCTTTGACAACAAAAGAACAATAAGCATTAAAACGCATGAAAAATAATCAATAATACATGATGATATTATCATATACCTCAATCGGTCAACAAGATACAACACACAGGAGATGTTAGCCTCGTGGGGCCGACACACCGGAAGCTCCCGGCGTCTTCAATCGGCAGGCATATTGTCGAAAGTGGCCATGTCGTGGACAGAGACACTGCATTTCGCGTGTTGTTTAGAACACAAAATACTCGCTTGTTAAAATTTGCAGAAGCAATTATGATCAATCAACGCAAGCCAGAATTGTGTAAACAGAAAGACATGTTAGTCAGCTTAAAATTACCGTGGTAGATAAGTGACATTACTGTGCGAACATGTGTATATTTCAACTTGAAGGATTTATCTAGTTAATTCACGTAAGTTGTGTGATTTCTGCAGTATGTACCTGACGAGATGCAGCGAAATATGCCAGGCAATAAATCGTGCAATCTATTGTTTGTGTCTTCGTTATTCAAAATAATGCATGACTCACTGAGGCAATGTTTAACATGAGCATTATAAATATCTAAGGAAGGTGTATCGTGCAATAAATATGGGAATGTTTATTGGCTAGTTGTCGTTTGAGACAAGGTACCATTATTATTGTTTGTTTTGTTTGTTTGTTTTTTTAAATGGGGGAATGTAGTCTGTACTGAGGTAGTATTCAAACAGGTTACGAATGTGTGTATAATGATTGGTGGTGTCTTTGATTTCTTGTGGAAGATTATTCCACAACTGAGTGGCAGAGTATGCTAAGCTTGTTTTATATAAGTCTATCGTAGGTTTAGGGACATGGAGTATATTTAGTCGTTTGCTATGTCTTGCGTGATATGTGAACAATGGCCAAATATAGTTTGGGGCATATTGAAATAGGATTTTGTGAATTAGTTTAGCCTTATTAAAAAGTAGGCGTTTGTGAAGTGGCAGTACCTGAAGACGTTTTTGTAGGTTAGAATTGTTGGTAAGCTTTTCACCATTAATTAAACGCACTGCCCTTTTCTGGAGTGAATAAAGGCGTTTTGTTATTGATTTGGAGCATCCATCCCAGATTGTGGAGCAATAATCAATATGCGTTTGTGTGTGGGAAGTATAGTATATCTTTCTTGTGTTTTCGTCGAAGAGATGTATGATTTTGGCAAGTTGGTATACGTTTTTGGCTATTTGTTTAACTAGAGCATGAACATGGAGATTAAAGGTTAGATTTTGATCTACGATGAGACCCAGAGCTTTGTGCTCGGTTCGAAGTATCGATCTCTGGCGAGGTATCAATCTCTGGCGAGGTATCGATCTCTGGTGAGGTATCGACCTCTGGCGAGGTATCGATCTCTGGCCGCCATGTTTCTAGATGCACATGGTGGAGTACCACGTTGGCGGGAATCCATGCGTGGTTCTGAGGTGTGTAACGTGGTGTCTGGTGTGTTTGTGACTGCTTAACTGTATGACCCCCGGGGGTCAGTCACATGCGAGGTTGACTCAGTCAGATGTGGGATTCAGTCAGATGTTGGATTCAGTCAAATGTTTGATTCAAAGAGATGTCTGATTCAGTCTTCCTGTGATCATCGCCATGGCAATCTACGTGTCCTCTTGCACGCTTTGAGCCAAACAGCGCTCCTTCAGAACTTCACAAAGTTCTTGGTTGATTCAGGTTTACCCCGCCTGGACTAGTTCCTCTTGTATGTCGTCACAGCCTGGTCAGTTCCCTTTCTTCAGACTATAGTAGTTCCACTGGTTTGACGTCACAGCCTGATCACTTCTCTTTCTTCAGACTGTATTAGTTCCGATGGTATGTCGTTACATCCTGATCACTTCCCTTTCTTAAGACTATATTAGTTCGGATGGTATTTCGTCACAGCGTGGTCACTTCCCTTTCTTCAGACTGTATTAGTTCCGCTGGTTTGACGTCACAGCCTGATCACTTCTCTTTCTTCAGACTGTATTAGTTCCGATGGTATGTCGTTACATCCTGATCACTTCCCTTTCTTAAGACTATATTAGTTCGGATGGTATTTCGTCACAGCGTGGTCACTTCCCTTTCTTCAGACTGTATTAGTTCCGATGGTATGTCGTTACATCCTGATCACTTCCCTTTCTTAAGACTATATTAGTTCGGGTGGTATTTCGTCACAGCGTGGTCACTTCTCTTTCTTCAGACTGTATTAGTTCCGCTGGTATGTTGTCACAGCCTCGTCACTTCCGTGTCTTCAGACTGTATTTCTGACTGTCCTTCCTCGACTCAAGATTCTGGTTCTGTCTCTTCACATCCTTGTCTGTGATATAGGTTCTTTGTAGTTTTCGTGTACATATCTCAGGAGTACTCCTTCCATCTTTCTGGTATATTAGGGGGTATGCGTGACGAAATGGTTAAGCCGACTGAGTGCCATGTAGGTTGAGGTGATTGTCTGCCTTGTGTGGTTCTGTGCTGGCATGTTCCTGCCAGTAGTCACTGTTGTGTGGTTCTGTGCTGGCATGTTCCTGCCAGTAGTCACTGTTGTGTGGTTCTGTATACAATATAATATTTGATCTGGAAAAGAGGAGGGGGCGGACAAATAGCCTTGAGGTAGGGCTCATCCTCACCAATCGCAACCTTGCTGACTGTACATGTAGACAACAGGAAAACACGTCTAAAGAATGGGAATTATTGACAGGAAAACTTGGAATATCAACATCGTCACTGGCATCTGGCATGCAACTTGTAAGCTTTAATTAGCTCCCGGGCAGGGATCAACACGCATCTTGTAACCGCTGCTGGCCAATGAACTCCCAGGCTGCGAGATGTTGGCAAGCGAGCTTCTCTGAAACAACATATAGTTTATCTCCAAGTCACTGAACGTGCCAAACTGATTTTCTCACATTATTCCGGCTAGGCCATCCTGGCAAATGATCGCCAGCAATGCACAGTCGTGTTCCGTTTGTTCAGATTTTTTGTTGAAATGTGCCAAAATCTCATTATCAAAGTATGAATTCCACGGCTCAAATTTTACAGCCCAGGGGAGCCGTCTCCATGCCATCCTGGCATATCAGGGGATAAGGTGAAAGGTCACCCATACTTTAATAACGGCACTCCGACCTGAGAGGAGGAGCGATTGCAGGTAGAGCGACGTGCTGTCTCTAGTTCCAGCAGGTCATGGAGGAACTCAGTCACACTCAGTAGAGGGGGAGCGGTTGACGAGAGGTTGATAGAGGGAGATTGATAGAGGGAGTTTGATAGAGGGAGGTTGATTGAAGACGATTGACAGAGAAAGATTGATACAGGGAGATAGATAGAGGGAGATTGATAGAGGGATATTGATAGAGGGAGATTGCTGGGACAGAGAGGTGTGGAGTTGACTATAGATTCTCCCCCAACGTTGATGCCTAGTACACATACTGTCAGTGGTGTCAACCTTGGCGTCCCCGCTCCTGTTCTTCTAGGACTTGAACGTCGGGTGACGTGTGGTGACTTGATGCTGGTAGTCTGCTGACACACAACGCCCCCTTAGATACAAATCTGGTGACTTGATGCTGGTAGTCTGCTGACACACCACGCCCCCTTAGATACATATGTGGTGACTTGATGCTGGTAGTCTGCTGACACACCACGCCCCCTTAGATACAAATGTGGTGACTTGATGCTGGTAGTCTGCTGACACACCATGCCCTGTTAGATACAAATCTGGTGACTTGATGCTGGTAGTCTGCTGACACACCACGCCCCCTTAGATACAAATGTGGTGACTTGATGTGGACAGCGTGATGTCACTTGCCAATGTCGGTGTTGTTACAGCTGTCAGTGTTTGTAACGTCTAGTGTGTGTTGTTACATCAACGTCTCTCTCTCTCTCTCTCTCTCTCTCTCTCTCTCTCTCTCTCTCTCTCTCTCTCTCTCTCTCTCTCTCTCTCTCTCTGAGCCTACTGAGAGCCATCCATATCAGTGACCTGATTTCTCGTTCAGTTAGATTTCACAGTCGCGTCTCTCGCATCGATTAGTATTGGCTCCTAAGTATGTATGTACATAATGTACTAGAGCACATTACACACTCCACAGTTAATGTGTACTACAGGACATTACACACACCACAGTTAATGTGTACTACAGGACATTACACACACCACAGTTAATGTGTACTACAGGACATTACACACACACACACACCACAGTTAATGTGTTTGACACTGTACTACAGCACACTACGCATACCACAGTTCATGTGTTTGACACTGTACTACAGCACACTGCGCATACCACAGTTCATGTGTTTTGTGTTTAGTACTGTACTATTACCTTCGAATGTATATCCTATTTGTAGCAGAATCTCAGCTAGGGATGGACCCTAATGTAACTTTTCTTCTAGGGTTGAATGAGGTAGTGGTGATAGTATAATGGAGGACGTGGAAACAATGGTAAACTACCACAATATTCACCCACGACACTCACACGACAGTGAGACAGGAATCACAAAGATCTGACGGTGAGTCTGCCAGGCCTGGTAGATCATTTACAGGAACCGGGTAAGACAGCGACGAGAGAGAACACGATTGTTGTAGACATGAGGTAGTAAACCTCTTGCTGTGACAAGCTCTGTGACATAGTTACAGAAGACAATAAGGATGCAAACACGGGATGTCAGGCGCCTACATCTGGGAAATATATCGTGATCAGGACAGCACCAGTCAGCAGTACAACTGTCATTACACACATGACAGGGCAGGTCAGGACAGCACCAGTCTGCGGTACAAATGTCACCACACGGATGAGAGGACAGGTCAGGACAGCACCACGTAGCAGTACAACTGTTGCACCGGGACTGTAACAACACGAAGTATCCCCTCCTCAGTAAATCCTGCAGCGTGTAACGGCTAACGACGCCAGTTCTGTGTTGGTTTATCAATCATCTTTGGCTTCCTGCGTAGTGTTCTTGTTTGGCCACACCTCTTTTAACTTGCTGTTCTCGTAGCCTGACCATGGTTGTAGACTCCCAGACATCGCTTGGATCTCGTAAACAACTTACTTCTCGTAGAGGATTCAGAATGTTTGCCTGGTCCACGGTTCGTCTGCCTTCCTGCAAGCCTGTCAGCCTGCCCATTCCCTTGTACACCCGCATGCCCTGACTCGATCCCCAGTTATCCGTATGTCTTAGCCTAGCGTTTGCCATCATCTGCCCTGGGGAGGTGCAGTTGTCATATTCCCTTGGCGAGTTATGAGACCTCAATGTCATTCCTCAAACTCCCCGGTGCTTGTAGGGGATCAAATATTATCATAAGCCTAAACATACTGTGCCGGCTTCGTGGCTTATAGGTTATGACTTTTCTCCGTAATCTCGTATACTCTCGTAGGTAACGTGATGACGGTGAGAAACAGCAGTGGTTCGAATCGCATCGGTAACTAACGGGGTATGTGAGCCGGCCGCTCAGAAAGCAATGGCAAACTACTGAGCGTAATCTTGCCAAGAAATCAACATACAGCTGAAAGATGCTGGTGTTGACAGCGATGTCCTGTAAAGGATATGCCAAAAAAAAAATTACTGTCGGTATGAGCAGGTGACATATGTCTGTACTAGCCTGGATATGCCAGCCCCATACTGTCGGTGTCAGCACGTGGAATATGTCAGCACCAGCCTGGATATACCAGACTTATATTCGCGTGACACTTCCCAAACATGCAGTAGACAGCCAGCAATGTATAACCTCTCGTATCCTTAACTTAATGATACATAACTCTATGGCCTGGCAGAAGGAACGAGATCGATGACTGTCCGCCTCGGCATGGCACCGGCCTGGAACTCATCCACTCGACATGACATCGCCCTGGCATTCAGCCACTCTGCATGGCACCGCCATGGCACTCACCCACTCGGCATGGTCCCGCCCTGGCACTCAGCAACTCGATATGGCACCACCCTGCCACTCAGCCACTGAGTCTACTCAACCTGCAGGCAAGGGAGTGGGGACAGGCGGGGGTCGAGAGGTTGTATACAATAACACTTACATCCTCTTATCTGCCAGGTGAGTTGTTAGATCATCTACGAGCAGGTAGGTCACCGACACGAGACGGTGACACCATACTTGTCACTCGAGGACGGAACGAGAGCCGGTACCCAGCGAGCTGTGGCACTGGTTCACGACAATGTTTATGGCGCCAAGAATAGTTTTTATTTACAGTCGACACTGACGCAACGTCAGCTTCTGAGGAGATTTTATCACCCTCTTGTTCTCGGCGCATGTTTTCCTCCCCAGCCCTTCTCCAACTCTCAGTTTGTGGGACCTGTAGAGGTCACGTGTCGCGTGCTATCAGTGCCCAGTAATGCATGACCTAGAAGTCCCCAAACGTGACGGTTTAGTACATCTTCATTCCAAAGAGTCTTTCACATGATCTTCACAGTCTGTTACATAATCTGCACAGTCTTTTACATACTCTGCAGTTTTTACATGATCTGTAAAGTCTGTTACATAATCTGCACCGTTTGTTACATAATTTGCAGTTTGTTACATGATCTGCACAGTCTGTTACATGATCTACACAGCTTGTTGGATGATCTGCACAGTTAATTACATAATCTGCACAGTCTGTTACATAATCTGCACAGTTTCTTACATAATCTTCTGTCTGTTACATAATCTGCAGTCTGTTACATAATCTGCACAGTTTGTTACACGATCTGCACAGTTTGAGCCGCCGACCTACGATTTTCTATACGGTAATTATTGTTAGTGCTATGCAGGAATTATAATTGTGGAAGGCTTGTTCTTGCGAGGAAATGCAACCTTAAGATTAAATGTCGTGACGGGGCAGACCAGGCCCTAAGCCTTGGTTGGTAACTAGTCTAGGATTGAAACTCCGACAGGCGGACTGTTAGAGCATTGCTTTGCTGATCCAGCAGCTTCTGCAGCTTGTCTTGTTCCAGATGTTACCTTTCCTCTGGAGTAAACTAGACAGGCCGAGAGAGGGATCATGCTGCATGGGCAACGCATAGTCTCTACAATTCAGCCCAGGCTTTGTGTTATTGTTGAAGCACAATTTAACAAACTATCGTCTGTCAATACGGCCAGGTGGCAGTAAGTCAAATGTCAACAATGAACGTAGCATGCTCCGCAGGGAGCCACCGTAAATATAGTTGTAGGATCATGAATTGTGGCTATAATACTGACACACTGAATATAGTTGTAGGATCGTGAATGTTGGCTATAATACTGACACACTGAATATAGTTGTAGGATCGTGAATGTTGGCTATAATACTGACACACTGAATATAGTTGTAGGATCATGAATGTTGGCTATAATACTGACATAGTGAATATAGTTTAGGATCGTGAATTGTGGCTATAATACTGACACACTGAATATAGCTGTAGGATCGTGAATGTTGGCTATAATACTGACACACTGAATATAGTTGTAGGATCGTGAATTGTGGATATAATACTGACACACTGAATTTAGTTGTAGGATCGTGAATGTTGGCTATAATACTGACACACTGAATATAGTTGTACGATCATGAATGTTGGCTATAATACTGACATAGTGAATATAGTTGTAGGATCGTGAATTGTGGATATAATACTGACACACTGAATTTAGTTGTAGGATCGTGAATGTTGGCTATAATACTGACACACTGAATATAGTTGTAGGATCATGAATGTTGGCTATAATACTGACATAGTGAATATAGTTGTAGGATCGTGAATGTTGGCTATAATACTGACACACTGAATATAGTTGTAGGATCATGAATGTTGGCTATAATACTGACACACTGAATATAGTTGTAGGATCGTGAATGTTGGCTATAATACTGACATAGTGAATATAGTTGTAGGATCGTGAATGTTGGCTATAATACTGACACACTGAATATAGTTGTAGGATCGTGAATGGTGGGTATAATACTGACACACTGAATATAGTTGTAGGATCATGAATGGTGGCTATAATACTGACACACTGAATATAGTTGTAGGATCATGAATGGTGGCTATAATACTGACACACTGAATATAGTTGTAGGATCGTGAATGGTGGCTATAATAGTGACACACTGAATATAGTTGTAGGATCGTGAATGGTGGCTATAATACTGACACAGTGAATATAGTTGTATGATCATGAATGGTAGCTATAATACTGACACAGTGAATATAGTTGTATGATCATGAATGTTGGCTATAATACTGACACACTGAATATAGTTGTAGGATCATGAATGTTGGCTATAATACTGACACACTGAATATAGTTGTAGGATCGTGAATGTTGGCTATAATACTGACACACTGAATATAGTTGTAGGATCGTGAATGTTGGCTATAATACTGACACACTGAATATAGTTGTAGGATCATGAATGTTGGCTATAATACTGACACACTGAATATAGTTGTATGATCATGAATGGTGGCTATAATACTGACACAGTGAATATAGTTGTATGATCATGAATGTTGGCTATAATACTGACACACTGAATATAGTTGTAGGATCATGAATGTTGGCTATAATACTGACACACTGAATATAGTTGTAGGATCGTGAATGTTGGCTATAATACTGACACACTGAATATAGTTGTAGGATCATGAATGGTGGCTATAATACTGACACAGTGAATATAGTTGTAGGATCGTGAATGTTGGCTATAATACTGACACACTGAATATAGTTGTATGATCATGAATGTTGGCTATAATACTGACACACTGAATATAGTTGTAGGATCGTGAATGTTGGCTATAATACTGACACAGTGAATATAGTTGTATGATCATGAATGGTGGCTATAATACTGACACCGTGAATATAGTTGTATGATCATGAATGTTGGCTATAATACTGACACATTGAATATAGTTGTAAGATCGTGAATTGTGGCTATAATACTGACACACTGAATATAGTTGTAGGATCGTGAATGTTGGCTATAATACTGACACACTGAATATAGTTGTAGGATCGTGAATTGTGGCTATAATACTGACACACTGAATATAGTTGTATGATCATGAATGTTGGCTATAATACTGACACAGTGAATATAGTTGTAGGATCATGAATGTTGGCTATAATACTGACACGCTGAATATAGCTGTAGGATCGTGAATGTTGGCTATAATACTGACACAGTGAATATAGTTGTAGGATCGTGAATGGTGGCTATAATACTGACACACTGAATATAGTTGTAGGATCGTGAATGGTGGCTATAATACTGACACAGTGAATATAGTTGTATGATCATTAATGGTAGCTATAATACTGACACAGTGAATATAGTTGTATGATCATGAATGTTGGCTATAATACTGACACACTGAATATAGTTGTAGGATCATGAATGTTGGCTATAATACTGACACACTGTATATAGTTGTAGGATCGTGAATTGTGGCTATAATACTGACACACTGAAAATAGTTGTAGGATCATGAATGTTGGCTATAATACTGACACAGTGAATATAGTTGTAGGATCGTGAATGTTGGCTATAATACTGACACACTGAATATAGTTGTAGGATCATGAATGGTGGCTATAATACTGACACAGTGAATATAGTTGTAGGATCATGAATTGTGGCTATAATACTGACAGAGGAAACAGACTAACTGTAAATGAATAGACATGAAAGTGATTATTATTGTCAGATAATGAATGTTGACTATAATACTGTTGCTGTGAGTGATACCAGAAACAAGGATGGCTTTTAATGAATAGATATGACAGTGGTTATAATTGTCAGATAATTAATGTTGACTATAATACTGTTGCTGTGAGTGATGCCAGACATCGGGCTGGCTGTGAGTGATGCCAGACATCGGGATGGCTGTGAGTAATGCCAGACATCGGGCTGGCTGTAAGTGATGCCAGACATCGGACTGGCTGTAAGTGATGCCAGACATCGGGCTGGCTGTAAGTGATGCCAGACATCGGACTGGCTGTAAGTGATGCCAGACATCGGGCTGGCTGTAAGTGATGCCAGACATCGGACTGGCTGTAAGTGATGCAAGACATCGGACTGGCTGTAAGTGATGCCAGACATCGGGCTGGCTGTGAGTGTTGCCAGACATCGGACTGGCTGTAAGTGATGCCAGACATGGGGCTGGCTGTAAGTGATGCCAGACATCGGGCTGGCTGTAAGTGATGCCAGACATGGGGCTGGCTGTAAGTGATGCCAGACATCGGGCTGGCTGTTAGTGATGCCAGACACGGGGCTGGCTGTAAATGATGCCAGACATGGGGCTGGCTGTAAGTGATGCCAGACATCGGGCTGGCTGTGAGTGATGCCAGACATCGGGCTGGCTGTAAGTGATGCCAGACATCGGGCTGGCTGTAAGTGATGCTAGACATCGGGCTGGCTGTAAGTGATGCCAGACATCGGGCTGGCTGTAAGTGATGCCAGACATGGGGCTGGCTGTAAGTGATGCCAGACATCGGGCTGGCTGTGAGTGATGCCAGACATCGGGCTGGCTGTGAGTGATGCCAGACATCGGGCTGGCTGTAAATGATGCCAGACATCGGGCTGGCTGTAAGTGATTCCAGACATCGGGCTGGCTGTGAGTGATGCCAGACATGGGGCTGGCTGTAAGTGATGCCAGACATCGGGCTGGCTGTAAGTGATGCCAGACATCGGGCTGGCTGTAAGTGATGCCAGACATCGGGCTGGCTGTAAGTGATGCCAGATATGGGGCTGGCTGTAAGTGATGCCAGACATCGGGCTGGCTGTAAGTGATGCCAGACATCGGGCTGGCTGTGAGTGATGCCAGACATCGGGCTGGCTGTAAGTGATGCCAGACATGGGGCTGGCTGTAAGTGATACCAGACATGGGGCTGGCTGTAAGTGATGCCAGACATGGGGCTGGCTGTAAGTGAAGCCAGACATGGGGCTGGCTGTAAGTGATGCCAGACATGGGGCTGGCTGTAAGTGATGCCAGACATGGGGCTGGCTGTAAGTGTTGCCAGACATCGGGCTGGCTGTAAGTGATGCCAGACATCGGGCTGGCTGTAAGTGATGCCAGACATGGGGCTGACTTAAGTGATGCCAGACATGGGGCTTGCTGTAAGTGATGCCAGACATCGGGCTGGCTGTAAGTGATGCCAGATATGGGGCTGGCTGTAAGTGATGCCAGACATCGGGCTGGCTGTAAGTGATGCCAGATATGGGGCTGGCTGTAAGTGATGCCAGACATCGGGCTGGCTGTAAGTGATGCCAGACATCGGGCTGGCTGTAAGTGATGCCAGATATGGGGCTGGCTGTAAGTGATGCCAGACATCGGGCTGGCTGTAAGTGATGCCAGATATGGGGCTGGCTGTAAGTGATGCCAGACATCGGGCTGGCTGTAAGTGATGCCAGACATCGGGCTGGCTGTGAGTGATGCCAGACATCGGGCTGGCTGTAAGTGATGCCAGACATGGGGCTGGCTGTAAGTGATGCCAGACATGGGGCTGGCTGTAAGTGATGCTAGACAGTGATGCCAGACATGGGGCTGGCTGTAAGTGATGCCAGACATGGGGCTGGCTGTAAGTGATGCCAGACATGGGGCTGGCTGTAAATAAATTGCCATAACTGTGACAGAAAGTACAAGATAACTGGGAAGCTCAATAGCTGAACCTCACATACATCCGTGTGTACACCTGCATGTACACATGTATCTATACCTGTATGTCTGTATGTACACCTGTATGTCTGTATGTACACCTGTATGTACACCTGTATTTACACTTGTATGTACACCTGTATGTACACCTGTATTTACACTTGTATGTTTTATGTACACCTGTATGTACACCTGTATGTCTGTATGTACACCTGTATGTACATCTGTATTTACACTTGTATGTACACCTGTATGTACACCTGTATTTACACTTGTATGTTTTATGTACACCTGTATGTACACCTGTATCTACACCTGTATGTTCACCTGTATCTACATATATATCTTTGCGTAGTTTGTGTGTAAGGCAGTGGTTCTCAACCTTTTTTGGCCCGTGCCCCCCTTCACCATATTTTCAGAACGTCATTACCCCCTTTCGTATTTCCTACTTAAAAATCTCCCCTCCCGCTCCTACGCAGTATACATAATAATGGAAGCACGTACTAAAACAAGTCTAGACATCCACATAAAACGTGATTTGTGAGTCTACTTACTTTATAAAATGAATTTTAGAAGGGTGAGACGTACAGAACCGTAAAGTATGAAGGGAAAAACAAGATCAAGTAATCGGTTCTTGTATTAACGCGATCTTGAAATAATCTTCATTCCCCCCTGGAAACCCCAAAATTCCCCCCTGGGGGGGGGGGGGGGAATTCCCCACCGGTTGAGAACCACTGGTGTAAGAGATGAGAGGATGACATCGCGAATACAAAAGGTAGGTCGTGAGTGTCGAAGTATAGAACGTGTACAACATCTACACAAAAATAGGAGTTTGTTCACGTACACACAAAGTTCATGTACACTCAAAGTTCACGTACACTCAAAGTTCACGTACACACACGGTTCACGCGCACTCAAAGCTCACGTACACTCGAAGTTCACGTACACGAAACAGGTGATTGTTCACGTACACACAAACAGGTGTTTGTTTTAAACTGACAGGCGTGGAAGTGGAACTAAGGTTTCCGGGGCGGGAGCACGAGCTGTGAGAAACGCAGACAAAGCACGGACCCGGGGACACATGGGAACCACAGGATGCGAGTTAACGAGCCGAATTTGACGATTTAGTCCGGGATTAGTCGAGGACTCGACGTCCAGGGGCACGCCTCGTTCCAGGCCCGGTGGTAATTAAATGACCGCCTCACGCTGGTTTAGGGCCAATCCGGCTGGTTGGGCTTATTTACTTTATTCCATCAGATATTATTTGCTGCTCACTATAAAATAGAGATGGTACAGATGTGTGTGGTACAACGCATCGTCAGATCCGGCACACAGATAAAGAACCCTTACCGATCTTACCATCGAGATAGCAAGGATGGGTGGTATACTGTGTTTCTTGTAGCGTGACTGCCCCTGACGCACATAATACTAATGTTTAAATGACGGTCTGTGCTGAGGCCAGTGACGTACCTGACTCTAATGGCTTATGTGACGGAATGTGCCGATGACACCGAAGTACTTCGCACTCTTTGCTTATGTGACAGAATGTTCTGAGAACAGTGAAGTACGTGAACTAATCGTGTTTGTGACAGAATGTGGCGAGGACAGAAAAGTATTTGATTTATGTGACAGCTTGTGCCTAGGACAGCGATGTACTTGATACATATTGCGTATATGACAGGATGTGTGGCTGTTAAATAGAGTCTAATTTCGATGTCTAGCTGAAGCAAGGCAGAATACACACATTGTCTAGCTGAAGCAAGGCAGGACATACACGATGTCTAGCTGAAGCAAGGCAGGACACACATTGTCTAACTGAAGCAAGGCAGGACACACACGGTGTCTAGCTGAAGCAAGGCAGGACACACGCGGTGTCTAGTTGAAGCAAGGCAGGACACACATTGTCTAACTGAAGCAAGGCAGGACACACACGGTGTCTAGCTGAAGCAAGGCAGGACACACATTGTCTAACTGAAGCAAGTCAGGACACACACGATGTCTAGCTGAAGCAAGGCAGAATACACACATTGTCTAGCTGAAGCAAGGCAGGACATACACGATGTCTAGCTGAAGCAAGGCAGGACACACACATAGTCTAGCTGAAGCAAGGCAGGACATACACGATGTCTAGCTGAAGCAAGGCAGGACACACACATTGTCTAGCTGAAGCAAGGCAGGACACACGCGGTGTCTAGTTGAAGCAAGGCAGGACACACATTGTCTAACTGAAGCAAGGCAGGACACACACATAGTCTAGCTGAAGCAAGGCAGGACACACATTGTCTAACTGAAGCAAGTCAGGACACACACGATGTCTAGCTGAAGCAAGGCAGAATACACACATTGTCTAGCTGAAGCAAGGCAGGACACACACGATGTCTAGCTGAAGCAAGGCAGGACATACACGATGTCTAGCTGAAGCAAGGCAGGAAACACATTGTCTAACTGAAGCAAGGCAGGACACACACGGTGTCTAGCTGAAGCAAGGCAGGAAACACGCGGTGTCTAGTTGAAGCAAGGCAGGACACACATTGTCTAGCTGAAGCAAGGCAGGACACACACGGTGTCTAGCTGAAGCAAGGCAGGACACACACGGTGTCTAGCTGAAGCAAGGCAGAATACACACATAGTCTAGCTGAAGCAAGGCAGGACACACACGGTGTCTAGCTGAAGCAAGGCAGGAAACACATTGTCTAACTGAAGCAAGGCAGAATACACACATAGTCTAGCTGAAGCAAGGCAGGATACACACGGTGTCTAGCTGAAGCAAGGCAGGAAACACATTGTCTAACTGAAGCAAGGCAGGCACACACGATGTCTAGCTGAAGCAAGGCAGGACTCACACGATGTCTAGTTTAAGCCAGTCAGGACACACACATTGTCTAACTGAAGCGAGGCAGGACACACATTGTCTAGCTGAAGCAAGGCAGGACTCACTAGTTGACTAGCTGAAGCAAGGCAGGACGCACACAGCTGAGAGACAAACACATGCGTTTTAAAATACAAAAGAAAGCCCCGGTAACACAAAGCGCGTGCGCGCATACACACACATAGACACACACACTCACACATGTACAAACACTGAACTAGTAAAGAAACAATAGTAGTTGTTTTGTTTTTGTTTTTTGTAAATGAAATGAAAATGAAGAAAGAAGCTCACAAATACACAAACAATAGAAGAGTTTGATCAATAGGTGCCATAAATAGAACTATAATAAGAAAGGCCGCGGTGTCGTTGCTTCATTGTTTTCTGTCATTCATGTACAGTATTGACACCATTATTCAGTACTCAGCTGTCGCCGCTCCACATTATTTCTGTACGTACACTGTTGGGACATCCTGGTCTTCTTGCATTGTATGTTTCTAAAAGATTTGTTCCTTTGTTATCACTTTTAGCTGACGAATTACTGTTAGTTTTGCTACCGAAGAAGAATTTGCATGGGCACAATTCTAATGTGTTCGACCTGTCTGAGCTGTGAGGTGTATTTCATTTGTCTCACTCACCACTCGCATGCAACCCACCGAGATTATAATCGTCATCATGTACCATGCCGCTAAGCGTGGGTACTCATAACTGCCCATCTCGCACGGTTATCAGTCTACAAGTGTATTTTTAATGACAGTGGGGATTTTGAAAATATTGCCGTTCCAAGTTTTGTATTTACCTTTTATGTTCCATGAGTTCACAGATGGTGAATATAAAATTTGGAACGGCAATATTTTCTAATACCACACAGTCATTAAATATACACCCTATATGATTGTAGACCAGTTATGACATTTGGTCGAAAACGTTTATTATGTATCTAGTGTTCTTTTCCTGTCGCTCTTTCCCCATTAAGTTTGCTAGCTTTCACTCTCTCGTTCCTGTCACGTTTCTCATCAGTATAAGTATATGCATAACAACGATCGCAACTGTTTGCGTCTAATTTCTCTGCCCTTTACTGTTATTGTCGAAATCTCTCTAATCAGAACTGTTTGCGTCTAATTTCTCTGTCCTTTACTGTTACGTCGAAATCTCTCTAATCACAGCTGTTTGCGTCTAATTTCTCTGTCCTTTACTGTTATTGTCGAAATCTCTCTAATCACGAATTTGTGACTAGAAGACAAGCCTGCAACATCCGCAGTGGTAGGAGGCTTCTGTATCACCATGGAGCTGAATCTTAGTCTAGAATGGTGCGACAGGGAGTGAGCCCAGGCTCCAAGAGGTTCTTGCCGATACTCAATTCTCCGAGGGTTGCATAAATAAACACACGTAGTATTGTTTGGCGTTCACAGAAGGAGAAGAAAGAAGCAGAGACTAGAGGACGCACTTTTTTTTTTCTTCCATATCCTTTACAGGACATCGCTGTCAAAACCAGCATCTTTCAGCTGTATGTTGATCTCTTGGCAAGATTACGCTCAGTAGTTTGCCATTGCTTTCTGAGCGGCCGGCTCACATACCCCGTACGTTACCGATGCGATTCGAACCACTGCTGGTTCTCACCGTCATCACGTTACCGACGAGAGTATACGAGATTACGGAGAAAAGTCATAACCTCTAAGCCACGAAGCCGGCAGAGGACGCACTAGACAACATAATATTTGAAAGCTATAGTTACCGACCGGGATTCGCACCTGTCACCCCCAAATGGCGACAGCGCCTCGCTACAGGTACAAGTGTACTTCGACGCATGTAGCGAGGCGCTGTCGCCATTTGGAGGAGACAGGTTCGAATCCCGGTTGGTAACTATAGCTTTCAAATTTTATGTTGTCTAGTACGTCCTCTTGTCTCTGTTTCCTTCTTCTCCTTCTGTGAGCGGCAAACAATACTAGGTGTGAGTCTGAGTGGCCTCAACGGGTCCCCCAATCGATTTTCCTGTGTAATACTCCGAGGAAAGATAGGAGTTAGACAGACACATAATCAGACTGCAATTGGTATCATTAGCATTTGGACTCTTCGCTGGCTGTTTATAGATGAAGCCGAAGCACATAAAGGAATGTCCCTAGTGCTTTGATGTCGATTCTTTACTCAACCCTAACGTCGAGTCGCCCTGCATGTGCCACACTCAGCAACAAGTGGAGAACCGCTGACAGCATTACCCAGAATGCCGCGGCCCGTGTTGTGTGTGCGGGCGCTGATGACGTCAGCGCGCCTGTCTACAAGGCCTGGTCTCGGGCTGAGCTCTCATCCAGCATCTAGGCCGTCACGGGGCGTGTTCGAGCCCGTCTACTGCCTGCTCATTCTCTGATTGTTGTGTGTGATTCTCCTGAGGAGGTCATCTCAAGCGGATTATCTCAGCCAAGTGTCGGTGGAGCGGATTTATGGTGACAGTCGGAAACAGGTGAGCGTGTCTGCCAGCGCCATTGCTAGTTAGTCTAGCAGACCTGTGGCTGGCCGGCCGCCGACCTCCTCCCAGAGATAACCCGTGCTGGTCGTGTCTTCTTCTCCTTGTTGTCGCCGTCCGTGGCCTGCCTCCACCGTCCTCCTGCTCAGGCCTGCCCGACATTGTTTGTTAGGACACTGCTCACGCTACTGTCTTGTCAGTGTACACCTGCCTCGGCTACGGTTACAGTCGCCACACACCACAACACAGGACCCCTGGTAAGTCCTTCAGTGCTTCACATTCACATCAGTTCAGTATTAATAACTATTAATGTGTATTATATATTATATTGTATTGTATTGTTTTGTTCTTCACTAAAACAGCCATGCCAGTGCCGACTGTACTGTAAGTAACTGACTTCGTAGAACTTCTCAACAGCTTTGACTTTGATTATTTGCTTAGCAAGAATGACATTTGACATGATTGCATTGGTAGATAAGTTTTACATTTAGTTTAGCGATATCACATTTGTAGCGATGTAACATTTGTGACTTCAGGGTTAGTGAACGCAGTTTCACAATTACCCCTACCGAGTGAGGGTTCCTATGGAATCAGCCCCAGGTGATTTAGGAGCAGATCTCTTTGCGTTCATTTCTGTGGTAGAAGCGACAGCCATTTAGAAAGTAGTCAGTTTAGAAAGTAGTCAGTTTAGAAAGTTGTCGTAAGACTGAACGTAAACTTGTCTAGTAAAATAAATCGTACACAACCAAAAAATGATGGGTTGATTGTCACGTCCTGTAAAAGAATATGCTTCTAATTAGCAATTTGCCTGAGATTCCACCAGTTTGTTTAATCCTTAAACACAACAGACAGAGGTTAAACACAGCAGACAGGTTAAACACAGCAGACAGATGTTAAACACAGCAGACAGGTTAAACACAGCAGACAAGTCTAATGTCAGTGATCTACTTATATATGTCCTCTAATGTCAGTGATCTACTTATATATGTCCTGTAATGTCAGTGATCTACTTAATATATGTCCTATAATGTCAGTGATCTACTTATATATGTCCTGTAATGTCAGTGATCTACTTAATATATGTCCTCTAATGTCAGTGATCTACTTAATATATGTCCTCTAATGTCAGTGATCTACTTAATATATGTCCTCTAATGTCAGTGATCTACTTAATATATTTCCTCTAATGTCAGTGATCTACTTAATATATGTCCTGTAATGTCAGTGATCTACTTAATATATGTCCTGTAATGACAGTGATCTACTTAATATATGTCCTGTAATGTCAGTGATCTACTTAATATATGTCCTATAATGTCAGTGATCTACTTATATATGTCCTCTAATGTCAGTGATCTACTTAATATATGTCCTATAATGCCAGTGATCTACTTATATATTTCCTCTAATGTCAGTGATCTACTTATATATGTCCTCTAATGTCAGTGATCTACTTATATATTTCCTCTAATGTCAGTGATCTACTTAATATATGTCCTCTAATGTCAGTGATCTACTTAATATATGTCCTGTAATGTCAGTGATCTACTTATATATTTCCTCTAATGTCAGTGATCTACTTAATATATGTCCTGTAATGTCAGTGATCTACTTAATATATGTCCTCTAATGTCAGTGATCTACTTAATATATGTCCTGTAATGTCAGTGATCTACTTAATATATGTCCTGTAATGTCAGTGATCTACTTAATATATGTCCTCTAATGTCAGTGATCTACTTATATATGTCCTCTAATGTCAGTGATCTACTTATATATGTCCTCTGACAGTGATCTACTTATATGTCCTCTAATGTCAGTGATCTACTTATATATGTCTTCTAATGTCAGTGATCTACTTATATATGTCCTCTAATGTCAGTGATCTACTTAATATATGTCCTCTGATGTCAGTGATCTACTTAATATATGTCCTCTGTCAGTGATCTACTTAATATATGTCCTCTGTCAGTGATCTACTTATATATGTCCTCTAATGTCAGTGATCTACTTAATATATGTCCTCTGATGTCAGTGATCTACTTATATATGTCCTCTGTCAGTGATCTACTTAATATATGTCCTCTAATGTCAGTGATCTACTTAATATATGTCCTCTGATGTCAGTGATCTACTTTATATATGTCCTCTGATGTCAGTGATCTACTTATATATGTCCTCTAATGTCAGTGATCTACTTAATATATGTCCTGTAATGTCAGTGATCTACTTAATATATGTCCTCTAATGTCAGTGATCTACTTATATATGTCCTCTGATGTCAGTGATCTACTTAATATATGTCCTCTAATGTCAGTGATCTACTTATATATGTCTTCTAATGTCAGTGATCTACTTATATATGTCCTCTAATGTCAGTGATCTACTTAATATATGTCCTCTGATGTCAGTGATCTACTTAATATATGTCCTCTGTCAGTGATCTACTTAATATATGTCCTCTAATGTCAGTGATCTACTTAATATATGTCCTCTAATGTCAGTGATCTACTTAATATATGTCCTCTGATGTCAGTGATCTACTTATATATGTCCTCTAATGTCAGTGATCTACTTAATATATGTCCTGTAATGTCAGTGATCTACTTAATATATGTCCTCTAATGTCAGTGATCTACTTAATATATGTCCTCTAATGTCAGTGATCTACTTAATATATGTCCTCTAATGTCAGTGACCTACTTATATATGTCCTCTAATGTCAGTGATCTACTTATATATGTCCTCTAATGTCAGTGATCTACTTAATATATGTCCTCTGTCAGTGATCTACTTAATATATGTCCTCTGATGTCAGTGATCTACTTAATATATGTCCTCTGATGTCAGTGATCTATTTAATATATGTCCTCTGATGTCAGTGACCTACTTATATATGTCCTCTAATGTCAGTGATCTACTTATATATGTCCTCTAATGTCAGTGATCTACTTAATATATGTCCTCTAATGTCAGTGATCTACTTAATATATGTCCTCTAATGTCAGTGATCTACTTAATATATGTCCTCTAATGTCAGTGATCTACTTAATATATGTCCTCTGATGTCAGTGATCTACTTAATATATGTCCTCTAATGTCAGTGATCTACTTATATATGTCCTCTGATGTCAGTGATCTACTTATATGTCCTCTAATGTCAGTGATCTACTTAATATATGTCCTCTAATGTCAGTGATCTACTTATATGTCCTCTAATGTCAGTGATCTACTTAATATATGTCCTCTGATGTCAGTGATCTACTTATATGTCCTCTAATGTCAGTGATCTACTTAATATATGTCCTCTAATGTCAGTGATCTACTTAATATATGTCCTCTAATGTCAGTGATCTACTTAATATATGTCCTCTAATGTCAGTGATCTACTTAATATATGTCCTCTGATGTCAGTGATCTACTTAATATATGTCCTCTAATGTCAGTGATCTACTTATATATGTCCTCTAATGTCAGTGATCTACTTATATGTCCTCTAATGTCAGTGATCTACTTATATATGTACCCTGTCAGTGATCTACTTAATATATGTACCCTGTCAGTGATCTACTTAATATATGTACCCTGTCAGTGATCTTAATATATGTCCTCTGATGTCAGTGATCTATGTAATATATGTCCTCTGATGTCAGTGATCTACTTATATATGTCCTCTAATGTCAGTGATCTACTTATATATGTCCTCTAATGTCAGTGATCTACTTATATATGTCCTCTAATGTCAGTGATCTACTTATATATGTCCTCTAATGTCAGTGATCTACTTATATATGTCCTCTAATGTCAGTGATCTACTTATATATGTCCTCTAATGTCAGTGATCTACTTATATATGTCCTCTAATGTCAGTGATCTACTTATATATGTCCTCTAATGTCAGTGATCTACTTATATATGTCCTCTAATGTCAGTGATCTACTTATATATGTCCTCTAATGTCAGTGACCTACTTATATATGTCCTCTAATGTCAGTGATCTACTTATATATGTCCTCTAATGTCAGTGACCTACTTATATATGTCCTCTAATGTCAGTGATCTACTTATATATGTCCTCTAATGTCAGTGATCTACTTATATATGTCCTCTAATGTCAGTGATCTACTTATATATGTCCTCTAATGTCAGTGACCTACTTATATATGTCCTCTAATGTCAGTGATCTACTTATATATGTCCTCTAATGTCAGTGATCTACTTATATATGTCCTCTAATGTCAGTGATCTACTTATATATGTCCTCTAATGTCAGTGATCTACTTATATATGTCCTCTAATGTCAGTGACCTACTTATATATGTCCTCTAATGTCAGTGATCTACTTATATATGTCCTCTAATGTCAGTGATCTACTTAATATATGTCCTCTAATGTCAGTGACCTACTTATATATGTCCTCTAATGTCAGTGATCTACTTATATATGTCCTCTAATGTCAGTGATCTACTTATATATGTCCTCTAATGTCAGTGATCTACTTATATATGTCCTCTAATGTCAGTGATCTACTTATATATGTCCTCTAATGTCAGTGATCTACTTATATATGTCCTCTAATGTCAGTGACCTACTTATATATGTCCTCTAATGTCAGTGATATACTTAATATATGTCCTCTAATGTCAGTGATATACTTAATATATGTCCTCTAATGTCAGTGATATACTTAATATATGTCCTCTAATGTCAGTGATCTACTTAATATATGTCCTCTGATGTCAGTGATCTACTTATATATGTCCTCTGTCAGTGATATACTTAATATATGTCCTCTAATGTCAGTGATATACTTAATATATGTCCTCTAATGTCAGTGATCTACTTATATATGTCCTCTAATATCAGTGATCTATTTAATATATGTCCTCTGATGTCAGTGATCTACTTATATATGTCCTCTGATGTCAGTGATCTACTTAATATATGTCCTCTAATGTCAGTGATCTACTTAATATATGTCCTCTGATGTCAGTGATCTACTTATATATGTCCTCTAATGTCAGTGATCTACTTAATATATGTCCTCTAATGTCAGTGATCTACTTAATATATGTCCTCTGATGTCAGTGATCTACTTATATATGTCCTCTGTCAGTGATCTACTTAATATATGTCCTCTAATGTCAGTGATCTACTTATATATGTCCTCTGTCAGTGATCTACTTATATATGTCCTCTAATGTCAGTGATCTACTTATATATGTCCTCTAATGTCAGTGATCTACTTAATATATGTCCTCTAATGTCAGTGATCTACTTAATATATGTCCTCTGATGTCAGTGATCTACTTATATATGTCCTCTGGCAGTGATCTACTTAATATATGTCCTCTAATGTCAGTGATCTACTTATATCTTTAATATAAAGGTATTTAAATACCTCAGGTTAGTCGTTGCCTTAATATTTAGAAATTGCTTTCATTGGCATAGTATATATACACAATTGTCCTGGGTATATTAAATACATTACACAGTCATACTTGTGTCCTATGGGTATTGCACCTGTAGAGTTTGCTGGTGTCGTAGACAAGTATTTTCGTGTCTATTATTTATGTACTGTTCTGACACTGTTTTTCCCTGCTTAACACAGCTGATTCACCGGAACACATATGGAGCTTAGTATGTAACGAGCTGTCTTAGTTCACACGGTGATATACTGGTTCACGGAGTACAGTTCTTCTCTTGCTGTCTACGGACACATAGTAGTTCACTGTTCTTAGTCCATAGTTCAGAACATAATGTCTATGTATTCATAACATATTTCATATAGACTATTCTAATGAACTAATTTAACCTTTATTACTCTACACTCTCATGTGGGATATCTGGTATTTCTACCTCAGATGGTCGACTAAGGGTATCTGCCAGAATGTTGTCCTTACCCTTAATAGGCTCTATACTAAAAGTATAATTTTGTAGTATTAACGACCACCTGTATATACGGTCATTCCGATGCACACCACTTTGTATGACCGTGATTGGGGAGTTGTCTGTCTGGACAACGAAGTGAACACCCGCTAGAAATCGATGCAGCTTCCTCACCGCATAGATGACGCTTAGGGCTTCCAACTCTGATATGGAATATCTGGACTCAGCAGGTGTGATCTTGCGGCTCACATAGCAAATCGGATGAAAGATGCCATCATAAAACTGGCCTAATACTGCAGCGATGGAGATCCTGCAGGAATTGGTTCTGCGTCGATCTTAGTGACGTTGTTGAGCTTTCTATAGTCCACGCACAGACAAATTGTGGAGTCTTTTTTCTTAACTAGGACGATTGGAAAGGAGTACTCAGATGTAGATTTCTGGATGATCCCACTCGCTTCTAAATTAAGAATTTCCTTATTTAGATTTTCTCTATAGCTGAGTGGGATAGAGTACGGCCTGCATTTTATAGGCTTAGAGTCCGAAAGAAGAATGGAGTGCTCGATTCTGTCCGTCCTACCTGGAATGTCAGAAAATATGTCTTTATACTCCGTCACTAATTCTCTTAATTGTCGTCGTTGTTTTTCTGTCAGTCCCGTCTCTATTCGTATAGCATCTAATGTCGCAGTCTTGTCCACAATAGGAACAGGTAGTTCCATTCCGTCGTCGTCTACCTGATTCAGTACGGTAGTGGTGCTAAGTGCGTTTTCTGTAATCTCACTCAGTGTATGCATCTCGTCGGATTTGCCAGTCTCGCTAACTAGTGTAGTTGCGTTGTGTACGTCTGTCGTCTCATCACTAGGTGTGGGTGCACTGTGTTCGTCTGTCTCTACTTCTGTCTCTTGTCGTGAAAAGTAGGGTTTCAACATGTTGACATGAAATATCTTTAAGTATCCGTTTATCGATATTTCATAGTCGACATCTGAAATTTTTCGTATCACCTTGAATGGCCCTTGCCATGAGGTCAATAATAAATTTCGTTTGTCTGGAAGTAACAAAAGTATGTCTTGATCTGGTTCAAGATCAATTGTTCTCGCCCCTTTGTTTGCGTATTGGCGGTAGATTTGACCCTTCCTCTCCAAAGCTGCCTTAGCTATGATACACGATTTCATGATTTTATCTCGTGTTTCTGTCACCATTTCATAGGTGTTTTTGGGGTTGGAATTTCGATGGAATTAGTTATTACCTGATGATAAATGGTTAGGGGTCCACGTGGGTTAGCCCAGTATACTAATTCAAACGGTGAGAAACCACTTCCTTGAATGGGGAATCTCCCGATAGGCGAACAGCACTGTTGGTAACAGTGTATCCCAATCAGCTGGGTTTTCTGCTGTTACCTTAGCCAGCATATGCTTAAGATCTCCGTTAATTTTCTCTACTATACCATTGCTGGCTGGATGGTACGCTGTTGTAAAATGCTGTTTAATCCCTAACATTTTTGTAAGGGCTTGCGTTGCAGCCGATATGAATTGAGCTCCACGATCGGATAAGATGGTACGTGGAAATTCGAATCGTGAGAACAGGTGTAGAAATACATTGGCAACATCTTTGGAGGTGATGTATTTCAAAGCTACTGCCTCAACCCACCTTGAACATAGGTCGACCATCGTTAATATGAAGCAATTTCCTTTGCTGGACACCTGATTCAGGGGTCCAACAATATCTACCGCCACACTCTCAAATGGCCTAGAAGCCAGTGTAGAAGGTTGTACTTCAGCTGTAGGATGTTTACCCTTACGTACTAGTTGTTGACAGACATTACAAGAACGACAAAATAATTTTATATCATTACAAAAACCTGGCCAATAAAAATGAGCCTGAATTCTGGCCCTGGTTTTATCGTATGCAAGGTGACCAGCAAACGGTGACTCATGTGCAATCTTTAGCACAGTTAGGCGGTGTTGTACAGGTAACACCGTTTGCTGAATCTCATGGTTACCAGTTGTATAATACCTAGTAAGAATACCATTACTAAGTCTAAAGAACCATGATGCGTTTTTTGTCACTTTGGCTCTTTCTTTCAATAATTTTAAATATGGAGACACACTAGGATCAGCTTTCTGCTGTTCTATAAATTTTTGTCTGGTGGTATCATCCGTGCTAGTTGGTGATAGCAACAGTAGTCTCTCGTCTTGTAGTGTGTCTTGATGTTTCATAGCGTCTGCTCTGGTTGTTGCATTAGCTGCATTTAATTTTTCCCATGCAGCTATTTCATCGCTAGTGCATTGTTTCAATTGGGGTAAGCAACCCAAAATTAAATCAGTACAAGGGTTGTCAAGTATTGCACAAGTAAAGGTACCAGAAAGGAAAGGAGTGTTAATATGGGCTTTGGCCAAAGGGTAAATTTCAATGTTACCTGAAAAGGTTCGGCATTTGACCGAGTCACCTGTATAATCATTTGGACTCACCAGTTCCTTTCTAAGACCAATAAGGGTGCTGCCGCTGTCCAGCAAACATTGGCATGGTCTGTCGTTGACCATTGCATTGTGGAACACCAAATTGCCTCTGGAGGCTAATGCTGCATTTACACTCTCAGTTGAGAATGGTACTGTATGTCCACATTCTAATTTTCCGTCTGCATGAAATTGGTGACATCGTTCACAACTGTCAAAGCTTAATATATCGTTTACACAACACACATCTTCAGCTTGGTTAAAAGGTAATTCATTTTCAACTTCACACTGTCTCACTACCACTATCAGAAGATGTATCAATCAAAATAGCATTGTTGGCTTTCATACGTTGGCGCCCCAGGCACTTATTTGAATAATGGCCGTAGCTGGAACAGAAGAAGCATTTGACTGCATGCCTGTATGCAGTTCTTTTGTTTTGTTGCTTCTTAATGACATTTTCAAGATGTGCTGGATAGTTAGGCGATTTATCACACATAGAATAAGTGTCATGCAAAAGTTGACAGTAGACACATTTCAACACCTTCCTATCTTTCTTGTCGACTTTATGAAATGGTTTTCTATTACTCTGATAGTTTTTAGGTTGGTCCTTTACAAAAGAAACTATTTCAGAGTCGTTATTTGAAGTCTTAAAAATATCTCTATTTGAGGAAAAATATGCAGAGCCTTTCTTTTCAAATTGTTCTATGGTCTCAATGTCTGACTGCTGCAGGAATTTAGCAAAAGGAGATGGTATGGTGGATATGACTTTATCCATCGCTATTAAATTTTTAAGTCTGTCAAAGTCTTTTCCTATGTTAGCTGCATTAAGCCACCTATTTAGTACACTTTGGACATTTGAGACGTAATCAATGAAAGTCTCACTAGGTTTTGGTTTTACATTTGAGAACTGAACCTGATACCCTGGGGCATCAAGTAAAAAGTGTTGCATTATCCTATCATGGATGTACTGATAGTTAGATCTAAGATCAGTTGGTATTGATTCTATCACCTTAAGGGGCTCACCACTCAGGTTCTTCATATAAATCATAGCCCACATCTCTATTGGAACTTGGTGGTATCTAAACTGATACTCGACATTTTCTGTCCAGGCTGATATGGAATCTTCTTTACAGAATGGTTTAATAATATTTTTGTACTTATTGAACTTATTTTCTTCTTGTTGGCTTTTTAATTTAGTAGCAGAGATCTCTACGTGTGAGTCTACATCCATACCTTTCATCTTTAAGTGTGTTTCTGATTCTACTTGTATTTGTTTTTCCTTAACTCTTGCCATTTCATCTATCTCTTTTTGCTTTAGTTCTTTCTCCTGATCTAACTGCTTTTGTTTTAACTCTAATTCCTTCTGTTTAATTTCCTTATCATGTTCTAACTGTTGTTGCTTAATTTCTAATTCTTTTTGTTTTGTTATCTCAGCTAGTTCTATCTGGTGTTGTCTTTCTCGTGCACGTTCATCTCTCTCCGCATCCTCTTTTCGTATCCGTTCAGCTCTCTCAGCATCTTTTGCTTCTTTAAATTTTTGATCAGCATATTGTTCTAGTTCCTTTCCTGTGTATTGTAACTCTTTACCTGCTTTTATGAAATCAGCTAAAGTAGCCATGTTGTTGGGTAATTAGCTAGCGTTAACAGGCGCTGACCTCTTTAATCACTTATTTATCTTAGATATGTTATGTTTCTTAATCTCTGAGTACTACCAATTGTACTCTTAGTTTATAACCTGGAAAATTTTATTCTGAAAAACAGAGCACAAAAATATGCTAATGCATCACACGCTGAAAAAGAGATGCATTATTAATCACATTGCATGCCAAATACGTTGAGTATACTCATCTTAATGTTCCAGAAAATCAGGGACAATCGTTTGGCAACTCAGGTCTAATCGTTTGGCACTGCGGCATACACACGAGTTACTTTTCTATTCGGCTGTTGTTCACCCTGGTTCACAAGAGCAGCAACAATTAACAAATTGCAAACGACATATCACTTTCGACAAATTGGTACGATCACAATGACATGCCCCCGAACAATTACAATGTAATTAAATTAATATTAAATGTCAATGTCCTGTCTTCGTTCTACCGTTTTATGCCTTACGTTTCTACTCTAGTTTAATCTATGGAAGTGTTGTGCAGACCAAGTCTAATTTGCATAGCCGAAAGTAGTGCCATCGCGACGGTAAACAAATAGAAAAAGTACGAAAAAAAAAATTCAATATCTGCTTTGAAATAAATATAAATATAATAATAATGTTTAAATAAATAAATATATTCATTCATTAACTTAAATAAACAAATAATAGTTAATATAAAGCACAGATTCAGGCGGGCAGCAGCTTGGCGATTTGTAAACAATCAGATGCTGAATGCAAATGGCGTAAAACAACTGTTTGTCAGTCGCAATACGTCAGAGGCGCAGCACTATTTTTAGCTTGCAAAAATCGATAATGTTGCCGGCATGTGTATCGCTCCGCCATGAATCATATTTGATAATTATTCATAAACAAATAAGTAATTACATAAATAAATGAAAGAAAGTCATAATATCAATACTTACAACTTCGAAGAACACATGAATATAAGTACACAATATTTAATTAAACACAAATAAACATTATTTTGTCATGATAGGCACAGCTCAGCTCTCAACTTGTTCTAGTCTGCACACGTCATCAGTCACTGACACAAATTAAACCTTGTAATTCACTACTAGTAACCTTAGTCTAGAGCCGTGGGTGAGTGTAATAGCTTGAACATTTGTCCAAGCCACACTTCTGACACCACTTTAATCCTCGCCTGTCAGCAACCGATGTTTCAGGCATCATAGGATTACTTCTCTCGCACCACACAAGGAACTTGCAAGTCGTGTGAGAGGAAATGGATGATACATTTTATTTGCCGTTGGCTCTTTACATTTACAAAACAGTCGCTATCAAATCACACACAAAGCCACAGAATTGCCTATCACTAGTTTCCTAAGCCTATTGCTAATCTCTATCTACTTGGCTACAGAAACCCCTATCAACACTAAACGGTGCGCTCGCTAAGAAGTCAGTCCCCAGTCTGATTCTTCTCCTCGCGTGGCTACACAGCACGCGGAAGGACCTTGTGCGTCCTTCGCCTTTTTGCGTGCTGTCACACCCAGCACGCTTATAGCAGCCGTCTCCTATTGAGTGGCAATCCACCTCTCTGTGGCTATCACGTAGGCGTGATTCTGCCGTGACCAGAGTACTAACTATCTGGTCGACGCCTCCGTGTCTCATGAGAGAACTAGTTAATAGTCCTCCTTCCTATCACCTACCCTGCCCTCATACCGGGGCACTGTGTTACCTCTGATCTGCTTGAGGTTGACCACTCTTCCCGGTGGTCTTCTATCTTGAGGCAGACCTCAGACCTCTATGCTTCAGTCTTTGACAGTGATCTACTTAATATATGTCCTCTGATGTCAGTGATTTACTTATATATGTCCTCTGTCAGTGATCTACTTATATATGTCCTCTGTCAGTGATCTACTTATATATGTCCTCTGTCAGTGATCTACTTAATATATGTCCTCTGATGTCAGTGATCTACTTATATATGTCCTCTGTCAGTGATCTACTTATATATGTCCTCTGTCAGTGGACTACTTATATATGTCCTCTGTCAGTGATCTACTTATATATGTCCTCTATCAGTGATCTACTTATTTATGTCTTCTGTCAGTGATCTACTTATATATGTCCTCTAATGTCAGTGATCTACTTATATATGTCCTCTGTCAGTGATCTACTTATATATGTCCTCTGTCAGTGATCTACTTATATATGTCCTCTGTCAGTGATCTACTTATATATGTCCTCTGTCAGTGATCTACTTATATATGTCCTCTGTCAGGGATCTACTTATATATGTCCTCTGATGTCAGTGATCTACTTATATATGTCCTCTGATGTCAGTGATCTACTTATATATGTCCTCTGATGTCAGTGATCTACTTAATATATGTCCTCTGTCAGTGATCTACTTAATATATGTCCTCTGTCAGTGATCTACTTAATATATGTCCTCTGTCAGTGATCTACTTAATATATGTCCTCTGTCAGTGATCTACTTATATATGTCCTCTGTCAGTGATCTACTTATATATGTCCTCTGTCAGTGATCTACTTATATATGTCCTCTGTCAGTGATCTACTTAATATATGTCCTCTGTCAGTGATCTACTTAATATATGTCCTCTGTCAGTGATCTATTTATATATGTCCTCTAATTTCAGTGATCTACTTATATATGTCCTCTTTCAGTGATCTACTTATATATGTCCTCTGCTGTCAGTGATCTACTTATATATGTCCTCTAATGACAGTGATCTGTATATATATGTCCTCTAATGACAGTGATCTGTTTATATATGTCCTCTAATGACAGTGATCTGCTTGTGTGTCCTCTGATGTCAGTGATCTACTTATATATGTCCTCTTTCAGTGATCTACTTATATATGTCCTCTAATGACAGTGATCTGTATATATATGTCCTCTAATGACAGTGATCTGTTTATATATGTCCTCTAATGACAGTGATCTGCTTGTGTGTCCTCTGATGTCAGTGATCTACTTATATATGCCCATGACTGTCAGTTCTACATCATGGTTCTGGAAACTTGCCTCATTCAACAATATATCTATAATCTCATCTCCCACTGCCCAACAGTTAGTGAATGAGAGTTATGCTCTGTGCTGACTGCACAGTGTCTAGGACAGGACTTGCACTTGACACCCACCATGTGTGTCGGGCTGCTATCTGCACGGGCATTTTATTGTGTGGATGATCAGCCTGACACGTGCATGTGGCTGTTGGGGACAGATTCACAAATAATAACTTGTAGACAGTGTACTATAACAAATACACAAGAATATACACAGGTGGCTGTTGGGGACAGATTCACAAACTTGTAGACAAAGTGTACTATAACAAATACACAAGAATATACACAGGTGGCTGTTGGGGACAGATTCACAAACTTGTAGACAAAGTGTACTATAACAAATACACAAGAATATACACAGGTGGCTGTTGGGGACAGATTCACAAACTTGTAGACAAAGTGTACTATAACAAATACACAAGAATATACACAGGTGGCTGTAGTTGACAGATTCACACACTTGTAGACAAAGTGTACTATAACAAATACACAAGAATATACACAGGTGGCTGTTGGGGACAGATTCACAAACTTGTAGACAAAGTGTACTATAACAAATACACAAGAATATACACAGGTGGCTGTTGGGGACAGATTCACAAACTTGTAGACAAAGTGTACTATAACAAATACACAAGAATATACACAGGTGGCTGTTGGGGACAGATTCACAAACTTGTAGACAAAGTGTACTATAACAAATACACAAGAATATACACAGGTGGCTGTTGGGGACAGATTCACACACTTGTAGACAAAGTGTACTATAACAAATACACAAGAATATACACGACTCCAGGAGGAACAACAGGTCATGGTGTCATTTTGATCATGAGATGGCTGGATGAGAAGTCCGGAACTTTGTCACATTGCTGCACCACCTCCACACCCAGATAGCTTCAAGTGGCACTCATAGTTGCAATTTCAGCTAGTGCAGACATTTCAGTTGTATTCTAGATCAGGCGTGGGTACTGCTCTATTAAGTGCAGGAACTGTGTTCATGACTCAACACAACCGGATTGCATAAGTACATTAGTAATGGAACCTCTTGGAGTGTCTGGCAGCTAGTTTTGATGTGGTAATGTTGTGTGTTTGTTGTGCAGTCTGTGCAGTGAGAGAAGGGACAGGCACATTGCAGGTTTTGATGTGAAATTTTGTATTTCTGCTTGTTGTATGATTCTGTTCTCATGATTACATGAAGATGCTTTCACCTTGTAGGTCCACATTCAGTGCTGACTCTGAGGTAGCGGGTTCAACCCCTACACTGGTCAGTTGCACTAAAATGTTGACTTTGGGAGGCGTAAATTACAAATACACAAGTCACAGTGGATTCGGTTTGCCTGATGGCGAGGGACACTGGTATTAAGGAAAGCTATTACTCCAGTGCACCAGAAATAGTAGTGTATGGGCTACGCTTGAGTTCAGAGTCAGCGAGTGCTGAAAAAAACCATTCAGTTGTGTGCTTTCTGTCCACTTCCTGGTTTGAATCTTTCTGATCCCTGCTGGTGTCTGTGGTTGTCATGCACTTGATTCAGCATGTGGACTTAGCTGTCTCAGCTCCTTTAGTGTCAGATTGTGTGTGTGGTGTTCGGGAGTGTGTGAGTCTCTGCAAGACTGAGCTCAACACTTCAATCCCAGGTGTTGTCTGGGGGTGGGGTGTTGTGTCTGGCCCCACACAGGGCTATGGCCATTTCTGTCACCAGCAGTGATCATTCTCATCAAGTCTCAACTGTGGACAAACTTTAGTGTGAGCCGGGTGTGCAGCAGCTGGTTGGTTTGGTTGGCTGGGAGTTTTAATTGCCTCTTTATGTCCATGGATATTGTCAAGTCTCAGCCCCTAACAGAGACCTGCATATCTGTTGGAGTCATGTTGGTGTGGCCACATTTGTCCCTACTATTGGAGTCATGTTGGTGTGGCCATATTTGTCCCTTAGTCCGCGCTAGGTAGCGGTGCTTCTTGGTCTTTGTCAGGGTGATCTCAGGGCCCACATGTTGTGTGAATTTCACATCTTTGCCACAGTCTGGTGAACTCATTAGCCTGCATGTTGTGTGAATTCCACAAATTTGCCCTGATCTGGTCACCCCAGAGGCTCATTTATGTGAATTCCTCATCTTTGTCCCGGTCTGGTGAACTCTTCGGCCTTTATGTTGTGTGAATTGCTCATCTTTGCCCTGGTCTCATGAACACATCAGCCTGCATGTTATGCGAGTTCCACATATTTATCCTGGTCTGGTGAACTCGTCAGGCCGCATGTTGTGTGAATTCTACATCTTTGTCCTGGTCTAGTGACCTCAGATGCTCACTTGTGTGAATTCCACCACTTTGCCCTGGTCTGGTAACCTCATAGGCTCAATTGTGTGAATTCCACCACTTTGCCCTGGTCTGGTGACCTCATAGGCTCACTTGTGTGAATTCCACCACTCTACCCTGGTCTGGTAACCTCATAGGTCCACTTGTGTGAATTCCACCACTTTGCCCTGGTCTGGTCACCTCATAGGTCCACTTGTGTGAATTCCACCACTTTGCCCTGGTCTGGTAACCTCATAGGTCCACTTGTGTGAATTCCACCACTTTGCCCTGGTCTGGTAACCTCATAGGCTCACTTGTGTGAATTCCACCACTTTGCCCTGGTCTGGTAACCTCATAGGCTCAGTTGTGTGAATTTATAATAACTTTGCCCTGGTCTGGTCAACTCAGAGGCTCACTTGTGTGAATTCCACCACTTTGCCCTGGTCTGGTAACCTCATAGGCTCACTTGTGTGAATTCCACCACTTTGCCCTGGTCTGGTCACCTCATAGGCTCACTTGTGTGAATTACACCACTTTGCCCTGGTCTGGTCACCTCAGAGGCTCACTTGTGTGAATTCCTCCACTTTGCCCTGGTCTGGTAACCTCATAGGCTCACTTGTGTGAATTCCACCACTTTGCCCTGGTCTGGTCACCTCATAGGTCCACTTGTGTGAATTCCACCACTTTGCCCTGGTCTGGTAACCTCATAGGTCCACTTGTGTGAATTCCACCACTTTGCCCTGGTCTGGTAACCTCATAGGCTCACTTGTGTGAATTCCACCACTTTGCCCTGGTCTGGTAACCTCATAGGCTCAGTTGTGTGAATTCAATAACTTTGCCCTGGTCTGGTCAACTCAGAGGCTCACTTGTGTGAATTCCACCACTTTGCCCTGGTCTGGTAACCTCATAGGCTCACTTGTGTGAATTCCACCACTTTGCCCTGGTCTGGTCACCTCAGAGGCTCACTTGTGTGAATTCCTCCACTTTGCCCTGGTCTGGTAACCTCATAGGCTCACTTTTATGAATTCCACCACTCTACCCTGGTCTGGTCACCTCAGAGGCTCACTTGTGTGAATTCCACCACTTTGCCCTGGTTTGGTAACCTCATAGGCTCACTTGTGTGAATTCCACCACTTTGCCCTGGTCTGGTAACCTCATAGGCTCACATATGTGAATTCAATAACTTTGCCCTGGTCTGGTCAACTCAGAGGCTCACTTGTGTGAATTCCATAGCTTTGTTTTAAGCATTGTTATTTCTGCTAGATCACGTGGTGATTACATAAACCATTACAGCGCATGGGGATTAGATAAATCGGTAGAACACATGGTGATTAAATAAACGGTTAGTTGTCGCTACAGCACATGGTAGAAGAGGATAACCCAAACAACAAGAGTGTTACTTTCTTGTAAAGTCTCCTGCAGAAAAAGAAAGACAAAACCTGATCGTACTGGAAACTAACAACAGCAAGGACACACTTGTAACTGACACACATGTTTAGTTAGTTTAGTCGAGGGATCAACATCACGGCACACGGGTGTAAACTATAAGTGCTCTGTTCTACTCCTAACTCAAGCCTGATCACTTAGTGCACAAACTCTGTAGTACCGGCGAGAATCCTGAAATACTTTAGGTAGATTTCTAACTTAAAATTTTGCTCGGGAAGATAAAACTACTATGAAAAAAGAAATATATGTTAATGAGGAAAAATTAGAGGTGGTGGAAAATTTTGAATATCTTGGGTTATTAATTACTAACAGCAGTGACACGATGAAAGTAATTTAACTGATTCTCTGCCGCAGACCGATAGGTCGGTTTCATGGACCTGTTTTGGCACCCGCGAACCGACCTATCAGTTTGATATATATAGTGCGTTTATTGATCCATTTCTCCTTTTTAGTCCACAATTTTTAGTGTCCCATTGAATTAAACTTTACAACGAAAGATTTCGCTTTCGCCTGTGTGCAAGAGCACGCTAGGCCCCATTTTTTGTTTAGGAGAAAATGAGTTTGATGTGATTCGAAATAATTGTTGTGATTCGAAATTCGAAGTGTCAATACCTTCTGGTTCCAGACCTCATATATTTTAATAAAGTTACCCTCTTAAACAATTTTATATTATAGTTATTGTGATGTAAAGGACTTTGTGAAAGATTCTAAAACTTATACCACGTGCAGTAGTCAGTTAATTTAGAAGACGGTCATAATTTCAAAAGAAATCTAACAGTGAAAGTTCCTCATATTATGTTGGCAAATGCCGACTTATGCTTGCGTTAATAGGCCACACTTGTGCCACTAAATTTACTTTGCCTATCACAAAGTACGTAAGGAGTATTTAAATAATTAAATTGAGAAGAATAATATTTTCCATTTTGTGTGAACATTATGTGCTTCAAAATAATATGTTTTAATTATGTTTTATTGGTGTTGTGGTGCAGTTCTTGTTATATTATTGAACAAAAGTGGTGTATGTAACAATATTCAGCAAATTTAATTGGATTAGCTGCTGTGGATACAAAATAAACCCTTGGTAAATAAAATTTTAAAATATTTTTTTACCTTTTTACTTTCAATTGTTATTAATAAAACTCTCATTATTGTCATAATATTTCTAACCTATCAATTATTTATTAACATTGTCATGTTCCCTGTGCAATCCTCTTTAATTTGATATGTAATACACTATTATCTGCTACCATTTTAACCATTTTAAAAGCATTATTGTGGCACACCTCTACTTCAAATTTTCTGCCTTGAATTTTTGTTTGGTCAGGGCCACTTTTTTGTTAGGCAGGCAATCAGTTAACGACGACTATCAATTGCTCTTCAAAGACTAAAACAACTGAGTAAATTATGGAGTGGGACAGACAGAACCACAAAAATCCGATTTTTAAGAGCATGCATCTTTCCTATTGCGCAACATATGCCGCTGAGACCTGGACACTTTCTAAACAAGCTGAACAGCGCATAAATCCCTTTGAATATAAATGTTATAGTCAGGTTCTAAGAATATCTTGGATAAAGAAAAGAACAAATGCATCCATACTTCAAGAGCTGAATATTGAAGAAGGTTGGCTATTAAAGACGATAAAACAAACAAAATTGAAATATTTTGGTCACTTGAAACATCACGTGGTTTCTGAGGAAAATGCAAAGAATACCATGGACAGCCAGAAAAACCAATGAACGAGTCCTTCAAGAAACAAATGAAGATCGTAAACTGATTAGAGACATTAGACTTAGTCAAAATTTTGTGGGCTTGTTATGCGAAGAAATTAATTGGAGAACTTGGAGACAACTGGCAAGATCGAAGGGAAGAGGCCAAGGGGAAGACCGAGAAGTAAATACCTGGATGGCTTGGCCTCGTGGCATGGTCGAGACAGAAACACGGAGCTGATCCATGACTCTGGTGATCGAGTGAGATGACAAAACATGACCGCCCACGCTTATCGGCATGGCACATGATGGATGGATGGAAACGTCACGAAAGTTTGGAGAGAACAATAATGAAGGGGTATATGCCTGGGAAAATAGGAAGAGGAAGACCAAAGAGAAGATGGGTGCAGGATGTGGCGGATGATCTCCAGATGGGTGTTTCAGACGCGGGACATCTTGCTTATGATCGAGAGGTTTTCCGGAAGGTTGTTATGGGAGCGAGGTTCTGCAAAGGACATGCTACTGAATGAATGAATGAATGATTGAATGAATGAGCGCTGTTAGGCTACTCTTTTTTGATGTCCAACCGATAAGGGATTTTTTACGTACGCAACAGTACACGCGGGCGTCCGATCTCACTACACAGAGACGAGGGGAAATTTTATTACTAAAAGTCCACGAGAAAAAAAAATCCCGGTCCTCACCGGGCATACACACACCTGACAATGCAGGTACACCAGGAACTACAGTTAGCAACGTCAGACTGACAACTTGAGAATGGAACCTTCTGGGAGGTCGCTTCTCGACCACACCAAGGACTGCAACACTTGATGATGATGATGATAACACAAGGCCGTCAGCTAAATTATGTCAGTCAGAATAAAATAGAATGATCAGGAATAATTGTATGCAATTTTTTTTTTTTTTTTGGTAATGGCCGAGCAAATGAGCAACCACCTTGTTGTTGTCTGCCTCCTACGTCAACTGCACCCATGAGCCGCCGGGTGTGCGCCAGCGCTGGGGTGCACCCGATTAGCGGGCGACACGGGCGGCCGCGTCCAAGCAGTTGAAGCACGGACTTTTAGCACTGCCGAAGCAGTTGCCGGGCCGTGGGGGAGTGGAGCAGGCTGGTTCTCGGGGCGGGTTATGTTTGTGTCATTGGGGGACAGGCGTTTACAGTTATTTGTCCTTGTTGTGTTACTCGTGACCTCGTGAAATTTGATGACAAGAGTGGTGTTCATAGTGGACATGAAGACTTAAGAAAGGTTGGCACAAGTTGTCCTCAAGTTTTATCTCCCGGTCATTGAGAGACGGGATCATCCGGTCATTGAGAGAGGGGATCTCATGGTGAGAGAGGGGATCTCATGGTGAGAGAGGGGATCTCTCAGCCATTGAGATGCGGGATCTCTCGGTCATTTAGAGAGGATATATCTCGGTCATTGAGAGAGAGGATCTCCCTATCATCGAGAGGCAATCACAACTCATGTTCCTTAGGTAGTGGCACAGAATCAAGCGGTCATGGAGTATTGTGTAAACTATGCAGTCGTGATGGCACTATAACTGCCGCAGTGATCAGGATTGTCCAACCCGTCATGAAGTATTGTTTGGACTATGCAGTCGTGATGGCACTATAACTGCCGGAGTGATCAGGATTGTCCAAATTGTAGTAGATAGTTTGCTGCATGTTTTCTGATGATCAGCTCACTTCCAGAATACATTTTCTGATTTCCAGTAGAGACGTGGTTTATGTGAGGTAGAGTCGCGTAAGTTGGCTGTAGTAACTGAGTTCTCTCAGGTGTCCGTCCAAACTTGACCATGATCAAGTGCTGCTAGTTATAACTCCCCCATGTCCTGACTGTCTGTCTGTCTGTCTGGCAACAAACACCGTCAGGTTACTGTACCTTAAAGTGGTAGAGGGCAGAATACATGACTGAAGTAAATCTACACTAGCATAGAAGACGACAGCCTAATCAAGAACACGAGGTGTTTGATGAATGAAGTGATGAGTTTCTTCTCTCGTCTTTCCATCACCTTATTTCACGTGTGAACTCCCTACCCTCCCGGTTTCTGCTCTTCGATTCGCCTCCTGGTGGATTAGCCCAGCGGTGCGATCAAACCGCCAAGGTGAGAGAGGGAGAAGGCATGGTAACAGAAGACTTAGTGAGAACTACTCAAATATTGAGCGTCTGACGCTGTCTCTGAAACCGGCACTCGCCATGTACATCAATATTCAGCACTCGACACGTGTCTCCTGCGCTCCAGCAATTGGAACATCTGAGTGGCCGCCAACACCCGCTCGTGCGTGCTGCAGGGGCGCCCTGCCCACGTCTCGTGGTTTGCCGCCCCGGGGCTGACAGATTTGCCAGACTAGTGTCTGTAGTCCTTTTTACTTCAGTAGTTATATGACACCTGTTGAATAACATCACGCACGCGCGCGTGCACACACACACACACACACCGCTGGTTATTAGCTTCTTGTTACTTACCGTGTGAAGTAGCCAGCTAATGTTGTCACTGATCATCTCACCAACTCATGTGTCACTGATTATGTCACCAACTCTGACATGTGTCACTGATCATCTCACCAACTCATGTGTCACTGATTATGTCACCAACTCTGACATGTGTCACTGATCATCTCACCAACTCTGACATGTGTCACTGATCATCTCACCAACTCTGACATGTGTCACTGATCATCTCACCAACTCTGACATGTGTCACTGATCATCTCACCAACTCTGACATGTGTCACTGATCATCTCACCAACTCTGACATGTGTCACTGATCATCTCACCAACTCTGACATGTGTCACTGATCATTTCACCAACTCTGACATGTGTCACTGATCATCTCACCAACTCTGACATGTGTCACTGATCATCTCACCAACTCTGACACGTGTCACTGATCATCTCACCAACTCTGACACATGTCACTGATCATCTCACCAACTCTGACACGTGTCACTGATCATCTCACCAACTCTGGCATGTGTCACTGATCATCTCACCAACTCTGACATGTGTCACTGATCATCTCACCAACTCTGACATGTGTCACTGATCATCTCACCAACTCTGACACGTGTCACTGATCATCTCACCAACTCTGACACGTGTCACTGATCATCTCACCAACTCTGACACGTGTCACTGATCATCTCACCAACTCTGACATGTGTCACTGATCATCTCACCAACTCTGACACGTGTCACTGATCATCTCACCAACTCTGACACGTGTCACTGATCATCTCACCAACTCTGACACGTGTCACTGATCATCTCACCAACTCTGGCATGTGTCACTGATCATCTCACCAACTCTGACATATGTCACTGATCATCTCACCAACTCTGACATGTGTCACTGATCATCTCACCAACTCTGGCATGTGTCACAGATCATCTCTTGTGTCACTGATCATCTCACCAACACTGACATGTGTCACTATGCCACCCAACACTGACATGTGTCACTATGTCACCCAACACTGACATGTGTCACTATGTCACCCAACACTGACATGTCACTATGTCACCCAACACTGACATGTGTCACTATGTCACCCAACACTGACATGTGTCACTATGTCACCCAACACTGACATGTGTCATTATGTCACCCAACACTGACATGTGTCACTAGGTCACCCAACACTGACGTGGCTCACTGACCGTGTGTATCAAGACCATGGTCATTAGGTTAAAAAAATGTGATGTCCATGGTCTGGTGTGGGGTCATGGGTCATGTAGCACCGTTGGTGTGGGGTCGTGGGTCATGTAGCACCGTTGGTGTGGGGTCGTGGGTCATGTAGCACCGTTGGTATGGGTCGTGTAGCACCATTGGTGTGGGGTCATGGGTCATGTAGCACCGTTGGTGTGGGGTCATGGGTCATGTAGCACCGTTGGTGTGGGGTCGTGGGTCATGTAGCACCGTTGGTGTGGGGTCGTGGGTCATGTAGCACCGTTGGTGTGGGGTCGTGGGTCATGTAGCACCGTTGGTGTGGGTCATGTAGCACCGTTGGTGTGGGGTCGTGGGTCATGTAGCACCGTTGGTGTGGGGTCGTGGGTCATGTAGCACCGTTGGTATGGGGTCGTGGGCCATGTAGCACCGTTGGTGTGGGGTCGTGGGCCATGTAGCACCGTTGGTGTGGGGTCGTGGGCCATGTAGCACCGTTGGTGTGGGGTCGTGGGTCATGTAGCATTGTCGGTGCGGGGTCGTGGGTCATGTAGCATTGTTGGTGCGGGGGTCGTGGGTCATGTAGCATTGTCGGTGTGGGGGAGTGGGTCATGTAGCATGGTCGGTGTCTGGTCATGGTCATGGGTTTTCTGATGATGTTATTGGCATTATAATAGCGTTATTGGTTCTGTAATGTAGGCTGTTATTGGATTTCTTATGTGTGTATAGGTTGTATTATACTGTTATTGCAGGTCAGACTACTATTGGTTGTGGTGTTGGGCTGGTCTGTGTGTGTTGTACACGTGCCACACTGTCTCTACAGACTGGTCTCACCGATGACTCGTCTCTAGTGTCAGGGTCTTAAACCTGGCTCGTTTTTCCTAACACATGTGAGACAGTACAAGTACAACGTGATTTGACTTAAGACTCAACGACAACGTTCAATGGATTTATTTACAGATCAAACACGATACGATGATCATTACAAGATATAAGTTATACTTCAATACACTTACATACACAATACAGCTCACAATCTCTCAAGATGAACAGACACTCGACTTTCGGGCACAGAAACCACACAACGCCTTTCTCTCATCATACGTCCTGTCGAGTCCACGTCCCAGAGCTGTCTGTCTATAGCTCGCAATGTGCCTCCCCACCTGAAGTGGCTTCACGAGGCATGCGTGCGTCTTGCTTCGTCCTTGCCTGACCGCTGGCCGTCTCGTCAGCCAGCAACCTCGCAGGCAGGTACCTACTACTCGCCTGGCGGGCGTAACGAAGTTACGGCATCCCGGCTGGGGAACTAAGTCGCCTGGCGGGCGTAACGATGTCACTGCATCACTGCACTACTCTAGACTCTGACATCTAGCCTGTCGTCTGTGTATAGTTCGCTGTGTACTGCCAGCTCCATTTGCTTGTTTGTTAACTTTGATTGCAGTCAAAACTGTGTGTATTTACAAGGTGCATTGTGTGTGTTTACATTTGCAAATACCACAAACACATTCACATGATAATATTACATTCATGGCAAGGTGCAGCTAACTATCCATTACTTGATTATGATGGAGTGATCATTTGCTTGCGTGCATACTAAAATCTTTCAGTGGAAATTCACTCCTGCAAGTATTCTCATTCACACCTAGATTATCTATAGATTGCTCTGTTACCTCGAAATAACTGGAGTGTGTATATCTTCCTCGATCCCTCCTTGTGCCACGGAAAGGAAATGATCCGGTTCATTATTCCTGCAGTGTGCAGTCACTGGTCCGTGCATCCGCTCTACTATCAAGAGGACCGCCTGGCTGCTTCCTGTGACCTGTCCATTGTTGGGTGGCCAGGGGCAGTCGCGTGGAGGAGACAGGTTCTCACGGGCGTTGTGATCAGATTGTCTGTAGCCACGTCTAGGCCGTTGTCCTGCGCCATCCAGGGTTGACTGGCTCGTCTCTCAAGTTGAAGTTGTGTGCTGGAATCTGGCCCTGTTCTCTTGTCATTTTTGGCATATCTTCAACCTTGTCCCTGCGGGCAATCTACGCCATAATCATGTGTTTTCTTCCGTGCACATTTCTCATTATTACATGCACACTGTGTGCACGCATGTACTAGTGTGCGTGTGTGTGCCAGTGTGCATGTGTGTGCCAGTGTGCATGTGTGTGCCAGTGTGCATGCGTGTCAGTGTGCATGTGTGTGCCAGTGTGCATGTGTGTGCCAGTGTGCATGTGTGTGCCTTTGTGCATGTGTGTGTCAGTGTGCATGCGTGTGCCAGTGTGCATGTGTGTGCCTTTGTGCATGTGTGTGTCAGTGTGCATGCGTGTGCCAGTGTGCATGTGTGTGCCAGTGTGCATGTGTGTGCCAGTGTGCATGTGTGTGCCTTTGTGCATGTGTGCATGTGTGTCAGTGTGCATGTGTGTGCCAGTGTGCATGTGTGTGCATGTGTGTGCCTTTGTGCATGTGTGTGCCTTTGTGCATGTGTGTGCCTTTGTGCATGTGTGTGCCTTTGTGCATGTGTGTGCCAGTGCAATGTGTGCAAACGTGTCTTGCTAAATTCTCTACATATACGAGTGGCGGTCAATAAGTAATGCCTTGTAATTTTTAATTTCATTTCATGGCGGGGGGGGGGGGGGGCAGATAAAATACACACACACACACACACACGTGTGTTGTGCTCGCTTGCACGCACGGGGCATCCTATTTTTCGCCCTTTTTCAAGAGTTAGAATTCGATTTCACTACCCGAGAGCTCAGGGGGGACGTGTTATATCATTAGTTATTAATGGTTGTGGAACAATTCTGAGTTCTATGTTGAGAGAGATCAGTTCTATGTTGAGAGAGATCAGCTCTATGTTGAGAGAGATCAGCTCTATGTTGAGAGAGATCAGCTCTATGATGAGATAGAGCCAGAGACGGACAACTTACCCTCTTAGCTACGAGTATTCATACACATACACACGTGCAAGCACGCACGTTCATCTAGCGATACAATCCTGTATGGCCGTTGTTGTTGTTGTTGTTGTTGTTGTTGTTGTTGTTGTTGTTGTTGTTGTTGTTGTTGTTGTTGTTGTTGTTGTTGTTGTTGGTGTTGGTGTTGTTGTTGTTGTTGGTGTTGTTGGTGTGGATGCGTGTACAATTTCTCCTCGGTATCCTTTGGCGGACCAGAGCTTTGTCAAATCCAATAACTAAGTTACCAATCTCTTCACCAAAGGGTAGAGAAGTGGCGACCGGATGACAAGCGCCAGCACCCCGTGCCAGAAGAAAGGCACACGAACACTTCTGCCACTGTGCCCTACGTTGGAGAGACACAAGTTGGTGCGGGCATTGTCAGTGACTGAATGTGTCCGAGCGAATTGAGCTGCTGGTCTGGTCTCCGCGTGTTGACTGGGCAACATCAACGGTTTGTTTATTCACCGCTCACGCTGTCCCCATGGGCGTGTTTGTGGGTGGCGACGGCAGCACGTGCGGCCACCAGATCGATACGTGTGACATGCTGGGGGGTGGCGTGAGGCTAGGGGGGAATGGACGTAGTCTGCTGGTGCAGTGGCGTTCAGATAAGTGCCAGTGTCTCATTGATGGGCATGTGAAGAGGGGGCATGTTGTGTGGAGTGCTGTCCACATGTCCCATTGACCGCTGTGTGTAGTCAGTGTGCAGTATAAGTCTGTGTAGACAATACGTCATAGTGGTGTGTGTGAGAGAGAGAGAGAGAGAGAGAGAGAGAGAGAGAGAGAGAGAGAGAGCGCGATGCTTCTCTTTGATGCCGGTGATGTGTGTCAGTTGGCTCTCGTCGATGTGTCTTGTGGAGTGATGGTTGTGTGGACAGATCTTTGTGTCCTAGTAGACGTGATGTTTCAGTGATGTGTGGTCTTGTTGATGTGTTCATGTAGACATGTTACATTGGTGCATCTGTATAGACTTAATGTTTCGTTGATATGCCTGTGTAGACATGATGTTTCATTGATGTGTCTGCGCAGACATCTGCATCATGTGGCGTCAAAGAGGACTGTCTAATTTACGTATTTGGCGTGTTACGTCGGGTTATACCGTAGTTTTGTGCATGGCTGTATAGCAGAATCTGTGTCGTGTGAGTGAGAGCGTTATTGACAACTTTCCATAGATTACAGAAAAAAGCCCTCGCTCGCGCTTAACTGGCAATAGAACAGATGTTACAAATTACGAAATTATGTGTCAAAGGCACGGTGTTTCCATTGGAGGTTGCTAGTATAGATAAAGAGGTCACACAGTTACTGGGTGACATTTGAACTGATTCAGTGCAAAACATACACTAGGTGTGAACCAAATAAACATGGCTGGCTGAACATGGGCAGTAAAGGTGCATCACTATGACTTACACAAGTTATTTACTAGCAGTCATGTCCTGTAAAGTAGGGTACTGTGAGAAGTTACTTGCTAGCAGTCATGTCCTGTAAAGTAGGGTACTGTGAGAAGTTACTTGCTAGCAGTCATGTCCTGTAAAGTAGGGTACTGTGAGAAGTTAACAAGCCAGCGAGGAGCAACCACAAATAACATATTATAATCATCTTGTGTTCATCGCTGACATCAGCAGTTTCCGACATCAGTTATAACAAATCTGTGATATAGTAACATTGGACAAGTAACGAAAAGTGCATGCAGATTCGCATCCCCTCCTAGACGACAAGGAGAATGATATAAGAATATGTGTTCACTCCATCCCGCTGCCGCACATGGGCCAAATGTGAGCTCAATGACAACAATACTGCGGCAACACACACACACACACACACACACACACATCTATAGAATCAGCAGGCAGGATGAAGTGTGCCAGAGAACAAAAGAAGCAGCGTCTTCAGCAGGACATAACAATGTGTATTGCAAACAATTATGTATATTTAGCTTCCACGAAAAAATGAGACACACTAAACACAGACCCAAATGTACATACCACATACCTTACAATGGACTCCATAACGGTGAGAATGAGTGACGATTATCGAGTATCCAAAATCAGGGGGGAAAATCAACAAATATATAATAACGAAGTAATAAAATAAAGAAATAAGTTTTGTGGGACACTGGATTATTTGTTGATTGTTTCTGAGTTTGTATAATCGGTAGTCGTCACTTTTTCTCACCGTTATGGAGTCCATTGTAAGGTATGTGCATTGTGTCTGTATTTAGTATGTCTCATCTTTTCGCGGGAGCTAAATATACATAATTGCTTGCAATCCATAGTGTGCAAGAGAGCACCCCAAGAATAGTTAGAGATGAGAAGATGAGATCCTTGCAATGTGGGTTCTACAAGTACAGAGCTGTCTGGCGTCTGGGGACCGGTACTTTCCCGACAGAATAAGACCAGATCACATTGAACAATAAGCCACCCAGAGCAACGACTTGTTCGAGAACACTCACATACACACACGGTGACTGCGTTCAGTAACAGCAAATCCTGGTTTTTTCTCGGTATGCTGAACATGGTGGCTGCTGTCTGATGACGACCAGAGATAGTTGTTGTAGACACACCTGTTATGGACATGTGTCTCTGGTGGAGTGTGACTCAGTTGGGCCAAGTGCCTTCGGTATGTGAGCGCAACAGACAACAATAACGGCATGCCCGGGGCATGCTTCACTGCAACGTAGGAGAGAACAAACTATGATAGAGTGCGTGTATGTTGTGTGACTATCAACATATGTCAGAACCGTTGCAGGAGCCTGTCGTGGACGTGCCCAGTGTGGGACACACACTTGCTGTAGGTGTGGGTGCACGGACATGTCCAGTGTGAGGACACACACATGCTGTAGGTGTGGGTGCACGGACAAATAGGTGTCTGAAAACGCCTGTCCCTGCCGTGGCGAACGACGAGAAGTGACCTGGAACACGTTGCAGACCCGTCTGTTGTTGTCACGTGGATGTAGCCGGACTTATGTTGCAGGCCCGTCTGTTGTTGTCACGTGGATGTAGCCGGACTTATGTTGCAGCCCCGTCTGTTGTTGTCACGTGGATGTAGCCGGACTTCTGTTGCAGGCCCGTCTGTTGTTGTCACGTGGATGTAGCCGGACTTATGTTGCAGGCCCGTCTGTTGTTGTCACGTGGATGTAGCCGGACTTATGTTGCAGCCCCGTCTGTTGTTGTCACGTGGATGTAGCCGGACTTATGTTGCAGCCACGTCTGTTGTTGTCACGTGGATGTAGCCGGACTTATGTTGCAGCCCCGTCTGTTGTTGTCACGTGGATGTAGCCGGACTTATGTTGCAGCCCCGTCTGTTGTTGTCACGTGGATGCAGCCGGACTTATGTTGCAGCCCCGTCTGTTGTTGTCACGTGGATGTAGCCGGACTTATGTTGCAGGCCCGTCTGTTATTGTCACGTGGATGTAGCCGGACTTATGTTGCAGGCCCGTCTGTTGTTGTCACGTGGATGTAGCCGGACTTATGTTGCAGCCCCGTCTGTTGTTGTCACGTGGATGTAGCCGGACTTATGTTGCAGGCCCGTCTGTTGTTGTCACGTGGATGTAGCCGGACTTATGTTGCAGCCCCGTCTGTTGTTGTCACGTGGATGTAGCCGGACTTATGTTGCAGCCCCGTCTGTTGTTGTCACGTGGATGTAGCCGGACTTATGTTGCAGCCCCGTCTGTTGTTGTCACGTGCATGTAGCCGGACTTATGTTGCAGCCCCGTCTGTTGTTGTCACGTGCATGTAGCCGGACTTATGTTGCAGCCCCGTCTGTTGTTGTCACGTGGATGTAGCCGGACTTATGTTGCAGGCCCGTCTGTTGTTGTCACGTGGATGTAGCCGGACTTATGTTGCAGCCCCGTCTGTTGTTGTCACGTGGATGTAGCCGGACTTATGTTGCAGCCCCGTCTGTTGTTGTCACGTGGATGTAGCCGGACTTATGTTGCAGGCCCGTCTGTTGTTGTCACGTGGATGTAGCCGGACTTATGTTGCAGGCCCGTCTGTTGTTGTCACGTGGATGTAGCCGGACTTATGTTGCAGCCTCGTCTGTTATTGTCACGTTGATGTTGCAGACCCGTCTGTTGTTGTCACGTTAAATCATGCGTGTCAATTTACCTGTCCCACTCACGCACAGCCACGCCCTCTCCACGACAACTGTCTGTCTGCACGTGCGTCTAGGAGAGGATGGCGCCGCTTCAGACTTTCAGTTAGCTGTAGGAGGTGGGAGGCTGGCTTCTCTTTCTTGTTGATATTTTCTGTCTGTCTATCCGCCCGTCCGTCCATCCATCCGTCAGTCTGAGTATTTATCTAATAACCATTGCCACATCAGTCATTCATATTAGTGGGTCCTGTAATGATTCTCGCAGACACAGTTCCCGCCTTTATAATGCACATATTGATACTGCTGCTGTCATTGTTCATGATTAGCCTCACAAGTGATGCCTGCATGGAACAATGAGAGATCAGAATATTAGACCGGCCTGCCTGCTTAATTCTTCAGTTTGTGACAATTGTCTGTATGTCTCTCCCACTCTGTCTCACTCTCCGTCACCCCCACCCCTCTCTCTCTCTCTCCTCCCCCCCCCCCCCCCTCTGCCTGCTGTGATCTACCAGTTTATATATTGTGTTTTCCAAGTTTCTTTCATGTGTAGATTCTTTTGAGTATGCCTAGTTTGCTGCGGTGAATTGTACCCGTTGCACTGTTATTTATGTTGCAGTGTGTGTTTATGTATGTGCGCGCGCGCGTGTAATGACTTGTTCTGTTTGGGTGCGGAACTTGGCGTGGGCACATATCTGCAGCTCACCGTGAAGGTGAGTGTTTCCACACGCGTGAGCCTGTGACCACAAATAGCAGATCTCAGTGTGTCTGCTGTTGCTGCAGTCAGCTCTCTGCTGGCCTCTGACACCTCGGCTTGCGTGCTGATCAACCAATCGCCTCTGTTCATAGGCGGCATGGGGAAATCATCACCTGCCCTGCCAGCTGGCGTAGGAGTTCATGTCTCTTCACAGATCTTGGTTTTTGGTTGTCCTGGATAAACTCTGCTGATGATATTCGTCCATGCCACCCTCTCGATCTATCCAGCATCATTTCTCTTGGTCTAGCTCTGTCTCTTTTTGCATTGATATTTCCAGTTGTCACGATGTTTTCCAATGCCCCTCTTCTCATCACATGGCCGAAGAAAGCTGTTTGTCTCTTTCTTATTGTTGTATATAATGTTCTAGTTTCATTAGCCTCTTTTAGGCAATCGTTAGTTACTTTGGCAGTCCAAGGTATTCGCAACATTCGTCACAGGAAGCATATCTCCGTTGCCTCTAAGCTCTTCCTAATTTCTCCATTCATGCACTTGGATCCACTAGTGCAGTGGAGTTATGCCATTTGGTCATGTCTGAAGCATACTCTATGAGCCCGTTACAATCACAATGTCTGGCTGCCCTGCAACAACCGGAGGGCTGCCGTGACAGCCTCACCCTCCATTCTCTTACTGAGTGTTCTTGTAGCAAATGCAAACCTCTCCTTTTATAAGCAATGTCCGTTTGTCTTTACAATACCTCTTGACATAGACACACAACGGAGGCCAGCCTGGTCGAATAGATACAAGCGCTTGCTCTTAGACTTCCGGTTCAACATCTACACCATTCAGTCCGACTATATTGTTTTCTCGTCCTTGATTTGAAGACAGGTACCTCAGAAGTAATGGCAAGGGACACTGGTGATAAGGAATATCCCTCAGGTGATCCCTATAGGGACACTGGGATAGGGAATATCCCTCAGGTGATCCCCAAAGGGACACTGGTGATAGGGAATATCCCTCAGGTGATCGCCAAAGGGACACTGGTGATAGGGAATATCCCTCAGGTGATCCCTAAAGGTGTCTGCCAGTCTTCCAACCGCTTTAGGGAACACCTTAGGGATATTATTCACAACTCTGACAAACCTGTCTCTAACATTTCAATTCTTCTGATCACAATTGAATCGACGATGTATGGGTCACAGCATTGAAGCCATGTTACTCTAGCTTAATTAGGCTTAAAATTGAAAGCCAGTTAATCACTCTTTGGGATGCACCCATCCAGCAGGAATCAATACTGTTGTAGATGTCACTGTATAACTCTGCTGACTTCCCTCTATATATTCATATCTAAATGTTTGCACACCTTCGGCTCCACATTTTCTGACTTGGCATCTTTCACAACTGAACTTCTGCCCTGCCTTCCTAGCAATGTGTCATTCCTATACTTTTTCTGTTTAGCTTTTAATTTTATGACATTTTCTAATTTCATGTTGTTCGTTAGATCTGTATGTGTTGTTCCCGAGGAAGATTATTATAATCTAAACGTAGATTTTACGTGAAAATATGTGCCTCACCAAACAAATAACCCCGACCCACTTCAGCGTGTGAGTGAGCAACAACTGCTCTGTATGACACTCTAATCTTGTCTGGCATGCCGCTTGTAACACTCGCGTGTGGCACAGCTGGTGGCGCGGTCATTCAACCGGTAATGGATAATTGACTGGATTGATTTCTGGACTAATGAACGGTCGTTGTTGCTGGCATGCAGACACTAGGCACACGACCTGGGTCAGCGCGGGTGTTGAACGGGGGGCCATATATCTGCACTGACAACCATTCATTCATTCATTCTCTCTCTCTCTCTCTCTCTCTCTCTCTCTCTCTCTCTCTCTCTCTCTCTCTCTCTCTCTCTCTCTCTCTCTCTCTCTCTCTCAACGTTATATTGATAGTCTAGTGTGTGTCTGTGTGTACAAATATATCATGTATTTCTATGTGGATGTTGCAGGTGCCACCTGTCGGCTGGATGCAGCCTCTATGCCTGTAACGTGTGCACCATAAGCTGACCCCAGCTTGACCACACGCGTCCCCGGACTCCTTGCAGCAACAGACACTTGCCAACGGCTGGCAGGCAGCAGTCCCAGGGTTAACCCGCCTGCACCATGGGCAAACAGAACAGTAAGCTGAAGCCGGAAGTGCTAGAAGATCTTCGTCACCAGACCCAGTTCACCGAAGAGGAGCTGCAGGAGTGGTACAAGGGATTCCTCAAGGACTGCCCCAGCGGCCATCTTTCCGTCGAGGAGTTCAAGAAAATTTATGGAAACTTCTTCCCTTACGGAGATGCTTCACGGTTTGCGGAGCACGTGTTTCGTACGTTTGACACAAATGGCGATGGATCCATAGACTTTAGGGAGTTTATCTGTGCCCTCAGCGTCACCTCCCGAGGCAAACTGGAGCAGAAACTGCGCTGGGCGTTCAGCATGTATGACCTGGATGGAAACGGGTACATCTCACGGCAGGAGATGCTGGAGATTGTCACGGTAAGACCTCTCTGTCTGCTTGTTACATTCTGTGCTATATATTGTCATTTCTGTGCTATATGTCATGTCTGTGTTATATGTCTACTCTGTGCTATATAACGTCTCTGTGCTACATAATGTCACCCCTGTGCTATATAACGTCTCTGTGTCACAGTGTCATCTCTGTGCTACATGTCACCTCTGTGCTACAAAATGTCATCAGTGTGCTACATAATGTCATCTCTTGCTATATAATGTTACATAATACCATCTCTGGGCTACATTGTCATCTATGTGCTGCATGTCATTTCTGTTCTACATATTGTCATGTTTGTGCTATATCATGCCATCTCTGTGCTACATAATATCTATGTGCTATATACTGTCATCTCTGTGCTATATACTGCCATCTCTGTGCTCTATGCCATCTCTAAGCTACATGTAATCTGTTATATGTCATCTCTGTGCTATATGATGTCATCTCTTTGCTATATCATGCCATCTCTGTGCTACATTATATCAACTCTGCTACATTATATCAACTCTGTGCTACATAATGTCATCTGTGTGCTACATAATGCCATCTGTGTGCTATATAATTTCATCTCTGTGTTATGTAATGTAAAATCAGTGCTATATATTGTCAACCATGTGCTATATAATGTCATATCTGTGTTACATAATGTCATATCTGTGTTATATAATATCATCTATGTGCTATATAATGTCATCTCTGTGGTATATGTCATCTCTATGTTACATAATGTCAGCTTTCTGTTATATAATGTAATTTCTTTGCTATAATTCGTCTCAATGCTATGTCTTCTCCATGTTATATATTGTCACCTCTGTGCTATATAATGTCATCTCTGTGTTCTGTGTCATTGCTGTGCTATATAATGTCAACTCTATGCTATATAATGTCAACTCTATGCTATATAATGTCAGTTCTGTGCTATATGTCATTGCTGTGCTACATAATGTCCTTTCATTGCTACATAATGTCATCTCTGTGCTGTATAGTGTCATCTCTGTGCTATTTCATGCCAACTCTGTGCTATTTAAATGTCATCTATGTGCTATATAAAGTCATCTAGAGGATGGCTGGTGGGAGGTGTGGTGATGTGTGAAGGCCAGGCCAGCTGTTGACATGTCATCACTGTCGACATGTCACCACTGTCGACATGTCACCACTGACGGCATGTCACCACTGATGGCAGTCGTTCTTGCTGGCCCACATAGCTGTTGACTGGGTCTCTAACCCGGGCATTTGATGTCTGTTCTTTATACCATATACACAGAATGTAATCTGTGGGGTGGTCAGACAGACATAACAGTCAATGCAATCTGTGGTGAGAGTCGACACACACACTGAAGTCATTGTAGATGAATTATCTCTGTACCGCCTTGCTACTAGAGAATGCAGCAGATGAATGACGTGAAACGAGTACATCACTGCCTTGCTACTAGAGAATGCAGCAGATGAATGACATGGAGCGAGTACATCACCGCCTTGCTACTAGAGAATGCAGCAGATGAATGACGTGAAGCGAGTACATCACCGCCTTGCTACTAGAGAATGCAGCAGATGAATGACATGGAGCGAGTACATCACCACCTTGCTACTAGAGAATGCAGCAGATGAATGACGTGAAGCGAGTACATCACCGCCTTGCTACTAGAGAATGCAGCAGATGAATGACATGGAGCGAGTACATCACCGCCTTGCTACTAGAGAATGCAGCAGATGAATGACGTGCAGCGAGTACATCTCCGCCTTGCTACTAGAGAATGCAGCAGATGAATGACATGGAGCGAGTACATCACATCCTTGCTACTAGAGAATGCAGCAGATGAATGACATGGAGCAAGTACATCACCGCCTTGCTACTAGAGAATGCAGCAGATGAATGACATGGAGCGAGTACATCACCGCCTTGCTACTAGAGAATGCAGCAGATGAATGACGTGAAGCGAGTACATCTCCGCCTTGCTACTAGAGAATGCAGCAGATGAATGACGTGGAGCGAGTACATCTCCGCCTTGCTACTAGAGAATGCAGCAGATGAATGACGTGGAGCGAGTACATCTCCGCCTTGCTACTAGAGAATGCAGCAGATGAATGACGTGAAGCGAGTACATCTCCGCCTTGCTACTAGAGAATGCAGCAGATGAATGACGTGAAGCGAGTACATCTCCGCCTTGCTACTAGAGAATGCAGCAGATGAATGACATGGAGCGAGTACATCACCGCCTTGCTACTAGAGAATGCAGCAGATGAATGACGTGCAGCGAGTACATCTCCGCCTTGCTACTAGAGAATGCAGCAGATGAATGACGTGAAGCGAGTACATCTCCGCCTTGCTACTAGAGAATGCAGCAGATGAATGACGTGAAGCGAGTACATCACCGCCTTGCTACTAGAGAATGCAGCAGATGAATGACATGGAGCGAGTACATCACCTCCTTGCTACTAGAGAATGCAGCAGATGAATGACATGGAGCGAGTACATCACCTCCTTGCTACTAGAGAATGCAGCAGATGAATGACGTGAAGCGAGTACATCACCTCCTTGCTACTAGAGAATGCAGCAGATGAATGACGTGAAGCGAGTACATCACCTCCTTGCTACTAGAGAATGCAGCAGATGAATGACGTGAAGCGAGTACATCACTGCCTTGCTACTAGAGAATGCAGCAGATGAATGACGTGAAGCGAGTACATCACTGCCTTGCTACTAGAGAATGCAGCAGATGAATGACGTGAAGCGAGTACATCACTGCCTTGCTACTAGAGAATGCAGCAGATGAATGACATGGAGCGAGTACATCACCTCCTTGCTACTAGAGAATGCAGCAGATGAATGACGTGAAGCGAGTACATCACTGCCTTGCTACTAGAGAATGCAGCAGATGAATGACATGGAGCGAGTACATCACCTCCTTGCTACTAGAGAATGCAGCAGATGAATGACATGGAGCGAGTACATCACCTCCTTGCTACTAGAGAATGCAGCAGATGAATGACGTGAAGCGAGTACATCTCCGCCTTGCTACTAGAGAATGCAGCAGATGAATGACGTGAAGCGAGTACATCACTGCCTTGCTACTAGAGAATGCAGCAGATGAATGACATGGAGCGAGTACATCACTGCCTTGCTACTAGAGAATGCAGCAGATGAATGACATGGAGCGAGTACATCACTGCCTTGCTACTAGAGAATGCAGCAGATGAATGACATGGAGCGAGTACATCACTGCCTTGCTACTAGAGAATGCAGCAGATGAATGACATGGAGCGAGTACATCACCGCCTTGCTACTAGAGAATGCAGCAGATGAATGACGTGAAGCGAGTACATCACTGCCTTGCTACTAGAGAATGCAGCAGATGAATGACGTGAAGCGAGTACATCACCGCCTTGCTACTAGAGAATGCAGCAGATGAATGACGTGGAGCGAGTACATCACCACCTTGCCACTAGAGAATGCAGCAGATGAATGAGTGGAGCGAGTACATCACCACCTTGCCACTAGAGAATGCAGCAGATGAATGACGTGGAGCGAGTACATCACATCCTTGCTACTAGAGAATGCAGCAGATGAATGACGTGAAGCGAGTACATCTCCGCCTTGCTACTAGAGAATGCAGCAGATGAATGACATGGAGCGAGTACATCACCACCTTGCTACTAGAGAATGCAGCAGATGAATGACGTGAAGCGAGTACATCACCGCCTTGCTACTAGAGAATGCAGCAGATGAATGACGTGGAGCGAGTACATCACCACCTTGCTACTAGAGAATGCAGCAGATGAATGACGTGAAGCGAGTACATCACCACCTTGCTACTAGAGAATGCAGCAGATGAATGACGTGGAGCGAGTACATCACTGCCTTGCTACTAGAGAATGCAGCAGATGAATGACGTGGAGCGAGTACATCACTGCCTTGCTACTAGAGAATGCAGCAGATGAATGACGTGGAGCGAGTACATCACCGCCTTGCTACTAGAGAATGCAGCAGATGAATGACGTGGAGCGAGTACATCACCACCTTGCTACTAGAGAATGCAGCAGATGAATGACGTGGAGCGAGTACATCACCACCTTGCTACTAGAGAATGCAGCAGATGAATGACGTGAAGCGAGTACATCACCACCTTGCTACTAGAGAATGCAGCAGATGAATGACGTGGAGCAAGTACATCACCACCTTGCTACTAGAGAATGCAGCAGATGAATGACGTGAAGCGAGTACATCACCACCTTGCTACTAGAGAATGCAGCAGATGAATGACGTGGAGCAAGTACATCACCACCTTGCTACTAGAGAATGCAGCAGATGAATGACGTGAAGCGAGTACATCACCGCCTTGCTACTAGAGAATGCAGCAGATGAATGACGTGAAGCGAGTACATCACCGCCTTGCTACTAGAGAATGCAGCAGATGAATGACGTGGAGCGAGTACATCACTGCCTTGCTACTAGAGAATGCAGCAGATGAATGACGTGGAGCGAGTACATCACCACCTTGCTACTAGAGAATGCAGCAGATGAATGACGTGGAGCGAGTACATCACCACCTTGCTACTAGAGAATGCAGCAGATGAATGACGTGAAGCGAGTACATCACCACCTTGCTACTAGAGAATGCAGCAGATGAATGACGTGGAGCAAGTACATCACCACCTTGCTACTAGAGAATGCAGCAGATGAATGACGTGAAGCGAGTACATCACCACCTTGCTACTAGAGAATGCAGCAGATGAATGACGTGGAGCAAGTACATCACCACCTTGCTACTAGAGAATGCAGCAGATGAATGACGTGAAGCGAGTACATCACCGCCTTGCTACTAGAGAATGCAGCAGATGAATGACGTGAAGCGAGTACATCACCGCCTTGCTACTAGAGAATGCAGCAGATGAATGACGTGAAGCGAGTACATCACCGCCTTGCTACTAGAGAATGCAGCAGATGAATGACGTGGAGCGAGTACATCACTGCCTTGCTACTAGAGAATGCAGCAGATGAATGACATGGAGCGAGTACATCACCTCCTTGCTACTAGAGAATGCAGCAGATGAATGACATGGAGCGAGTACATCACTGCCTTGCTACTAGAGAATGCAGCAGATGAATGACATGGAGCGAGTACATCACTGCCTTGCTACTAGAGAATGCAGCAGATGAATGACGTGGAGCGAGTACATCACCACCTTGCTACTAGAGAATGCAGCAGATGAATGACGTGGAGCGAGTACATCACCACCTTGCTACTAGAGAATGCAGCAGATGAATGACGTGGAGCGAGTACATCACATCCTTGCTACTAGAGAATGCAGCAGATGAATGACGTGGAGCGAGTACATCACCACCTTGCTACTAGAGAATGCAGCAGATGAATGACGTGGAGCGAGTACATCACATCCTTGCTACTAGAGAATGCAGCAGATGAATGACGTGGAGCGAGTACATCACCGCCTTGCTACTAGAGAATGCAGCAGATGAATGACGTGAAGCGAGTACATCACCTCCTTGCTACTAGAGAATGCAGCAGATGAATGACGTGTGAAGACATGACAAATTGCACTAGGAATTCATCTACAATGCGTGTCATGCGTGTCTTATGTCAGTTAACACTCATGTGTGTCTTATGTCAGTTAACACTCATGTGTGTCTTATGTCAGTTAACACACATGCGTGTCTTGTGTCAATTAACACTCATGTGTGTCTCTCAGTTAACACTCATGTGTGTCTTATGTCAGTTGTCACTCAAGCGTGTCTTATGGAAGGGCTCACAGATACGAGTCTTGTGCTGTACGGGAGGATCTAGTACCAACAGCTGCTGACACTGATCATTGTTGTTTCATCCCCAGGCCATATACAAGATGGTTGGTACCGTCATGAAGATGCCCGAGGACGAGTCCACGCCTGAGAAACGGACAGACAAAATCTTCCGTCAGATGGACAAGAACCTGGACGGCAAGCTGTCCATAGATGAGTTCATCGAGGGGGCCAAGAGTGACCCGTCCATAGTCCGGCTGCTACAGTGTGACCCACAAGCCGCAGCCCAGAGTTGAAGGTCATCCTTGGCCACACTGACGACGGTGACATTGACAATTCTGTGGCACAGTGACATTGTGACGAAGTTGTCTTGTTGTTGGGCCGGCTGTACACAAGAGACCTGTGTCTGTATATTTGTGTGTTTGCTTGTCTGTACACATCTATGGACCTTGACTTGCATTCATGCATAATTAGATATTGAGGTCATGGCATCAGGTGGCACAATTGTCCCGTGTTGACAGAAACAGTGTTTTCATGACACAGTTTATGACGTCAGTGACATTCTTGACATTTGACACTGACACCAGGTGTTTGTCTCACTGACATGTGACATGGGCATTGAGTGCTAACATACGGTATTAAATGTTGACGCTGACAGCTACAATAAAATATGACACTAATGTCTGGCGTTTGTTGTCAGCAGACATTTGCTACTGACATTAAGACTTGACATTTATTACTAGCATTTACCATTATATTGGGACTCTTCGCAGGCTGTTGAAGCTAAGGATGGAGCCTGTGTTGGAATGTCCTGAGTGCTGTGATGTCAGTTCTGGAACCAGCTCAGCTCTAGCCTGTGACATCTGACTTGTGCTATTAAGTGATACTGACATTTGTCATCTGGCATAGACAAGTGACATTGACTGTTGACATCGGACAGTGTGTCAAGAAGACAGATTTGTTACGGCCATGACATGATGCATTTGTCCAGCACCTTGTGTGATCAGACCAGAGAAATCGACCATGTCTCCTTCATGTAGTCGTTTGTATTCACCCTTAGCTTAATTTCCATTCCTGGTATCCACAAGGTAACTGTCAATCAACTAGCTGTGTGTTTGGTGACTGACCTCATCGCTGGCAGACTTCGCATGACAGTTGTCTTTATTTACCTCTGCCTCCGACTCATGAATATTCATGTATGAACCAGTATTGCACACACATGGGCTGTTCGTATGTTGGTTTGGGTATGTGTACGCCGACAGCCTCGTAGCTATTTGTGTATGTTTGTATTTTGATTCCAACACAGTTCAGTGTTCACAGATAGGTTTATGTTTGCTCCTACATAATTTTGATAACATATATATGTTTCTCCTATGTCCCTGTTTAACATACAGATCATTCATGTTCACAGAGTGATGCCCGTTGTCCTACACCATGTCCCTGTTTGACAGACAGATCATTCATGTTCACAGAGTGATGCCCATTGTCCTACACCATGTCCCTGTTTGACAGACAGATCATTCATGTTCACAGAGTGATGCCCATTGTCCTACACCATGTCCCTGTTTGATATACAGATCATTCATGTTCACAGAGTGATGCCCATTGTCCTACACCATGTCCCTGTTTGACAGACAGATCATTTATTCATATTCACAGAGTGATGCCCGTTGTCCTACACCATGTCCCTGTTTGACAGACAGATCATTTATTCATGTTCAGAGTGATGCCCGTTGTCCTACACCATGTCCCTGTTTGACAGACAGATCATTCATGTTCACAGAGTGATGTCTGTTTTCCCACACCTTGTCCCTGTTCACACGTGAGTTTATGAGGATTGTAGTTGACCTTAGGGCTATTAGATTCTTATCACTGCTGGTGTGGGAGATTTACGTTCTCATCACTATATATCTCTGGGGTTGTGTGGGAGATTTATGTTCTCATCACTATATTTGTGTGGGAGATTTAGGTTCTCATCACTATATTTGTGTGGGAGATTTAGGTTCTCATCACTATATTTGTGTGGGAGATTTATGTTCTCATCACTATATTTGTGTGGGAGATTTAGGTTCTCATCACTTTATATGTGTAGGGTTGTGTGGGAGATATGTTCTCATCACTATATTTGTGTGGGAGAATTAGGTTCTCATCACTATATTTGTGTGGGAGATTTAGGTTCTCATCGCTATATTTGTGTGGGAGATTTAGGTTCTCATCACTATATTTGTGTGGGAGATTTAGGTTCTCATCACTATATTTGTGTGGGAGATTTATGTTCTCATCGCTATATTTGTGTGGGAGATTTAGGTTCTCATCACTTTATATGTGTAGGGTTGTGTGGGAGATATGTTCTCATCACTATATTTGTGTGGGAGAATTAGGTTCTCATCACTATATTTGTGTGGGAGATTTAGGTTCTCATCACTATATTTGTGTGGGAGATTTAGGTTCTCATCACTATATTTGTGTGGGAGATTTAGGTTCTCATCACTATATTTGTGTGGGAGATTTAGGTTCTCATCACTATGTGTGGGAGATTTAGGTTCTCATCACTATTTATGTGTGGGAGATTTAGGTTTACATCACCATATTTGTGTGGGAGATTTAGGTTCTCATCACTATATTTGTATGGGAGATTTAGGTTCTCATCACTATATGTGTGGGAGATTTAGGTTCTCATCACTATATATGTGTGTGAGATTTAGGTTTACATCACCATATTTGTGTGGGAGATTTAGGTTCTCATCACTATATTTGTGTGGGAGATTTATGTTCTCATCACTTTATATGTGTAGGGTTGTGTGGGAGATACGTTCTCATCACTATATTTGTGTGGGAGATTTAGGTTTTCATCACTATATTTGTGTGGGAGATTTATGTTCTCATCACTATATTTGTGTGGGAGATTTAGGTTCTCATCACTATATGTGTGGGAGATTTAGGTTCACATCACTATATGTGTGGGAGATTTAGGTTCTCATCACTATATGTGTGGGAGATTTAGGTGATTTAGGTTCTCATCACTAAATGTGTGGGAGATTTAGGTTCTCATCACTATATATGTGTGGGAGATTTATGTTTACATCACCATATTTGTGTGGGAGATTTGGGTTCTTATCTGTGTATATATGTGGGGTTGTGTGTGAGGTTTAGATTCTCACTCTGTATATGTAACATTGTATGTATCATCAATAAATGAAATTATTGATCAGTGCCCATGATTGCCCGGGATTGTATCTCATGCTGTGTACTGTAGTCATTCAGTGAGATACCAGATGCATGTCTCACTGGACACAGACAAGACTACAGCTTGCTGTCCATGTCACTGAGCTGTAGAATAGACCACACTGTCTTGACAGCAATCCTGTATGGACACAAATACCACTTCCTGTGTGATGATGACACTCGGAGCAGCGTGACCAATCCTGGTGATGCCAGGTCAGTCTGTGTGGCTGTGTTTGTGTGTGGCTGTGTTTGTGTGTGGCTGTGTTTGTGAGTGGCTGTGTTTGTGTGTGGCTGTGTTTGTGTGTGGCTGTGTTTGTGTGTGGCTGTGTTTGACCACAGAGCAATGCCACTGTGACATCAGCAGGGATGCAGTTTGTGTGTGGCTGTGTTTGTGTGTGGCTGTGTTTGTGTGTGGCTGTGTTTGTGTGTGGCTGTGTTTGTGTGTGGCTGTGTTTGACCACAGAGCAATGCCACTGTGACATCAGCAAGGATGCAGTTTGTGTGTGGCTGTGTTTGACCACAGAACAATGCCACTGTGACATCAGCAGGGATGCAGTTTGTGTGTGGCTGTGTTTGACCACAGAACAATGCCACTGTGACATCAGCAGGGATGCAGTTTGTGTGTGGCTGTGTTTGACCACAGAACAATGCCACTGTGACATCAGCAGGGATGCAGTTTGTGTGTGGCTGTGTTTGACCACAGAACAATGCCACTGTGACATCAGCAGGGATGCAGTTTGTGTGAGGCTGTGTTTGACCACAGAACAATGCCATTGTGACATCAGCAGGGATGCAGTTTGTGTGTGGCTGTGTTTGACCACAGAACAATGTCACTGTGACATCAGCAGGGATGCAGTTTGTGTGAGGCTGTGTTTGACCACAGAACAATGCCACTGTGACATCAGCAGGGATGCAGTTTGTGTGAGGCTGTGTTTGACCACAGAACAATGCCACTGTGACATCAGCAGGGATGCTATTTGTGCCCAGCTCCGGTGCCTATTGGCTGGAGTCCACACACTTGTGCTCATAGAATGTGTGAATATGTAGTTTAAACTAACAGATAACATCCCACCTGTGACAGCCAAAGGTCAGCATGAAGGTCTGGTAGTTTGAGCTGACAACTGTCATCCCATCTTTGGCAGCAAGGAAATGGAAATCAGGAGTTCGACCAGGGATCAATGTGGCGTGTTTCTTCACTGGAGAATCCCAGAGACCAGGCATCTTGTGGCATTTCTTCACTGGAGAATGCCAGAGATAAGGCATCTTGTGGCATTTCTTCACTGGAGAATCCCAGAGACCAGGCATCTTGTGGCATTTCTTCACTGCAGAATCCCAGAGATCAGGCATCTTGTGGAATTTCTTCACTGGAGATTCCAGAGACCAGGCATCTTGTGGCGTTTCTTCACTGGAGAATGCCAGAGTTCAGGCATCTTGTGGCGTTTCTTCACTGGAGAATGCCAGAGATCAGGCATCTTGTGGCGTTTCTTCACTGGAGAATGCCAGAGATCAGGGATCTTATAGATTGAGGGATGTGGGTGATGATGTGTTGATGCACTCTGTCATGTAGCTAGATATGGTTGGTATGATCTAGATCAGATGGATTATGTAATGTGGAAAACAATGGATTATGTGATACAGCTGGAGATGGATTGTATTATTTTATTGAAAATGAATTGTTGGATTATGTGATCTGGTTGACGCTTGGTTGATGGCTTGTGTGATCTAGTTAAAAATAGGTTTGAACAATTAGAGCTGTATTGATGAGGTTTTTGTGATCTGGATGAAAATGGGTTGGTGGATTATGTGATCTAGATGGAGATGGGTCGATGGATTGTGCCATTTAGATGGAGATGAGTTGGTGGATGATTGTTATCTAGATGGTGATGAGTTGTGTGATCTTGATTGAGATAGGTCGATCGATGGATTGTGTCATCTAGTTGGAGATGGGTTGATGGATTGTGTCATTTAGAATGAGATGGGTTGATGGATTGTATCATGTTGATGCAGATGGGTTGGTGGATTGTGTCATTTAGAATGAGATGGATCGATGGATTCTGTCATCTAGATGCAGATGGGTTGGTGGATTGTGTCATCTGGGTGGCAATGGGTTGATGGATGATTGTGTCATCTAGATTGAGATGAGTTGATGGATGATTGTGTCATCTAGATTGAGATGGGATGATTGAGTGATCTAGATTGAGATGGAATGTGTGGTCTTGATTGAGATGGAATGTGTGGTCTTGATTGAGATGGGTTGTGTGGTCTGTATGGAGATGGGTTGTGTTATCTAGATTGAGTTCTACATGTAGTCAAACCAAGATCTCGGAGACCTAGTGCCGGTGTAGGCAGTTTATGTACACATTCAGTTCATGGTGGTACTGAGTTTATGTACGCACAGAGCTTGTGTCTGTACACATTCAGTTCATGGTGGTACTGAGTTTATGTACGCACAGAGCTTGTGTCTGTACACATTTAGTTCATTTGCACATTTGGTTCTTATTTGCACTGAGATCATTTTCGTTCAGAAAATGTATTATTGTGTTGTGACTGCTAGCATTGTGTCCCTGTTTGTGTGGTGTTCATGTTTGTGTGGTGTTCCTGTTTGTGTTATAGTTGTCCTAGCATAGTGTTCAAGTTTGTAGTGAGCTGATGTGCACATACAGTTCATGTTTGTGTGTGGTTGACGTACGTGCGAAGTTGAGATTGTCATTGAACATGATGCCATCAGCTGACTAACCACAGTGTTGACCTAGAGTAGTTGTTCTCTACTCTCTCTCTCTCTCTCTCTCTCTCTCTCTCTCTCTCTCTCTCTCTCTTTCTCTCTCTCTCTCTTTCTCTCTCTCTCTCTCTCTCTCTCTCTCTGTGTGAGAGAGAGAGAGAGATTCTACTCTGCTGTTGTGTGTGTGTATGTGATTCTATTCTGCTGGTGTGTGTGAGTGAGTGAGAGAGATTCTACTCTGCTGTTGTGTGTGTGTGTGATTCTGCTCTGCTATCGTGTGTGTGTGTGTGATTCTGCTCTGCTATCGTGTTTATGTGTGTGATTCTACTCTACTGTTTGTGTGTGTATAATTCTATTCTGCTGTTGTGTGTGTGTGATTCTACTCTGCTGTTGTGTGTATGTGATTCTACTCTGCTGTTGTGTGTGTGTGTGTGTGATTCTACTCTATTGTTTGTCTCTGTGTGTGTGATTCTATTCTGCTGTTGTGTGTGTGTGATTCTACTCTGCTGTATGTGTGTGATTCTACTCTACTTTTGTGTGTGTGTGATTCAACTCTACTGTTGTGTGTATGTGATTCTACTCTGCTGTTGTGTGTGTGTGTGAGAGTGAGTGATTCTACTCTGTTGTTTGTCTCTGTGTGTGTGATTCTATTCTGCTGTTGTGTGTATGTGTGTGATTCTACTCTGCTGTGTGTGTGTGTGTAATTCTATTCTGCTGCTGTGTGTATGATTCTATTCTGCTGTTGTGTGTGTGTGTGATTCTACTCTGCTGTGTGTGTGTGTATAATTATATTCTGCTGCTGTGTGTATATGTGTGTGATTCTACTCTACTTTTGTGTGTGTGTGTGTGTGTGTGTGAGTGATTCTACTCTGTGTGATAGATTGTCTGTTGTGTGGTTTTTATGTTTGAAACAAAAATCAGACTACCCTGTTCAACCTTAAAAAAAGTTATAGTTGGGTTGGTTAGTTAGTTGTTTTTTCATCATTGTTGAAAGAATGTTTTTTTTTAATGAAACCTATCTTGTGTTTGTGTTTGAATTATTGTGAATATCTGTGTTGTGTTGTTGTGAATATTTGCGTTGTGTTGTGAAAATCTGTGTTGTGAATATATGTGTTGTTTAAACAACTGTGTTTGTGTGTGTTTTGTTGGGAATATCTGTGTTGTGTTGTGAATATATGTGTTTAAAAAACTGTGTTTGTGTGTTTTGTTGTGAATATATTTGTTGTGTAAGCAACTGTGTTTGTGTGTGTGTTTTGTTGTGAATATCTGTGTTGTGTGAGAAACTGAAGAAGCCATCCCGTTGTGGGGTGTTTCCTGTCCCCCCCCCCCCCCTCTACTGCCCCTGCAGCTGGTAATCTAACACTGTATCTCACACCCTTATATTTGCATCTATCTGTAATTCTCTCCGTCTGTGTTGATGTCTGCCTCTAGTGGGCTCCACACACGGACTGTCTATGTGTATCATGCTCACATGTCCTGTCATGCACCACCGGTCGGTCCTCGCCTCCTGATCCACTCTAGTGGGACTGTCTATGTGTATCATACTCACATGTCCTGTCAGGTACCAGCACTGGGTCCTCGCCTCCTGATCCACTCTAGTGGGACTGTCTATGTGTATCATACTCACATGTCCTGTCAGGCACCACCGGTCAGTCCTCGCCTCCTGATCCACTCTAGTGGGACTGTCTATGTGTATCATACTCACATGTCCTGTCAGGCACCACCGGTCAGTCCTCGCCTCCTGATCCACTCTAGTGAGACTGTCTATGTGTATCATGCTCACATGTCCTGTCAGGCACCACCGGTCGGTCCTCGCCTCCTGATACACTGGCATTTGTCTGGTTCTCTCTGTAATTGTCATAGGCTTCTAGGTTCCCTTAATCTGACAGAATCAGCAGATATCTTCTCCAGTCTGACAGTGTCCCTCCAGTCCCCCCAGATATACTCTCCAGTCTGACAGTGTCCCTCCAGTCCCCCCAGATATACTCTCCAGTCTGTTGGTGTACCTCCAGTCCCCCAGATATACTCTCCAGTCTGACAGTGTCCTCCCAGTCCCCCAGATATCTTCTCCAGTCTGACAGTGTCCCTCCAGTCCTCCCAGATATACTCTCCAGTCTGTCTGTGTCCCTCCAGTCCCCCCAGATATACTCTCCAGTCGGTTGGTGTACCTCCAGTCCCCCCAGATATACTCTCCAGTCTGTTGGTGTACCTCCAGTCCACCAGATATACTCGCCAGTCTGTCTGTGTCCTCCTAGTCCCCCAGATACACTCTCCAGTCGGTTGGTGTACCTCCAGTCCTCGGTTGGTGTACCTCCAGTCCCCCCAGATATACTCTCCAGTCGGTTGGTGTACCTCCAGTCCCCCCAGATATACTCTCCAGTCGGTTGGTGTACCTCCAGTCCCCCCAGATACACTCTCCAGTCTGTCTGTGTACCTCCAGTCCCCCCAGATATACTCTCCAGTCGGTTGGTGTACCTCCAGTCCCCCCAGATATACTCTCCAGTCGGTTGGTGTACCTCCAGATATACTCTCCAGTCGGTTGGTGTACCTCCAGTCCCCCCAGATATACTCTCCAGTCGGTTGGTGTACCTCCAGTCCCCCCAGATATACTCTCCAGTCTGTCGATGTCCCTCCAGTCCCCCCAGATATATTCTCCAGTCGGTTGGTGTACCTCCAGTCCACCAGATATACTCGCCAGTCTGTCTGTGTCCTCCTAGTCCCCTAGATACACTCTCCAGTCGGTTGGTGTACCTCCAGTCCCCCAGATACACTCTCCAGTCGGTTGGTGTACCTCCAGTCCCCCCAGATATACTCTCCAGTCGGTTGGTGTACCTCCAGTCCCCTAGATATACTCTCCAGTCGGTTGGTGTACCTCCAGTCCCCTAGATATACTCTCCAGTCGGTTGGTGTACCTCCAGTCGCCTAGATATACTCTCCAGTCGGTTGGTGTACCTCCAGTCCCCCTAGATATACTCTCCAGTCGGTTGGTGTACCTCCAGTCCCCTAGATATACTCTCCAGTCGGTTGGTGTACCTCCAGTCCCCCCAGATACACTCTCCAGTCGGTTGGTGTACCTCCAGTCCCCCCAGATATACTCTCCAGTCGGTTGGTGTACCTCCAGTCCCCCCAGATACACTCTCCAGTCTGATGGTGTACCTCCAGTCCCCCCAGATACACTCTCCAGTCGGTTGGTGTACCTCCAGTCCCCCCAGATATACTCTCCAGTCGGTTGGTGTACCTCCAGTCCCCCCAGATATACTCTCCAGTCGGTTGGTGTACCTCCAGTCCCCCCAGATACACTCTCCAGTCTGTCTGTGTACCTCCAGTCCCCCCAGATACACTCTCCAGTCTGTTGGTGTACCTCCAGTCCCCCAGATATACTCTCCAGTCGGTTGGTGTACCTCCAGTCCCCCAGATACACTCTCCAGTCGGTTGGTGTACCTCCAGTCCCCCCAGATATACTCTCCAGTCGGTTGGTGTACCTCCAGTCCCCCCAGATATACTCTCCAGTCGGTTGGTGTACCTCCAGTCCCCCCAGATATACTCTCCAGTCTGTTGGTGTACCTCCAGTCCCCCCAGATACACTCTCCAGTCGGTTGGTGTACCTCCAGTCCCCCCAGATATACTCTCCAGTCGGTTGGTGTACCTCCAGTCCCCCCAGATACACTCTCCAGTCGGTTGGTGTACCTCCAGTCCTCGGTTGGTGTACCTCCAGTCCCCCCAGATATACTCTCCAGTCGGTTGGTGTACCTCCAGTCCCCCAGATATACTCTCCAGTCTGTTGGTGTACCTCCAGTCTCCCCAGATATACTCTCCAGTCGGTTGGTGTACCTCCAGTCCCCCCAGATATACTCTCCAGTCGGTTGGTGTACCTCCAGTCCCCCCAGATATAATCTCCAGTCTGTTGGTGTACCTCCAGTCTCGTCAGGTACATACTGCAGAAATCACACAACTTACGTGAATTAATTAGATAAATCCTTCAAACTGAATTATACACATGTTCGCACAGTAATGTCGATTGTCTACCACGGTAATTTTAAACTGACTAACATATCTTTCTGCTTGCACAAGGACGGCTTACGAAGGTTGATTAGAATAGCTTCAGCAAACTTTAACAATCGACTACTTTGTGTGTTGAACAACACACGGAAGGCACTGTCTCTTTCAACCACGTGACCACTCTCGAACACGTGTCTCCCGACCGATGAAGCCAGACTTTTCCGGTGTGTCGGCCTGCCTAGGCTACCATCTTCTGTGTGTAGTATCTTGTCCAACCAATTCGGGATATGTTCCGAAACCCTGCAATGTAACTGTCGCTCAGTTCTGCCTATGTAGATGGCCAATCGACATTACTGTGCGAACATGTGTATATTTCAGTTTGAAGGATTTATCTAATTAATTCACGTAAGTTGTGTGATTTCTGCAGTCCCCCAGATATACTCGCCAGTCTGTCTTTGTCCTCCCAGTTCCCTAGGTACTCTCTCCAGTCTGTCTGTGTCCTCCCAGTCCCCTATATACACTCTTCAGTCTGTCCCTCCCAGTCCCCTAGATACACTCTCCAGTCTGTCGGTGTCCCTCCAGTCCCCCCAGGTAACCACTCGAGCCTGCCGGTGTCCCTTCAGCCATCCAGATCCGCTAGATAGTGTGTGCTGTCGTTCAGTTGATGTGTTAATATTAGTTTTACAGCATGTACTGGGATACCAGCAGCTTTCCCATCCCTCAGAAATGTGATTTTAAAACTGGTTGAAAAGGTGAGAGGATCGACTTCATTGCACCGGGTTTCATGCCACATGGCTGGGTCACTTTCCCCAGGGCTACACAGAACAATCTCCGCAGCTCCAACGATGACCCCCAGGAGTCTCCTTATAAACTGCACTCGTGAATCGAATGACGTAGCCCTGAATCGAACCTGAAACCTTTGGAGAGAGGCAGACGGCGTAACAATGGAGACTCCCTTCAGACGTTTGCTGGCATCACTGGTCTCTTGTGGGGGTGATTTCTGGCATCACTGGTTTCTTGTGGGGGTGATTTCTGGCATCACTGGTCTCTTGTGGGGGTGATTTCTGGCATCGCTGGTCTCTTGTGGGTGATTTCTGGCATCGCTGGTCTCGTGTGTGGGTGATTTCTGGCATCGCTGGTCTGTTGTGTGGGTGATTTCTGGCATCACTGGTCTCGTGTGTGGGTGATTTCTGGCATCGCTGGTATCGTGTGTGGGTGATTTCTGGCATGACTGGCGGGTGCCACAACAAATTAGGTGCTGATTCTAGGCACCAGGAGTAGATCATCACTGGGATTGACATGGCGGCCTGTGGTGACATCTGTGTTCTTATAAGTGGTGACATCTCACAGCCCACGGCTCCATCTACCCGTGGAGGCAGGTTCCACCACAGCCCCCCCCCCCGGCTCCATCTAACCGTGGAGGCAGGTTCCACCACAGCCGCCCCCCGGCTCCATCTACCCGTGGAGGCAGGTTCCACACCAGCTCACGACTCCCATCTACCCGTGGAGGCAGGTTCCACCCCAGCTCACGGCATCTGCCCGTGGAGGCAGGTTCCACCCCAGCTCACGGCATCTGCCCGTGGAGGCAGGTTCCACCACAGCTCACGGCTCCATCTACCCGTGGGTGCAGGTTCCACCCCAGCTACCCGTGGCGGCAGGTTCCACCACAGCTCACGGCTCCATCTACCCGTGGGTGCAGGTTCCACCACAGCTCACGGCTCCAGCTACCCGTGGGTGCAGGTTCCACCACAGCTCACGGCTCCATCTACCCGTGGGTGCAGGTTCCACCCCAGCTCACGGCTCCAGCTACCCGTGGAGGCAGGTTCCACCACAGCTCACGGCTCCATCTACCCGTGGGTGCAGGTTCCACCCCAGCTCACGGCTCCAGCTACCCGTGGAGGCAGGTTCCACCACAGCTCACGGCTCCATCTACCCGTGGGTGCAGGTTCCACCCCAGCTCACGGCTCCAGCTACCCGTGGAGGCCGTGGGCGTGTGAAGTTAGAAATAATTCTTCTAAAGATCACGTGTCCTGTAGGGACGTGTGACATCAGAGATCATCCTTCTAGAGATGACGTGTCCTATTGTGGGGCTCGAACTGGTGAGCTCAAAGTCTGAGGGGACCCCCAATACCCCAACCCCCTCGTTTTCCTCCTGAGTTTTGATTCAACACTAATATATTCATTGCTGGCAGAGATGTCAAGAAACAAGTCGCAAACACGAGCACCACATCCGACGGTCCGACAACTGCTCATGTCAGTGCACAGCTTGAATGGAACAGGCAAGAGCGACAACCGCCACACATTCCTGCGAGCAGTGTATACAATATAAAATAACACAAAATATGCAACTTTACAGAACACAATTACGGAAAACACAGGACGTTGTGGCGACTAGCCTTCATCAGCAAACAAATACATACAACAAAACACAACATATAATCACGGAGATGAGCCTCCAGTGACTACATTATGGCATGCGAACGAGCTGAGAAGAATGAAAAGGTGAACAAATGAGAACTGCAGAGAAAATGAAATTTGGAAGAAAAAAAACATATTTTTGCTACAACTATCTCAGAATCCCAGGCTATGATACAACATGAATTTCACCTTGATACTCTGAATCTTATATAGACATCCGTGGGAGTTTCTGGGTCATGGGGATCTGGTGTTTGATGGTAAGGATTCACTGAAGATCCCAGGGCAATGAGTGTAACGGGGATATGAAAAAGGAGGAGGAAGGTAAGGCGGGAAACTGGAAGGGATAGAGATGTGATGGTGTTCCGAGAGTGAAAACGATTAAGGAGTGACCCGGTGCATGTCCGTACAATGCAAGAGTGAGTGCCAGTAATGGGTTGGCCTGTGGGCCAATGTTAAAGAGCCATTATTTGTGCACTTAAGTATGATTGTCATAATAACGAAACGCATTTTCTGTACTCTTTTATGTGTGTACCAGGTGAATTCTAAAGTCTGGGTGGACTGATATGTGTGAGCGCACATACATACATCTAAACATATAATCAAACATTCATACAACCATATACATACAGAGTTTTTCACATCCTTTTTACAGGACATCGCAGTCAACACCAACATTTCTGCCGCTGTACAAGTTGACATTCAGCAGTTTGTTATTGCCTTCTGAACGACCGGCACCGATACCAACGCAAAGCAAGGCAACGTGGTTTGCTGGCAAATCGTGCGCAACTGTGTTTCGAACGCGGGTATACGGGATTACGAACCAAGCCCGTAAGGCCTTCGCCACGAATATCGGCATTCATACATATGTATATGGTATATCACATCACGAAGATTTTGCTAAGAATTATCAAGTAAAGAGTGAGGAAGAAAATACAACCTGAAATAGGAGAGGAACAATGTGGGTTTGTAGAAGGCAAGGGTACAGTAAATGCTCTCCCGTGTGTTGATAGGTCCCATAAGGGAAGCAAAGAATAGCAACACTGTAGCCTACCACGCATGTCGTAAGAGGCGACTAAGGAGGCCTGATGGTTCCGTCGCCCTGCTAGTGAGTGCGTGGCGCGACACTGTGAGCTGTGAGTTTCGTGTGAAGTGCTTTTGAATCTGCCCAAGTTTGATTTTTTTTTTTTTTTGGAACGTGACTGCATGTTCGGAGCGATGGCAGGTGGCTATGTCCCAGAGTTGACCAGTTTTTGCCTTATGCAGAAATGCGTGGCTGCTGGGCTTCTGGTTGACTGCCACTGCCATCAGCGATGAACTGTATTTTCGTGGACTGTGTGGGTGAACATCTAGGAAACATTCAGATAGGAAAATGACTGCCGATTCCATCAGAGATGAATTGGGTGTTTCGTGGGGGACTGGTGTGTTGACATTCTGGCGGCGGCATTATGCACAGTGGATCTGTGCGGGCTGTTTATCGAGACTCCTGTCTTTTCCACTTTTCACATTGGGCAGTGGGGAGCGTTTTGTGTGATATTCACTGGCACAGGAACGGAGCATAATGGGGAAGACCCGCTACTGTGAAGTTGGAACTGCGACTAACTAACTAACCGTATATGCTGTGTATATGTTGTGCACAGTAACTGCACGTTCTATAGAAGTAAACAAAGATATACATCTTTGCTTTATTGACTATACAAAGGCTTTCGATAAAGTGAGACATGTCAACATGATAGAGATGCTTGAAAATCAACAAATTGATGGAAAAGACCTTAGACTTATAAAAAAAAATAAAACATATATTGGAAACAGCTGCCATCAGAATTGATAATGAAGTAGGTCCATATCAACATAATAAAAGAGGTGTGAGACAGGGATGTGTAATGTCTCCAGATCTTGTTTCCCTGTACAGTGAATATATTGTCAGAAATGTACAAGATATGAACGGAATCTTCATTGGAGGAAGATACATCAATAACATTTAATATGCAGATGATAGAGTATTGATTGAAGACAATAAGCAGGATCTGCAACAATTAGTAAATGCGGTTGTTGCACACAGTGAACAACTTGGGTTAGAATTAAATTGTAAGAAGACACAGATTGTGGTCGTCACTGGGAAGAAGGAAATACCACAATGTAATATACAGGTCAATGGGAATATTCTTAAATAAGTGAATCGGGTACAATTATCTCGGAACAGTAATAACATCTGATGGGAGATGCCTTGAAGAGATTATAACAAGAATTGCCATGGCGAAGGTAGCCTTTTGCAAGAAGAAAAACATACTGACCAATAAAAAGATATCAATTGCTACGAGAAAAAGAGTGTTGAGGTGCTACATAGAACCTGTGCTTTTGTATGGATGTGAAGCTTGGACAATGAGCAGTCAAACTGAAAAACATCTGATGGCTGTGGACATGTGGTTTCTGAGGAGAATGCAAAGAATACCATGGACAGACCGAAAAACCAACGACCAATTCCTACAAGAAACAAATGAAGATCGTAAACTTATTAGAAAAATTAGACGTAGACTGTCAACAATTTTTGGACATGTTATGAGAAGAAATAAACTAGAGAACTTGGTGACAACTGGCAGGATCGATGGGAAGAGAACAAGGGGAAGACAGAGAAGTAAATACCTGGATGGCTTGACCACGTGGCATTGTCGAGACAAGAACAGTGAACTGACCCACGACTCTGGCGATCGAGTGAAATGGCGAATCATGACGGCCGACGCTTACGGCATGGGACATGATGGGTGGAAATGGTATATATGAGAAAGAAGGGGGAGAGAGAGAGGAGGGGAAGGAAGAAGAGTTCGGTATAGAACCTGTGATATGCCACATGGGATATGCAAAATTAGAAGGTCTAAACATACGAAGCTTCACTATATGAAATAGGGTCAGTGGGGTTGATAATTATACCACGTATTCCAGGATCAAATATCCCAATGATGGTGTATAAGATCATACCACCGGTAATCGACATGATATGGGTCGGCACAGCGAAGCAAGATTAATACACTGTGTGGTACTGATGCCTAACAACACTCAAGTTTGTTGCCAAGGACGATAAAGTTTAGAATCGTGTTTGAACACTCAAGGGACGTAATAATGTAATTTATTAAAAATATTGAAGGTTATTTCTAGTAAAGGGGTTATGTTCCTTGTCTTCACTGTAATTGTTTCGACCATACCATGTGGTGCCGGTCTCTCTGGCCGAGGGGTTACACCACTTTCTCCGTAATCCCGTTTATCACGCAGAGTCTCGTAGCGGGCGAGAACTGGGAGCGGTTCGTCCCCCGCTGGTGACTTGCGGGATATCTGATCCGGCCGCTCAGAAAGCAATGGCAAACTACTGAGCGTAATCTTGCCAAGAAATCAACAGACAGCTGAAAGATACTGCTGTTGACAGCGATGTCCTGTAAAAGGATATGCGAATTTAAAAAAAAAAAATACCATGTGGTAAAGTTTCATGTAGGTGGAGATAAGAATCGACCATACGATGACGGGGTGGGCACACGACAACTGCAAACCTCAACAAGTGCTCGACTCTGTCCAGACATAAAAAACCTCATCAAGAAAGTAACGAACGCAATCAACCTATCAGAAGCCGGGAAAGCTGACAACAAGCAGCCCAAAGTACGAAAGACAAACTACAAGCTACACCATAAACACCCCTACATAGCCAAGTGGAAAACTCGAAGGCTGAAAGGGGGTACTCGTACCAAAAATTGGATTGGAATGGATTGGAATTTATGTTAGTATCACAGCCTAGGATTCTGAGATAAGTAGCAAATATTTTTCTTTTAAATTTTCATTCTCTCTTCATTGTTCTCATTTTCTTCATCAGTTTATTCTCCTCATCCCATTCTTATGCCTTAATGTAGTCACTGGAGGGTCTTCTCCGTGATTATATGTTGTAACTCTGTTCTGTAAAGCTGCATTACTTTGTGTTATTTTATATTGTTTTCATGTGATACCGAATACGTGATTTCATCTTGAACCTTTCTGAGTAACTATCTTATTTCTGTGCACTTGTTAATGATTGTCTGATTGATTTGAATGATTGATTTGTAGGATTGATTTGAATGAATGATTACCCTGGTCGAGGCAGCTACCGATACAAAAAACAACAAACACAACAGGATACGATAAAAGAATATTTTATAAAACAAACATGTTATTGAACAACAATGTTTCATAGAAACACATTTGTGCGAGGGGGAAACAGGTAATTGACCAGATCAATAAATACACATCTAAATAGACAGAAGATAGCACACCAAATAATGCCAGTACATTTATATCAGCCTTCGCTGTTTAAAAACACCAACAGCGGGATAGAATTTTGCTACAAGTAAATGCATGAAAATATCTTGTGTCATTTTGTTGTTGGATAAGGCCATTACACAGGGTAAATCGTGGAATTGTTATACACAACACACATGTGCATATACTAGGTTCACCGACTGTCATCCACTGATTCTTTCTACCTTCGTCAATGTATTCTTGCACCATAGTCTGTCCTGTCTTCTGTCCAAGGCTCTACTGACCATTGTTCGTTTTCTGTTGTCTTTCTGTCTCGTGAATTGTCGTGTACGTCTCCTGTTCTTACTAATAAAGCCTGCATTAACCCATGTCCATGATACTAGACAGTATGAGGGTGATACTAGACAGTGTGTGGGTGATACTAGACAGTGTGTGGGTGATACTAGACAGTGTGTGTGTAATACTAGACAGTGTGTGGGTGATACTAGACAGTGTGTGGGTGACACTAGACAGAGTGTGGGTGACACTAGACAGAGTGTGGGTGACACTAGACAGAGTGTGTGTGATACTAGACAGTGTGTGGGTGATACTAGACAGTGTCTGGGTGACACTAGACAGAGTGTGAGTGATACTAGACAGTGGGTGGGTGATACTAGACAGTGTGTGTGTGATACTACGCAGTCGGTGGGTGATACTAGGCAGAGTGTGGGTGATACTAGACAGTGTGTGGGTGACACTAGACAGTGGGTGGGTGATACTAGACAGTGGGTAGGTGACACTAGACAGAGTGTGGGTGACACTAGACAGTGTGTGGGTGATACTAGACAGTGTGTGGGTGACACTAGACAGAGTGTGAGTGACACTATACAGAGTGTGAGTGATACTAGACAGTGGGTAGGTGACACTAGACAGAGTGTGGGTGACACTAGACAGAGTGTGTGTGATACTAGACAGTGTGTGGGTGACACTAGACAGTGTGTGTGTGATACTAGACAGTCGGTGGGTGATACTAGGCAGAGTGTGGGTGATACTAGACAGTGTGTGGGTGATACTAGACAGTGTGTGGGTGACACTAGACAGAGTGTGAGTGACACTAGACAGAGTGTGGGTGACACTAGACAGTGGGTGGGTGACACTAGACAGAGTATGGGTGATACTAGACAATGTGTGTGTGATACTAGACAGTGTGTGGGTGATACTAGACAGTGTGTGTGATACTAGACAGTGTGTGGGTGACACTGGACACTGCTTGGGTGACACTAGACAGTGTGTGGGTGATACTAGACAGTGTGTGGGTGACACTAGACAGTTTGTGGGTGATACTAGACAGTGTGTATGTGTGATACTAGACAGCGTGTGGGTGATACTAGACAGTGTGGGTGATACAAGACAGTGGGTGGGTGATACTAGACAGTGTATGTGTGATACTAGACAGTTAGTGGGTTTTAGTAGACAGTGGGTGGGTGATACTAGACAGTGGGTGGGTGATACTAGACAGTGTATGTGTGATACTAGACAGTCGGTGGGTGTTAGTAGACAGTGGGTGGGTGATACTAGACAGTGGGTGGGTGATACTAGACAGTGGGTGGGTGATACTAGACAATGGGTGGGTGATACTAGACAATGGGTGGGTGATACTAGACACTGGGTGGGTGATACTAGACACTGGGTGGGTGATACTAGACAGTGTGTGGGTGATACTAGACAGTGGGTAGGTGACACTAGACAGAGTGTGGGTGACACTAAACAGAGTGTGTATGATACTAGACAGTGTGTGGGTGATACTAGACAGTGTGTGGGTGATACTAGACAGTGTGTGGGTGATACTAGACAGTGTGTGGGTGACACTAGACAGAGTGTGAGTGACACTAGACAGAGTGTGGGTGACACTAGACAGTGGGTGGGTGACACTAGACAGAGTATGGGTGATACTAGACAATGTGTGTGTGATACTAGACAGTGTGTGGGTGATACTAGACAGTGTGTGTGATACTAGACAGTGTGTGGGTGACACTAGACACTGCTTGGGTGACACTAGACAGTGTGTGTGATACTAGACAGTGTGTGGGTGATACTAGACAGTGTGTGGGTGACACTAGACAGTTTGTGGGTGATACTAGACAGTGTGTATGTGTGATACTAGACAGTGTGGGTGATACAAGACAGTGGGTGGGTGATACTAGACAGTGTATGTGTGATACTAGACAGTGGGTGGGTTTTAGTAGACAGTGGGTGGGTGATACTAGACAGTGTATGTGTGATACTAGACAGTCGGTGGGTGTTAGTAGACAGTGGGTGGGTGATACTAGACAGTGGGTGGGTGATACTAGACAATGGGTGGGTGATACTAGACACTGGGTGGGTGATACTAGACACTGGGTGGGTGATACTAGACAGTGTGTGGCTGATACTAGACAGTGGGTAGGTGACACTAGACAGAGTGTGGGTGACACTAAACAGAGTGTGTATGATACTAGACAGTGTGTGGGTGATACTAGACAGTGTGTGGGTGACACTAGACAGAGTGTGAGTGATACTAGACAGTGGGTGGGTGACACTAGACAGAGTATGTGATACTAGACAGTGGGTGGGTGACACTAGACAGAGTGTGAGTGATACTAGACAGTGGGTGGGTGACACTAGACAGAGTGTGAGTGATACTAGACAGTGTGTGGGTGACACTAGACAGAGTGTGTGTGATACTAGACAGTGTGTGGATGATACTAGACAGTGTGTGGGTGACACTAGACAGAGTGTGAGCGATACTAGACAGTGGGTGGGTGACACTAGACAGAGTGTGTGTGATACTAGACAGTGTGTGGGTGATACTAGACAGTGTGTGGGTGACACTAGACAGAGTGTGAGTGACACTAGACAGAGTGTGAGTGATACTAGACAGTGTGTGGGTGACTCTAGACAGAGTGTGAGTGACACTAGACAGAGTGTGAGTGACACTAGACAGAGTGTGAGTGATACTAGACAGTGGGTGGGTGACACTAGACAGAGTGTAGATGACACTAGACAGAGTGTGGGTGACACTAGACAGTGTGCGTGTGACACTAGACAGTGTGTGGGTGATACTAGACAATGTGTGTGTGATACTAGACAATGTGTGTGTGATACTAGACAGTGTGTGGGTGATACTAGACAGTGTGTGTGATACTAGACAGTGTGTGTGATACTAGACAGTGTGTGGGTGACACTAGACAGAGTGTGGGTGACACTAGACAGTGTGTGTGATACTAGACAGTGTGTGGGTGATACTAGACAGTGTGTGTGATACTAGACAGTGGGTGGGTGATACTAGACAGTGGGTGGGTGATACTAGACAGTGTATGTGTGATACTAGACAGTGGGTGGGTGATACTAGACAGTGGGTGGGTGATACTAGACAGTGGGTGGGTGATACTAGACAATGGGTGGGTGATACTAGACAGTGGGTGGGTGATACTAGACAGTGTGTGGGTGACACTAGACAGAGTGTGAGTGACACTAGACAGAGTGTGAGTGATACTAGACAGTGTGTGGGTGACACTAGACAGAGTGTGAGTGACACTAGACAGAGTGTGAGTGATACTAGACAGTGGGTGGGTGACACTAGACAGAGTGTAGATGACACTAGACAGAGTGTGGGTGACACTAGACAGTGTGCGTGTGACACTAGACAGTGTGTGGGTGATACTAGACAATGTGTGTGTGATACTAGACAGTGTGTGGGTGATACTAGACAGTGTGTGGGTGATACTAGACAGTGTGTGGGTGACACTAGACAGAGTGTGGGTGACACTAGACAGTGTGTGGGTGATACTAGACAGGGTGGGTGATACTAGACAGTGGGTGGGTGATACTAGACAGTGTGTGTGATACTAGACAGTGGGTGGGTGATACTAGACAGTGTGTGTGTGATACTAGACAGTGGGTGGGTGATACTAGACAATGGGTGGGTGATACTAGACAGTGGGTGGGTGATACTAGACAGTGGGTGGGTGACACTAGACAGTGGGTGGATGATACTAGACAATGGGTGGGTGACACTAGACAGTGCGTCACCTCCTACCTTGTCCAGGGACCCGTCGCCTACACAACTGTGACATGGTCACTCTCATGCGTGTACACCCGGTGTGGTAGTCGGTGCTGGTTTAAGGCCAGTTAAATCATTCTCAGGAAACCAGACTTGGTGAGAAATTGTGTAGCCTTCTCTCCTCACCCCCCCCTCCCCCTTCTCTCTCTCTCTCTCTCTCTCTCTCTCTCTCTCTCTCTCTCTCTCTCTCTCTCTCTTCATCTCTTTCTGTCCCACTGTCTCCCTCTCTCTCTCCCTCTTTCTCTTTTTTGGTTTCACGGCACCGCCAAACTCAAGCACCTCACGCCTCAAGCACCTCACGCCTCAAGCACCTCACGCCTCAAGCACCTCACGCCTCAAGCACCTCACGCCTCAAGCACCTCACGCCTCAAGCACCTCACGCCTCAAGCACCTCACGCCTCAAGCACCTCACGCCTCAAGCACCTCACGCCCGTGGGAGAGACCTCTTGTTTCAGAAATAGATCTACTTCGTGGGATGACGTCATCGACTGTAGCAGTCACTGATCCATTTCGTGTGTTCATCTGTCTCTGGACATTGTTCATCTATCTCTGGACATTGTTCACTGCTAACTAGACAAATGTTCATCAATCTCTGGACATTGTTCACTGTTAACTAGACAAATGTTCATCTGCCACTCGACATTGTTCATGGTTAACTAGACAAATGTACATCTGTCACTCGACATTGTTCATCTATCACTAACCATTGTTCATCTATCGCTAACCATTGTTCATCTCTTCACTGGACATTGTTCATCTCTTCACTGGACATTGTTCATCTCTTCACTGGACATTGTTCATCTCTTCACTGGACATTGTTAATCTCTTCACTGGACATTGTTCATTTATCACTGGACATTGTTCAACATGTAAATTTAGCAGATAGCGACGAAAATACGCGCCCCCCCCCCTCTCTCTCTCTCTCTCTCTCTCACACACACACACACACACACACACACACACACACACACACACACACACACACAAGACACACAATATAAATATTTGGCCATGTCTTGGAATGATTCTGTCACGAAGCAGACACGATCTATGAACACAGCACTCAGGCTTGCTAGACAAAGGTTCGTGGGTCGAATCACACAGAGAAGGACGGGTAATACAGCAGGGCTTCTCAAACTAAGGGCCACTTTAAATTATTAGGGATCACAACTGCAGTTACATTTTGGCTATAATTATCACACATAGTCTAACAGTTCAGTGTATTTATAACAGAGAGACGGTGGTGGTAGGTGTGGGGCGGGTATATTTCGTCTGATTAAAATTGGTCCCGGTGAACAATTGTTTGAGAAGCCCCGAGTTAAAGCTCAAAACTGGGGTCATAGGTTAGCATTGAATAGGAAAGTTGCGTTGTGTTGTGATACATCAAATACGTGAAGTGAAGCATTCAGCGGGTACAACCACCACATCACATTCAGCGGGTACAACCACCACATCACATTCAGCGGGTACAGCTACCACATCACATTCAGCGGGTACAAGTATCACACTCAGCGGGGTAACAAGAATGTTAAACCTGTATATACATTTGTGACAATAAATGACACATATTTATAGTGATAAATTAGAAATAAATGTATAGACGACGGGACAAGTAAAACATACAAGTGGTGTAAATATAGAACAATATCTGACATAAATATGTAAGGATATGTTACATACGTGTGCCAGAATGTCTTTCTGAAGGATGAAGGGAACGTGACACAAATAGCGAAGAATAAATCACATACATATGTAATGATACAGGAGATCAATATGTAAATATAACTTCAATGTGTACATATAAATATATACGAATGTATGTGATACTCGTATAAAGATAAATTACAGACATCTGTATGTGAAAGGGCACAAATATGTCCGGATCAATAAGGTACATACATATGGTTAGGTTACATACAGATGTAACCTCCACTTGGTGTGTATGCAACGAGCAAGTACATACACATATATAAGGATAACACGGATAAGTATGTCAGATGTAACAAGAATAAATGTCGCATGTACGGGGAACATTGTGGGGAACGCTGGGAACACAGAAACAAACATGAAGAGAAACATATAAAAGTGGAGATATTTAAACAGCAACATCATTGGATGGCGGGAGGCGATACAATTGTCACTGATATATGTACAGCACCCGGGGTTGGCACGCCATGGAACATTTCAATGAAATATGTCAAATCTGTCTGCAATATGCTGCCGTGTGCATCAGATGGGTTCTTGAAAACGTCTCAGATATTATGTGGAGTCGGTGGACAACGGTCAAGATAACACATGACATAGATGGTGGCCACATGAGTGTGGCATATGGTGGCGATTGTGATGGTAATATCTTGACGGGACAAAAGACGACATCGTGACGGGACAAAAGACAACATCTTGACGGGACAATAGACAACATCTTGACGGGACAATAGACAATGTCTTGACGGGACAATAAACAATATCTTGACGGGACAATAGACAATATCTTGACGGGACAATAAACAATATCTTGACGGGACAATAAACAACATCGTGACGGGACAATAGACAATATCTTGACGGGACAATAAACAATATCTTGACGGGACAATAGACAATATCTTGACGGGACAATAAACAATATCTTGACGGGACAATAAACAACATCGTGACGGGACAATAGACAATATCTTGACGGGATGTGTACATGAATAGCGTGAGACCTAAGCTGTAGAACAACTACAATGGACTGGCAGTGGCAACGTGTATCGCCAGGAGTTGACTGGACCTTGTCCAACATGCAACAATTGTTGTATCAGTATATCCGGGGTGGTGGAATGGATCTTGTCCAACATACAACAATTGTTGTATCAGTATATCCCGGGTGGGTGAGAGGTTAGTCTACTTCCCGTGTACGCGGCATGCTGACAACCTGTCACATCCCGCGGCTGTGGGGTTGGTGTCGGAGTTGACTGGGTTCTTGGTTTCCTTAAGTCTAGATACATCTGATGGATGTATGGATATTTTGCCCTGGCCATGCGGGGCTACGGGGGAATGAACAGGCTGATAGGCTAGCAGGGAATGCACCTCTTGGTGGTAGTTTGCCTATGGACAAGGGGGAGGTGGTCGTGCGCTTGTGGGACCAGGTGGAGAAGGCGGATGAACAGATTGGGAACCCATATGTGGAAAGAATGAGATTGCGGGGGATCGGCAGGGGTTCTGGAAGAATCTCAAAACTGAGAGGGAAGACCAGGAGAACTTTTAATCAGATAGCGGTGGGAACGATTAGTAGAATGACTCTTCGCTGGCTGTTGAACGAGGGGACGGAGCACGTATGGTAATGTCCTGAGTGCAGTGATGTCGGTTCTTAACTTAACTCAACTCAACTCAACATCTGATGGAGCTGAGCTGTGTGGGAGTTGAGCTGTGTGGGAGTTGAACTGTGTGGGAGTTGAACTGTGTGGGAGTTGAACTGTGTGGAAGTTGAGCTGTGTGGAAGTTGAGCTGTGTGGGAGTTGAGCTGTGTGAGAGTTGAGCTGTGTGGATGTTGAGCTGTGTGGAGCGGAGCTATGTAGGAGTTGAGCTGTGTGGGAGCTGAGCTGTGTGGGAGTTGAGCTGTGTGGGAGTTGAGCTGTGTGAGAGTTGAGCTGTGTGGATGTTGAACTGTGTGGGAGTTGAGCTGTGTGGGAGTTGAGCTGTGTGAGAGTTGAGCTGTGTGGATGTTGAGCTGTGTGGAGCGGAGCTATGTAGGAGTTGAGCTGTGTGGGAGCTGAGCTGTGTGGGAGTTGAGCTGTGCGAGAGTTGAGCTGTGTGGGAGTTGAGCTGTGTGGGAGTTGAGCTGTGTGCTGTGTGGGAGTTGAGCTGTGTGGGAGTTGAGCTGTGTGGGAGCTGAGCTGTGTGAGAGCTGAGCTGTGTGGGAGTTGAACTGTGTGCTGTGTGGGAGTTGAGCTGTGTGGGAGTTGAGCTGTGCGGAAGTTGAGCTGTGCGGGAGTTGAGCTGTGTGGGAGTACAGCTGTATATGAGTTGAGCTGTGTGGGAGTACAGCTGTATGTGAGTTGAGCTGTGTGAGAGTACAGATGTGTGAGAGTACAGCTGTGTGGAAGTACAGCTATGTGGGAGTACAGCTGTGTGGGAGTACATCCGTGTTTTGAGTAAAACCGTGTGGGAGTACAGCTGTGTGTGAGTTGAGCTGTGTGGGAGTACAGCCGTGTGGGAGTACAGCTGTGTGGGAGTACAGCTGTGTGGAAGTACAGCTGTGTGGGAGTACAGCCGTGTAAGGGTACAGCCGTGTAAGAGTACAGCCGTGTGGGAGTACAGCCGTGTGGGAGTACAGCTCTGTGAGAGTACAACTGTATGTGAGTTGAGCTGTGTGGGCGTACAGCTGTAGAGCTGAGCTGGTCGGGAAATTCAACTTGTTGCTTTCAAAATAGCATGAGTGTATTTGATTGTAAGGTATGATTTCAGTGGTACACATGTGTTTATGGTCCAAGTTCGTGGTCAGTGCCAGTTCTTTCCTTGAGTTTGTTGTTGTTGTTGATGTTGTTGTTGTTGTTGTTGTTGTTGCTGCTGCTGCTGCTTTATTCGAGTGACCATCAACATCCATTACACAATGATTGCGGCCATTGTTACAGGGGCAACAACCTGTCTACTAACAATCATCCCAAGTACGACAGGGAGCCGACTTCCTGGCTTCAGAGAACATTCTGGCAGTCGGAATCCAATATATGGAGTATCTGCACTGGCACTAAACCTCCGTCCACGGTACACGTAACGGCCGCGCTGCCATGTGGTGGGGTAGTTTGTAGTAGGGCCACAGAATGTTGGCTGTATGTAGTTCTTCACAATCTACAATCATTGTATCTCTTGTCTACCGTAGTTCCTTCTGACTTGGTGTTGTCGAGTCGGCGTCGTTAGCATGAAGATATTTACATGATTACTTGAGTTATTTATATTGTGATGGTAAGTTATTAGAACTGTTGACAGACAGACAGGTAGGCAGAAAGGCTGACAGGCAGGCAGGCAGGTAAGCAGGCAGACAGACAGACTCATATGGCGAAATCTTTGGTACAACATCCTAGATTGAAATGTAACATCTCATTTCTGCAGGCACATTCTCATGGCATCATCTCATATGATATAACACATGGCATCATGGTACATGGCATCATGGCACATGATATATCATGGGAACATTTGTAAACACATTGGCAACATGATAAACCACGTGGAGAAATGTGGTAATCGTCAAGGTAATACAACCCATGGGCAAATGTAGTCAAGGATAATGGGATACAACCCATGGGAAACTGTAGTCAAGGATAATGGGATACAACCCACGGGCAAATGTAGTCAAGGATAATGGGATACAACCCATGGGAAACTGTAATCTATGGGATAAAACCCATGGGCAAATGTAGTCAAGGATAATGTGATACAACCCATGGGCAAATGTAGTCAAGAATAATGGGATACAACCCATGGGCAAATGTAGTCAAGGATAATGGGATACAACCCATGGGAAACTGTAATCTATGGGATACAACCCATGGGCAAATGTAGTCAAGGATAATGTGATACAACCCATGGGCAAATGTAGTCAAGGATAATGGGATACAACCCATGGGAAACTGTAATCTATGGGATACAACCCATGGGAAACTGTAGTCAAGGATAATGTGATACAACCCATGAGAAACTGTAGTCAAGGATAATGTGAAACAACCCATGGCAAACTGTAGTCAATGTGATACAACCCATGGGCAACTGTAGTCAAGGATAATGTGATACAACCCATGGGAAACTGTAGTTAAGGATAATGGGATACAACCCATGGGAAACTGTAGTCAATGTGATACAACCCATGGGCAACTGTAGTCAAGGATAATGTGATACAACCCATGGGCAACTTTAGTCAAGGATAATGGGATACAACCCACGGGCAAATGTAGTCAAGGATAATGGGATACAACCCATGGGAAACTGTAATCTATGGGATACAACCCATGGGCAAATGTAGTCAAGGATAATGTGATACAACCCATGGGCAAATGTAGTCAAGAATAATGGGATACAACCCATGGGCAAATGTAGTCAAGGATAATGGGATACAACCCATGGGAAACTGTAATCTATGGGATACAACCCATGGGCAAATGTAGTCAAGGATAATGTGATACAACCCATGGGCAAATGTAGTCAAGGATAATGGGATACAACCCATGGGAAACTAATCTATGGGATACAACCCATGGGAAACTGTAGTCAAGGATAATGTGATACAACCCATGAGAAACTGTAGTCAAGGATAATGTGAAACAACCCATGGCAAACTGTAGTCAATGTGATACAACCCATGGGCAACTGTAGTCAAGGATAATGTGATACAACCCATGGGAAACTGTAGTTAAGGATAATGGGATACAACCCATGGGAAACTGTAGTCAATGTGATACAACCCATGGGCAACTGTAGTCAAGGATAATGTGATACAACCCATGGGCAACTTTAGTCAAGGATAATGTGATACAACCCATGGGAAACTGTAGTTAAGGATAATGGGATACAACCCATGGGAAACTGTAGTCAATGTGATACAACCCATGGGCAAATGTAGTCAAGGATAATGTGATACAACCCATGGGTAACTGTAGTCAAGGATAATGGGATACAACCCATGGCAAACTGTAGTCAATGTGATACAATCCATGGGAAACTGTAGTCAAGGATAATGTGATACAACCCATGGGAAACTGTAGTCAAGGATAATGTGATGCAACGCATGGGAAACTGTAGTCAAGGATAATGTGATACAACCCATGGAAAACTGTAGTCAAGGATAATGTGATACAATCCATGGCAAACTGTAGTCAATGTGATACAACCCATGGGAAACTGTAGTCAAGGATAATGTGATACAACCCATGGGAAACTGTAGTCAAGGATAATGTGATGCAACGCATAGGTATCTGTAATCAAGAATAATGGGATACAACCAATAGAAAACTGTAGTCAAGGGTAATGTGATACAACCCATGGGAAACTGTAGTCAAGGATAATGTTATACAACCCATAGGTATCTGTGGTCAAGGAGAATATGATACAACCCTTGGCCAACTGTAGTCAAGGATAATGGGATACAGCCCCTAGGAAACTGTAGTCAATGATAATGTGATAAAACCCATGGATATCTGTAGTTAAGGATAATGTGATAAAACCCATGTGTAACTGTAGTCAAGGATAATGTTATACAACCCCTTGGAAACTGTAGTCAAGGATAATGTTATACAACCCATGGGAAACTGTAGTCAAGGATAATGTTATATACAACCCATGGGAAACTGTAGTCAAGGATAATGTTATACAACCCATGGGTAACTTTAGTCAAGGATAATGTTATACAACCCATGGGAAACTGTAGTCAAGGATAATGTTATACAACCCCTGGGAAACTGTAGTCAAGGATAATGTAATACAACCCTATGGGTAGTTTTAGTCAATGTGATAATGTGATGATACGCATGGATCATGTGCGCACCGTGACAGGATCATGTGACCACATTGACCGGATCATGTGATGGATGCATTTAAGTGAAAGGTTATGAAATCTCTGGCACTTCCTGTTCTGAGAGCTTGATGACCGGAATGTCGTGAATAGACAAGGTTTGAACCTGCCGTGACATGAGGTTGAGCTCCGGAGATCGAAAACTGGACCAGACAGGCAGACGATGTAAGAAGATGGTCTCGTCTGCCATCTCGTCGTCCTTCTCCTCGATACTGTCCTGGGGGGACAGCCGACGAGCAGAGCTGGCGCTGCTCTCACTGCCCAGGCTGGCACTGCGCATGCCTGGGGCCAGCCGATCCCTGGTCGTGGCCCGCCCCTCAGTGAACAGCATTGGCTCCGTGTGCTTCCGCTGTAGTCGGTGCCTGTTCAACCGCGGCATTGAACCGCTTTCTGTCACGGCTTGTGGTATCTCCTGACGAACAAACTCGTTGAATATCGAGTTGGTTTTCTGGTCGATGCTGTAGTCCCTGACTAAGTACTGGCTTCGGTGGCCTCGCGGGTGAGATCTGAAAAACCTGGCAAACACTGAGATCTTATTTGGCGCCGTGCTGTCTTCTGGTCTCTCACGCGCTGGCACGTCGGCCCTAAGCTCGGTTGCCGGCTCGTGAATACTCTCACACACGTGCACCAGCTGTCTCTCTCGTGAGTACTCGCGTCGTTTCTTGGAGGCCGTCTTGACGTCGCGACGAGTGAAGTGCGAGGCTGAGTGAATAGGCCTCCAGGCGGTGTCACACCTGGGCTGCGCCGACGTACCACTACTCCGACGCAGTCCCTTATGAGGGTAGGCTAAACCGGAATCGCCAATCAGGCCCACTGCCCCAGGCTGCCCAAAAGCATAACAAGCCATCTCGCCTCTCTCCAGACTTGTCCGGCGATCCCTGCGAGCAGCTATTCCCTCACCACACTCAACACTGGCTCGGAAACCCCACTTAGCCGCTTCGTGATCGCCCATCTCTTTAGAACTTTGCTGCTGGGTCTCCAGAGATTTGTAGCCGCTGTCCGCTTTCATCTGGACCAGCTTGCTGGCCTGGCTCTCGTTTGTGCTGTCCGTGTTGTCGGTGGTGGTGGACGACTCGAAGGATGTGGTGGTCATTTCGTACCTGGACGTGTCTGAGATGTCGCCATCCGTCTCCACGCTGTCGAAGCTGTTCTCCACGCTGGTCGACTGGTTGCCCCGCTTGAAGCGACCACTCATGACATTCCTGTAGTTCTGCCGGCGATTCTCGTAGTTTGGGTGCAGGAAGTTGACGTGGCTGAAAGGTTTAACCGTGGCTATCTCAAACTGGATGCCGCTGTCTCGGTGGTCGCTGGGACAAGGCTCACTCTGGGCGTTGGACTCGAACGAGGTGGTGTTTGGAGTCACGTGCTCTCGTTCAAAGGAGTCGTCCGGCGATGTGAGGTCCTCCATCCTGACAGTGTCGCTGCATTCCTCTTCCTCCTCTAAAGTTGCCCTCAGCCTCCACAAGGCTCGGTACTTTCTGTTGCCGTTGAGCGTCTCGGCGCTGTCTTCGGTATCTTCCGAGTGATCCTGGTCTCGGCTGTCCTCCATCTTGGCCAGATCTTCAAACTCCAGGCCACAGACGAACGTGCTCGTGTCTTCGTCCAGCTGCTCGGGACTTCCGGTGTCATTGTATCTGACCTTGGAGCTGGTGGGCGAGGCCAGCTCTGAGATAATGTCGTAGTCTGTGTTGTAAAACGGGCCCTTGGAGAACTCGGTGATTTTAAGAACATCATAATCCTCGAGGTAGTCATCGTAGCTCCGGACCTGCCTGCTGTCCCTGTAGGAGCTCTGTCGAGGGGATTCCAAGCTGTGCGAGTTGACCGGTCGAGTGAGGCCGTGTCGCTGAGACAGGTGAGCAGACGCCGAGGAGAAGGCCTGAGAGCACGCCCTGTCTAGACGACCCAGCAGTCGCTGGTGCAGCTCTTCAGAGCTATTGGCGCTGTGGTTACCCCCGTCTCGGTTGTGAGAGTGCTGATGCACTTCCACGGACACTTGAGTTCGGACAGGTCTATGAATTGTGAAAGCCGATCTCCCGCCTTCTTTAATTGGTTTAAATTGTGAAGATGTTACAGATGATGCGTCTTCTCCCCGTCGGGTGTACAAGGAAAATAAACTCGGGGGGAAGTCTGCAATTGGTCTGACGGATGGCAGCGATGATGATTTTGTGTCTTCCTTCAACGACGGTAACATCGATGACAAGGACGCAACAGTCGATCTACCGACTCGACAGTTCAAGGACGGGGACTCCCGCTTGTCGCGGCACAGCGCGAAATGCTCGTCCGTGGGTTGGCCTTCTCGGCTGTGACGCAACACATCCTTGTCCACGTGGGTCAGCTGTTGAAGTGGGTGTTGCAGCTGCGGCTGTTGTAGATGTGGTGGCTGCAGTTGCAGATGGTGCGACTCTCGTATCACACGCTGTACGTCAACTGACGAGTCGGGCGAGACGCCAGCATGGGTGGTCAGGCGCTCGTCCAGCGAGGAGAAGCGGAACTGAGTGTCGTCCAGCAGTGTACGCCCCTGCACGGCGGAGCCAGCGCCGCCCATGGAGAACTGGCGGGGCAAGGAACGCCCGATCTTGGAGTGCTTCAGGTGGTGGTAGTCGCCCTCGTTGTACCTGCACGAGAAGAGGTGAAGTTGTAGGAGAGAGTTGGGCAGCACACGTAATCACACACACACACACACACACACAATTACATAGAATCACACTCACACTCACTCACCAGCAGACACACACACACGCAATCACACACATACATACCAACACACACACACACGCAATCACACACATACATACCAACACACACACGCAATCACACACATACATACCAACACACACACGCAATCACACACATACATACCAAAACACACACGCAATCACACACATACATACCGACACACACACGCAATCACACACACCAGCACAAACATATACACACATACCAACACACACACACACACACACCCACACACATTTATACACCCAGTTAGTCAGTTAGTTAGTCGCAGTTCCAACTTCACAGCAACGGGTCATCTCCATTATGCTCCATTCCTGTGCCAGTGAATATCACACAAAACGCTCCCCACTGCCCAAGGTGAAAAGTGGAAAAGACAGGAGTCTCGACAAACAACAGCCCGCACAGATACACTGTGCATAATGCTGCTGCCAGAATGTCAATACAATAGTCCCCCACGAAACACCCAGTTTATCTCTGATGGAATCGGCAGTCATTTTCCCATCTGGATGTTTCTTAGATGTTCACCCACACAGTCCACGAAATACAGTTCATTATCGATGGCAGTGGCAGTCAACCAGAAGCCCAGCAGCCACGCATTTCTGCATAAGGCAAAAACCGGTCAACTCTGGGACATAGCCATCTGCCATCGCTCCGAACATGCAGTCACGTTCCAAAAAACCTCGGGCAGATTCAAAAGCATTTCATACGAAACTCACAGCTCACAGTGTCGCGCCACGCACTCACTCAGTAGCAGGGCGACGGAACCATCAGGCCTCCTTAGTCGCCTCTTACGACATGCGTGGTAGGCTACAGTGTTGCTATTCTTTGCTTCCCTTATGGGCCCCGGCAACACACCCATACACATATCAACACACACACATACATACCAACACACTGTCACTTGTCGTCCCTGGAGGAAAGTGGACTCGACAAGCACACCTTTAATATCCTTCTACTATTGGAACTATTGAATGACTTTTGTCTACACTCCTCCCTTCTGTCTTCCATACACTATATGTCTCTCTTTCTCTCTCTCTCTCTCTCCTTCATAACATACCCTGACAACAGTTTCCTCCAACAATTAATAACATGTTTATTGTTGAAAACTATGTCAGTTGTATGTATTGAATGTGTATATGTAGTTGGTAGTGTATGCTAATGTGAGTGCAAGATAGGACTTTTGACTTCATATGCCTCCGTATCCCTTCTATCGTCAGCATTCAGCCAGTCAAAGATACATCACATAGATATGGACAGTTCTCACCCGGGTTTGCTCCTTTCCGATTGAGTCTGGACGTATCGTGAAATTGTTCAAAGTCTGGTCAGAGTGAAATAATAATAATCCAGTAAGTCTATGACTTCGCCAGAGTCTGCTTCAAGAAGTTAATAATCCAACACTGAAACCACATCACCACAGTCTACCACGGTGTCTATATTGACTATGAATGTTCTGACTTATCTATTGTCTCTTTTCTATTAGTCTACCATGCAAAAGTATGCAGTTGTATTTTTCTTTTACTTTCATCCGTTTAATCGTCCTTTTCCATTTTACTTTGGTTATTTTGATATTCTTTTATTATTTTCAGAGTTCATTTAGGGCTATGGGTTATATCGTCTCACAATTAGAACCTGTCTTTGTTATTCATTGTTCTAGTGAGGTATTTGATCTCCGCCCAAGTGAAGTACCTTGAGTTTATCGTCTCTGATTGCATCAGGATATGTCTAGTGAACCTGTAAATGATAGATAACCAGGTGATATAAATCTGCTTCAGATTTATACTTATGTGAGAGCATTTCTCCCGGCTGCACTAAGATGCTTCCGAAAAGATATTCTGACATAAGACTTATGAGTGCACTAAAGTTTACACGATAGGATAAACGAATGAAATGTTACAAGTCAAGAACAAACACCTATATCCCTATGCTACTATTACGCTAAGATTAGATTACCTTATATCTTCTATTATCATCCAGGAATTGAAATTAATAATTAAGCACATCGGCACTACTATCCCATTGCCTGAAACAATACGGGACTATAATTTCTTTTCCATACATAGGATTCATAGATATCTCTGTCCAGTTTTGGAACACACACTAAAACAGAAAACCCAGTTTCTACTATTTATATCGAGTGTCCAATCCTCCGTTGTCTTTTGATCCACAATCAAATTTTTCCGTAAGTCCCCACATCAAACGTCTGTGAACTCACGTATTCGTCAAGTGCGCTCCGTCTAGTCCTCCGTTCTTCGTCAGTTTCCCTGTGTTCCCCTACGCTAGTACTTCAAAGCGTCCGAACCCTTTGATCGCTGTCTCCGTTCGTTTTCCCGTTCTCGAAGTCCGTTGACAGAGCTGGTCAATGACTCCTTACACTGTATCCTATTTTTATATCCGTCGGTCAATGATCTTTTATTTATCCTCCTCTCAGAATGAAATACACGATTGTTAACCCTCCTCCTACATTGTAGTTTTATATGTAAGTTATCAAGGAATCACTAAACTGCAGTTTTCCCGTGACATAGGCCCCCTCTTAAGAGAGTTGACCGTGTCGACTCTTCCTCACTGTAGTTTTGATTCCTATGATCAACCAACCTATTCCTCTTCCTCTGGAGTTGGATGTCTAGATAAGAAATCCGCTCCTACATTCTCCTTACCAGGGATGTATTCCACTGTGAAGTTGTACTGCTGCAGCAACAACGACCATCACATCCACCGTGCGTTGAGCTTCTGCGAAGTAGCTATGAACATCACGTGTTGATGATATGACTGGATCCTCACATGGCTCACCTCCTCATCCAGTAGGCGACCTAATTGACACCCTACTATACTACTCATGACCGAAACTAGTGTTGTCACATCGCCCCTGTACGCCCTGTCGACCTACTTTCGACTTGCGTAAGCGATGGCTCACAATACAGACGGATTGTCCCATCCTGACTGTAACACTGTTTCCATATTCTCTTGGTTTCCCCCGGCCTTGCCTCTAGGGAATTTCCACCTCGTTCGCGTTGGACCGAGTCGTCTTTCCCAAACCTCCTGGACTTTTGCTTCCAGGACCATCTTGGACGATATTGGATCTGGTCAGCCACTCTTCGGTTGGAGTCCTGGGTATTTCTCGCCTTTCCCGACGTTACCCACCCCTTCTGAACTTGGTTACCGGTGAAAGTTTCACTCTTGTCCTTTCCCTGACGTGTTATTTCCCTCCTCCTTTCGTTGGGTAAATCTGACCTATCACGTACTTTCCCATATGCCCTCCTATGTAGTACTGGCGATCTCTGGTCTTCGTCTGGAACTGTAACCTTTTTCTTAATGGCTGCCATCACCATAAGGTGCGAAGCTTTGCTCTCGGATCTCTCCTCATATTTCTTAATGAGATGCCTAGGGAGATTTTTCAGTTCTCCCCTGATCCTGATTCCGTAGGTAGTCTTGGACACAACATTTTCCACAGGATAAGGTCCTTTCCATCCTACTTGGAGTATATTAGTCTCTTCTAGACCCCATACTTCCACTTGGTCTTCCACCTTAAGAGCTATTTTACTCTTAGTCCGCTTGTTGGGTGTTGCTTTCTGGCACTCTGAACAAGACTTTACTAACCGGCGTACATCTCCGGTCATTCCTGGCCAGCAATAATGGCCGGAAATCTGCAGCAAGGTTTCTCTGACACCCATATGTCGATTCTCGGCTATGATGTGTCCACTCTGAAGAATGTGAGGACGGTGGGTCTCTGGAACCACCCACTGCTCGTGCAGGTTGTCTCCCCTCCCAGCTCTCCGATAGAGTAGTCGATTCTTCAGAAAGTACTGTCCCCGTTCTGGTGGTTCAGCACTTCTTTGCAGCTTCCTGTAGCAAGGACGCAACGTAGTGTCCTTCCTCTGGGCACTATGCAATTCCCCTAGCACTGAGTTGTCGCATAGTGTCTCTGCCTCTTTTTCCTTCCCCTGAGATCCACTGGTTACGGCTCCCCTGTGGGTTGGCTGTTTGGGCACCCCCAAGAACACGTATTTTGTGCCAATGATCATTGGGAATAGGGAATCCGCTAATACAGCTGCCGGAATAATGCCCGTGACGTACCTGGACTTAATCTCCACCTTGGCGATTGGTAGCGTCATGGTAACCGCACTCCTCATGGCCGGCTGGATCTCTATGGTCTCCCCTGTAAGTTGGTCTGGGCTTACCAGGCTGGCATCTATCACAGCTTCCCCATCCAAACCTGAATCGTAGAGACAAGCCACCTGCTGACCATTGACTTCAATCAGTTCAACCACAGGTGGTCTCTCTTGATCCTAAGTGTGTTCCATCTCCTCGACCTTTTCCTTGCATCTGCAGTCCACAGTATTATGTGTTTTCGATCTGCAGTGTGTGCACCATTTTCCCTTCCAAACTTTCCGTGTGCTTTCTTTGTTCAGCGTTTCTTCACCGACCTAAGCCTTGTCTGTGATCATCTTCTTATGAATCACGTGGCATGCCGCGAAGTGATAACTTTTCGGTTTCGATCTGCAGTCCTTTGTGTTATGAGAGGGCACCTTGCAGATTGAACACCACTTCTTGGACCACGGTCGTTTATCTGGAGAATTCGAGGTGTACGGGTTTCCTTCCTTCACCTTCTCTGAACTCTCCTCTGTGTGCTTTATATAAGGTTCCACTTGGCCTCCTTCCGAGTTCTTAGGTTTCATTCGGGCTTGTTTCTCCTGACCTTTTGTGGGTTGTATATTGGTTTCTTTAGCTTCCCCATGGACTTCTACGAATCTTTCCGCTAGCTTATTCACAACATCCAGCCGTTCCGCCCCTTGTTCTCCTAAAAATGTCTTCAGTGGTTCTGACATTTGCTGTCGCATCTGGTCGACCACCATGAGCTCTTCCAGACTCTCATAGTCCCGCTTGAACTCCGCCAAATCTATCCATTTTTGGAGGTATGATTTCAGCCTTAAACTGTAGGCGGCGAATAGCTCTCCCGGCTCTCGTCTAGACGATCTAAACTTCTTCCGATACGTTTGTGCTGTGATTTCAAAATGCTTCATCAAAGCGGCTTTTAATTCCTCGTAATTAGTTTCATGTCCTGGTGGTAGGCGTGTGTATACCGCATAACCCGAACTCCTTAATCCCTGGGATAATTTAAGAGCCCATTTGCTTCTATCCAGTCCCATAGCAACGGACATTGCCTCGAAACGACTAGCGTACTGGTCAAAGCGCTCTTTCGACTCTTCATAAACCGCTAAGGGAAACTTCATGGCATGGTACCCATGTCCAATCATGTGGGTTGCCCCAGGTGAAGATGAACTTCCTTCTGCTGCATCTATTTCACCCTTAGTTTGTGTCTTGAATTCTAGCTCTCGCATGCGGTATTCATGTTGTCTTATCTTGTCGGCTTCTTCCGCGTCCAACCGCTTGTTGGTATGTTCCATTTCCAGTCTCTTAGCCTCCTGTTCCATTTTTCTGAGCTCTAGCTCTGTCTTTCGATCTTCTCTTTCTGCTTGACGACGCTCTCTTTCTACCATCTGTATATACTCTGATAAGTCTTGTCCAGAAAACCCCATCGCTTCACCCCTTTCCCCCAATTCTTCCATCTCTAGTTTATTAGTGGCCATAGATAAAGAAGGGAAGTCCGCAGGTAAAGTAAAGACACCTCAAAGCAGAAAGAACTTACTAACTATAGAAATATAATCTATTATATATATATATATATATATATATATATATATATATATATATATATATATATATATATATATATATATATATATATATATATATATATATATATATATATGTCTATCTAAATATTAATATTTATTTATCTACGACATCACCCAGTACAGCACAACCAATCTCTCAACCACTAGAGAAGATATAGCATAAAGACTTATCGTAGACGTGTCAAGTGTGAAGAGGTAGGTACTGTGTCTGAACACCTATCCACATTCACCCTGTATGGAACGTGCTTCCCTTAAAGTCATCAATATGCATACTCATAGGTATATCCCAATATGTATGTACCAATATGCCGGTACCACGCTTCAAGTACCCTGCTAGGCAAGTATACTTATGCCGTTGAAGTACCTCGCTTGCACTCCAGTTAATGTGGGTATTATGTGCTACCCCGCTATGCATATGCCCTGCTATGCATCTACCATTTAATGTACCTATATGAGGTACCCGCTGCTCCACCATTTAATGTCACTTGTCGTCCCTGGAGGAAATTGGACTCGACAAGCACACCTTTAATATCCTTCTACTATTGGAACTATTGAATGACTTTTGTCTACACTCCTCCCTTCTGTCTTCCATACACTATATGTCTCTCTTTCTCTCTCTCTCTCCTTCATAACATACCCTGACAACAGTTTCCTCCAACAATTAATAACATGTTTATTGTTGAAAACTATGTCAGTTGTATGTATTGAATGTGTATATGTAGTTGGTAGTGTATGCTAATGTGAGTGCAAGATAGGACTTTTGACTTCGTATGTCTCCGTATCCCTTCTCTCGTCAGCATTCAGCCAGTCAAAGATACATCACACAGATATGGACAGTTCTCACCCGGGTTTGCTCCTTTCCGATTGAGTCTGGACGTATCGTGAAATTGTTCAAAGTCTGGTCAGAGTGAAATAATAATAATCCAGTAAGTCTATGACTTCGCCAGAGTCTGCTTCAAGAAGTTAATAATCCAACACTGAGACCACATCACCACAGTCTACCACGGTGTCTATATTGACTATGAATGTTCTGACTTATCTATTGTCTCTTTTCTATTAGTCTACCATGCAAAAGTATGCAGTTGTATTTTTCTTTTACTTTCATCCGTTTAATCGTCCTTTTCCATTTTACTTTGGTTATCTTGATATTCTTTTATTATTTTCAGAGTTCATTTAGGGCTATGGGTTATATCGTCTCACAATTAGAACCTGTCTTTGTTATTCATTGTTCTAGTGAGGTATTTGATCTCCGCCCAAGTGAAGTACCTTGAGTTTATCGTCTCTGATTGCATCAGGATATGTCTAGTGAACCTGTAAATGATAGATAACCAGGTGATATAAATCTGCTTCAGATTTATACTTATGTGAGAGCATTTCTCCAGGCTGCACTAAGACGCTTCCGAAAAGATATTCTGACATAAGACTTATGAGTGCACTAAAGTTTACACGATAGGATAAACGAATGAAATGTTACAAGTCAAGAACAAACACCTATATCCCTATGCTACTATTACGCTAAGATTAGATTACCTTATATCTTCTATTATCATCCAGGAATTGAAATTAATAATTAAGCACATCGGCACTACTATCCCATTGCCTGAAACAATACGGGACTATAATTTCTTTTCCATACATAGGATTCATAGATATCTCTGTCCAGTTTTGGAACACACACTAAAACAGAAAACCCAGTTTCTACTATTTATATCGAGTGTCCAATCCTCCGTTGTCTTTTGATCCACAATCAAATTTTTCCGTAAGTCCCCACATCAAACGTCTGTGAACTCACGTATTCGTCAAGTGCGCTCCGTCTAGTCCTCCGTTCTTCGTCAGTTTCCCTGTGTTCCCCTACGCTAGTACTTCAAAGCGTCCGAACCCTTTGATCGCCGTCTCCGTTCGTTTTCCCATTCTCGAAGTCCGTTGACAGAGCTGCTCAATGACTCCTTACACTGTATCCTATTTTTATATCCGTCGGTCAATGATCTTTTATTTATCCTCCTCTCAGAATGAAATACACGATTGTTAACCCTCCTCCTACATTGTAGTTTTATATGTAAGTTATCAAGGAATCACTAAACTGCAGTTTTCCCGTGACACACACAGACACCCACACTCACCCATACATACGCAGTCACATACCAACACCCACCCACACACATACCAACACACACACGCACACATATCTACACACACCTACACACACACACGTGTATCGGAGCAACTCTACAGACATGGCGGCGCTTGGCAATTGGACATGACTTGGTCAGTTGATAGTTGGAGTGTGGGTTAAATTGTTGTTTGTATGGGTTATATTGTTTGTGTGGGTTAAATTATTGTTTGTATGGGTTATATTGTTGTATGTATTGGTTAAAATTGTTATTTGTATGGGTTAAAGCACTGCTTGAATGAGTTTATACACACACACGAACACACACACACACACCTACACACACACCTACACACAGAGAAAAAGTGACGTCATGACCATGTCTGGATTAGAAGTGAGTTTAAACCTACAGACAGGCCATTTCAGCAGTTAATAATTTCTGTAATTAAGTATGGTTTGGGGCTGCTGACAGTATCAACGAGCCAGCTTGAAAGGTTGGAGCGCATACAGAATGCTGCCATGTGGTTAATCCTGGGGTGCATAAAGGACACACCAATTATCTGCATGAGGCATATCCTGGCGCTACCTACAATGACGGATAGGCATAGGGTCCATCAGGCCAAATGGTACCAGAGAGTTGCCGCAGACAGGGATCACCCGCTGCATGCAGCCATGGATATAGTCAAGGATCATAGACTAAGAAGAGGCAGGTCCTGGATGGCACAGGTAGAAATATATATACGTCAGGTGTGTGATCTAGAGACCATCAATCGTGAAAGAGAGTGGGTTGAAGGTCCGGAAGACATGACGGACTGGCACAATGTAATAATAACACTGGGTCGTGAGTGCAGAGAATGGGCAGCGGGCCGCACTGAGTTTGAAGTGCAACAGCTGATCCAGAGCAACACACATCAAGGTGACATAGCCATCTACACCGATGGTTCAGTGGTGAGAAACAGACGTAGTGGCTGGGGCTTTATTGCAAAGGCTAATGGACGAGTCTTGAAAAAGGAGAGTCTGGCATATGAGACTACGACCTCCAGCATGAGAATGGAGGTGGAGGCAGTAACAGCGCCATTTCGTTGGCTAGAGGAGACTACTGCAACACACTTTGTATTCATTACGGATTCAAAGAGTATGCTTAGTAAGGTGGAGAAAGGAATGTTTCGTGTGGAATGGCTCTCGTCGCTTCAGAGGTCACAGATTGTGAGAATTATGTGGATATTTTACCCTGGCCATGCGGGGGTGCGGGGAAATGAATAGGCTGATAGGCTAGCAGGGAATACACTTCTTGGTGGTAGTTTGCCTATGGTCAAGGGGGAGGTGGTCGTGCGCTTGTGGGACCAGGTGGAGAAGGCGGAGGAACAGATTGAATACCCGTATTTGGAAAGAATGAGATTGCGGGGGATTGACAGGGGTTCTGGAAGAATCTCAAAACTGAGAGGAAAGACCAGGAGAACTTTTAATCAGATAGCGGTGGGAACGATTACTAGTGTGACTCTTCGCTGGCTGTTGAACGAGGGGACGGGGCACGTATGGGAATGTCCTGAGTGCAGTGATGTCGGTTCTTAACTTAACTCAACTCAGCTTAAACCTACAGAAGCATGAATATATGCGCCAGCCACACGAAGTGGCGTTCTAGCCACATGGAGCAGAATGGGCCACATAGTGGACAGCCTGGCAGTGACAGCCGACTGGACAGTGGCTCTAGTACATGTGGGTCACACTGGGTGGGTCACACTGGGTGGGACAGATGGATGGGTGTGGATTTTGACAGACAGGCAGAGAAACAAAGAAATAGATAGACAAACAGGTAGGCAGAGAAATATAGAAATAGATAGATAGACAGGCAGACAGAGAAACAGAAATAGATAGACATGCAGGCAGGCAGAGAAAGATAGAAATAGACAGACAGGCTGGCAGAAAGCAGGCAGTCGGACACACGGGTGACATGTATGTAGCAGACATACAGACAGACAAGCTAACAGATAGACAGACAGGCAGGCAGACAGATAGCAGGCAGATGGATGGAGATAGACAGACAGGCAGGCAGACAGATAGCAGGCAGATGGATGGAGATAGACAGACAGACAGACCGACGATCGGGCAGACAAACAAGTAGATGCAGGCAGACAGTTATATAGATTGACAGACAGACAATCATACAGGGGGGAGGGGGGGGGGACCACGAGGAAATGATGACAGAATGTATGCACAAGCCGCATCTAGAACTCCGATCACACATAACTACTACCAGAGCCAGCAGCAACCAGTCGGGCTAATATTTGTTGTAAATGTTCGCTTATTTTAATTATCTGTTGTGGCTGACACAGGAAGCCCCATAGACCATCTCCTCGCTGCTTTGTAAATTATTGAAATTGAAATTCAGTTGTCATCGATTTTACCCGCTGTCCTGCCAGCTCTTGGCCAGGAAACTCTACTCTGTCTGAAATTCCCATTCATTTTCCGCGAGTTGTTTCCCCCCGAGATTTGCAGCAGCAGTTCATCCGGGATCCCGAACTGCTGACAAGTGATCACAGCTGCTGCCAGCTAGTTCTTCCTGGGTCTGGCAGACTGGGTCTGTGAGCAATAGACTGGGTCTGTGAGCAATAAGCTGGGTCTGTGAGCAGTAGACTAGATCTGTGAGCAGTAGACTGGGTCTGGGAAACAATAGACTGGATCTGGGAAACAATAGACTGGGTCTGTGAGTAGTAATCTGGGTCTGGGAGCAGTAATCTGGGTCTGGGAGCAGTAATCTGGGTCTGTGAGCAGTAATCTGGGTCTGTGAACAGTAGACTGTGTCTGGGAAACAATAGACTGGATCTGGGAAACAATAGACTGGGTCTGTGAACAGTAGACTGGGTCTGTGAACAATAGACTGGGTCTGGGAAACAATAGACTGGATCTGGGAAACAATAGACTGGATCTGTGAACAGTAGACTGGGTCTGTGAACAGTAGATTGGGTCTGGGAAACAATAGACTGGGTCTGTGAACAGTAGACTGGGTCTGGGATACAATAGATTGGGTCTGTGAGCAGTAGACTGGTTCTGGGAAACAATAGACTGGGTCTGTGAACAGTAGACAGGGTCTGGAAAACAATAGACTGGGTCTGTGAACAGTAGACTGGGTCTGGGAAACAATAGACTGGGTCTGTGAACAGTAGACTGGGTCTGGGAAACAATAGACTGGGTCTGTGAACAGTAGACTGGGTCTGGGAAACAATAGACTGGGTCTGGGAACAGTAGACTGGGTCTGTGAGCAGTAATCTGGGTCTGGGAGCAGTAATCTGGGTCTGGGTGCAGTAATTTGGGTCTGGGAGCAGTAATCTGGGTCTGGGAGCAGTAATCTGTGTCTGGGAAACAATAGACTGGGTCTGTGAACAGTAGACTGAGTCTGGAAAACGATAGACTGGATCTGGGAAACAATAGACTGGATCTGTTCTGAGTTGATCTAAGTCAGGAGGGAGGGGTGGGTGGAGTTGTATTTGTTGTTGCTGATTTATTGAATGCCATTTCAATAACAATTTGACAAGAATGTTGATTTAATGACGAAGATGTCAATGTTTGTCTGTGGGTGTCTGTGTGAGAGTGATAGAGAGTAAGAAACACCAAGTGAGAGCCAATAAAACCTACAATGAGAGCGACAGAGAGAGAGTGAGAAAGAGTGAGAGGGATTGAGAGAGACACAGGGAGTGAGAGAGATTGAGAGAGAGGCATTTAGAGAGAAAGATTGAGAGAGAATGAGAGAGATTGAGCGAATGTAAAAGGTATTGATAGAGAAATAGTGAGATCGATTGAGAGGGACAGTGAGAGAGAGAGAGAGAGAGAGAGAGAGAGAGAGAGAGAGAGAGATTGAGAGACAGAGTGAGAGCGATTGAGAGAGGGAGAGAGATTGAGAGTGGGAGGTGAAAGAGAGAGAGAGAGAGAAGAGAGAGAGAGAGAGAGAGAGAGAGAGAGAATGTGAAAGTATTGAGAGAGAAAGAGAGAGAGATTGAGAGAGATAGTGAGAGAGAGTGAGAGAGAGATTGAGAGAGAGAGAGAGAAAGAGAGAGAGAGAGAGAGAGAGGAGAGAGAGAGAGAGAGAGAGAGAGAGAGAGAGAGAGATTGTTATAGATTGTGCGAAAACATGAGAGAGATTGAAAGACAGAGATTGAGAGAGAGATAGTGAGAGAGATTGAGAGAGAGAAAGTGAGAGAGATTGAGAGACAGAAAGTGAGAGAGATAGTGAGAGAGATTGAAAGAGAGAAATTGAGAGAGATTGAGAGAGATTGAGAGAGAGAGAGAGAGAGAGAGAGAGAGAGAGAGAGAGAGAGAGAGAGAGAGAGAGAGAGAGTGCGAGACGTACAACAAACTTACACACACTCACAACAGCCACATATATCAAATGTACACACACAAAACATCCAAGTACAACAAACTTACACACACACAATAGCCATATACAACACACACACACACACAGACACACACACACATAACACACTTACAAACACAACAGCCACATGCAACAAACTTACACACACAACATCCACATACAACACACTCACACACACACAACAGCCACATACAACAAACTTACACACACAACAGACACATACAACAAACTTACACACACAACAGCCACATACAACAAACTTACACACACAACAGCCATAAAAAACAAACTCACACACACACACAACAGCCACATACAACAAACTTACACACACAACAGCCACATACAACAAACTTACACACACAACAGCCACATACAACAAACTTACACACACAACAGCCACATACAACAAACTTACACACACAACAGCCATAAAAAACAAACACACACACAACAGCCACATACAACAAACTTACACACACACACAACAGCCACATACAATAAACTTACACACACAACAGCCACATACAACACACTTACACACTTACACACATACACACACAACAGCCACATACAACAAACTTACACACACAACAGCTACATACAACACACTTACACACACAACAGCCACATACAACAAACTTACACACACAACAGACACATACAACACACTTACACACAACAGACACATACAACACACTTACACACATAACAGCCACATACAACAAGCTTAGACACACAACAGCCACATACAACACAATTACACACACAACAGACAGATACAACAAAATTACACACACAACAGCCACATACAACAAAGTTACACAAACAACAGCCACATACAACAAGCTTACACACACAACAGACACATACAACACACTTACACACACAACAGCCACATACAACAAACTTACACACACACACACACACACACAACAGCCACATACAACAAGCTTACACACAACAGACACATACAACACACTTACACACACAACAGCCACATACAACAAATTTACACACACAACAGCCACATACAACACAATTACACACACAGAGACACATACACACACAACAGCCACATACAACTAACTTACACACACAACAGCCACATACAACAAACTTACACACACACATACACAACAGCCACATACAACAAACTTACACACACAACAGCCACATACATCAAACTTACACACATACATCAAACTTACACACACACACAATAGCCATATACAACAAACTGACACACACAACAGCCACATACAACACACATACACACACAACAGCCACATACAACAAACACACACACACACACACACACAACAGCCACATACAACAAACTTACCCACACAACAGCCACATACAACAAACTTACACACACAACAGCCACATACAACAAACTTACACACACAACAGCCACATACAACAAACTTACATACACAACAGCCACACACAACACACATACACACACAACAGCCACATACAACAAACTTACACACACAAAAGCCACATACAACACACTTACACACAAAAAAGCCACATACAACAAACTTACACACACAACAGCCACATACAACAAACTTACACACACAACAGCCATATACAACAAACTTACACACACACACACACACAACAGCCACATACAACACACTTACATACATACACACACAACAGCCATATACAACAAACTTACACACACACACACAACAGCCACATACAACACACTTACACACATACACACACAATGGCCATACAACAAACTTACACACACAACAGACACATGCAACACACTTACACACACAACAGCCACGTACAACAAGCTTAGACACACAACAGCCACATACAACAAACTTACACACACAACAGCCACATACAACATAATTACACACACAACAGACACATACAACAAAATTACACACACAACAGCCACATACAACAAAATTACACAAACAACAGCCACATACAACAAAATTACACACACAACAGCCACATACAACACACTTACACACACAACAGCCACATACAACAAACTTACACACACACACACACACACACACACACAACAGACACATACAGCAAGCTTACACACACAACAGACAAATACAACAAAATTACACACACAACAGCCACATACAACAAAATTACACACACACACACACACACGCGCACACACACACACACACACACACACACACACACACACACGATACACGGTGAGAGGGCGCCACTGAGAGCAACAACCACACACTATGTCGGGTACAGGAGAGTGACAGAAAGGATGCCAGATCACAGGAGAATGGTGGAGAGAGAGAGAGAGAGAGAGAGAGAGAGAGAGAGAGAGAGAGAGAGAGAGAGATAAAGTGCTCAGTTTGTGTGTTTGTCTCTATGTGTGTCAGTGTGTGTGTGTGTGAGAGAGAGAGAGAGAGAGAGAGAGAGAGAGAGAGAGAGAGAGAGAGAGAGAGAGAGGGCGAGAGAGAGTGTGTGTGATGTATGTTTTGTGAAACGTGACTTTGACGTGTGTGTGTGCCACTGTGAGTGTGTGTGTGTGTGTGTGTGTGTGTGTGTGTGTGTGTGTCACTGTCTGTGTGGTGATGATGGATGCAGCCAGATGGTGCGTGCGCATTTGCCGCGCAAACCTGCGAACTTTGCAGTCCCCGGATGTGGTTGTCATGGTAACGCTGTCAAGCAGGAATGATACTCGCCTACTACCATCTTCTCCGCCATGTTCTACTGTCTGGGGTGAAGGGTCAAGGCTGCCAGACTCTGACGCCTGAACTTGGGGTTTAACCTGACCTCGAACTTGACCTGCCTCCGTGTAGTCATCTGTGGACAAAAACTTGTCAGATCAAAATGGAAAAGACGATAACAAACAACAGTTTAGAAACTTAACACAGACGAGCATAAAAACACTAACCAACAGCAAACCATTGAAGTACAGATTAGTTCAACAGCGATAGATGAGAGTATAAACTTGAACAACAGTGATAGATGAGAGTAGAAACTTGAACAACAGTGATAGATGAGAGTAGAAACTTGAACAACAGTGATAGATGAGAGTAGAAACTTGAACAACAGTGATAGATGAGAGTAGAAACTTGAACACCAGTGATAGATGAGAGTAGAAACTTGAACAACAGCGATAGATGAGAGCAGAAACTTGAACAACAGTGATAGATGAGAGTAGAAACTTGAACACCAGTGATAGATGAGAGTAGAAACTTGAACACCAGTGATAGATGAGAGTAGAAACTTGAACACCAGTGATAGATGAGAGTAGAAACTTGAACAACAGTGATAGATGAGAGTAGAAACTTGAACAACAGCGATAGATGACAGTAGAAACTTGAACAACAGCGATAGATGAGAGTAGAAACTTGAACAACAGTGATAGACGAGAGTAGAAACTTGAACAACAGTGATAGATGAACATAGAAACTTGAACAACAGTGATAGATGAGAATAGAAACTTGAACAACAGTGATAGATAAGAGTAGAAATTTGAACAACAGTGATAGATGAGAGTAGAAACTTGAACAACAGCGATAGATGAGATTAGAAACTTGAACAACAGTGATAGATGAGAGTAGAAACTTGAACAACAGCGATAGATGAGAGCAGAAACTTGAACAACAGCGATAGATGAGAGCAGAAACTTGAACAACAGTGATAGATGAACAAAGAAACTTGAACAACAGTGATAGATGAGAGTAGAAACTTGAACAACAGTGATAGATGAGAGTAGAAACTTGAACAACAGTGATAGATGAACATAGAAACTTGAACAACAGTGATAGATGAGAATAGAAACTTGAACAACAGTGATAGATGAGAGTAGAAACTTGAACAACAGCGATAGATGAGACTAGAAACTTGAACAACAGCGATAGATGAGAGTAGAAACTTGAACAACAGTGATATATGAGAGTAGAAACTTGAACAACAGCGATAGATGAGAGTAGAAACTTGAACAACAGCGATAGATGAGAGTAGAAACTTGAACAACAGCGATAGATGAGAGCAGAAACTTGAACAACAGCGATAGATGAGACTAGAAACTTGAACAACAGCGATAGATGAGAGTAGAAACTTGAACAACAGCGATAGATGAGAGTAGAAACTTGAACAACAGCGATAGATGAGAGTAGAAACTTGAACAACGGCGATAGATGAGAGTAGAAACTTGAACAACAGCGATAGATGAGAGTAGAAACTTGAACAACAGCGATAGATGAGAGTAGAAACTTGAACAACAGCGATAGATGAGAGTAGAAACTTGAACAACAGCGATAGATGAGAGTAGAAACTTGAACAACAGCGATAGATGAGACTAGAAACTTGAACAACAGCGATAGATGAGAGTAGAAACTTGAACAACAGCGATAGATGAGACTAGAAACTTGAACAACAGCGATAGATGAGAGTAGAAACTTGAACAACAGCGATAGATGAGAGTAGAAACTTGAACAACAGCGATAGATGAGAGTAGAAACTTGAACAACAGCGATAGATGAGAGTAGAAACTTGAACAACAGCGATAGATGAGAGTAGAAACTTGAACAACAGTGATAGACGAGAGTAGAAACTTGAATAACAGTGATAGATGAGAGTAGAAACTTGAACAACAGCGATAGATGAGAGTAGAAACTTGAACAACAGCGATAGATGAGAGTAGAAACTTGAACAACAGTGATAGATGAGAGTAGAAACTTGAACAACAGCGATAGATGAGAGTAGAAACTTGAACAACAGCGATAGATGAGAGTAGAAACTTGAACAACAGCGATAAATGAGAGTAGAAACTTGAACAACAGCGATAAATGAGAGTAGAAACTTGAACAACAGCGATAGGCGATAGATGAGAGTAGAAACTTGAACAACAGCGATAGATGAGAGTAGAAACTTGAACAACAGCGATAGGCGATAGATGAGAGTAGAAACTTGAACAACAGCGATAGATGAGAGTAGAAACTTGAACAGCAGCGATAGATGAGAGTAGAAACTTGAACAACAGCGATAGATGAGAGTAGAAACTTGAACAACAGCGATAGATGAGAGTAGAAACTTGAACAACAGCGATAAATGAGAGTAGAAACTTGAACAACAGCGATAGGCGATAGATGAGAGTAGAAACTTGAACAACAGTGATAGATGAGAGTAGAAACTTGAACAACAGTGATAGATGAGAGTAGAAACTTGAACAACAGTGATAGATGACAGTAGAAACTTGAACAACAGCGATAGATGAGAGTAGAAACTTGAACAACAGCGATAGATGAGACTAGAAACTTGAACAACAGTGATAGATAAGAGTAGAAACTTGAACAACAGCGATAGATGAGAGCAGAAACTTGAACAACAGCGATAGATGAGACTAGAAACTTGAACAACAGTGATAGATGAGAGTAGAAACTTGAACAACAGTGATAGATGAGAGTAGAAACTTGAACAACAGCGATAGATGAGAGTAGAAACTTGAAAAACAGCGATAGATGAGAGTAGAAACTTGAACAACAGCGATAGATGAGAGTAGAAACTTGAACAACAGCGATAGATGAGACTAGAAACTTGAACAACAGTGATAGATGAGAGTAGAAACTTGATCAACAGTGATAGATGAGAGTAGAAACTTGAACAACAGCGATAGATGAGTGTAGAAACTTGAACAACAGTGATAGATGAGAGTAGAAACTTGAACAACAGTGGTAGATGAACATAGAAACTTGAACAACAGTGATAGATGAGAGTAGAAACTTGAACAACTGTGATAGATGAGACTAGAAACTTGAACAACAGCGATAGATGAGAGTAGAAACTTGAACAACAGCGATAGATGACAGTAGAAAACTGACCGACAGCGATAGACGAACATGGAAAATTGATTAACAGTGATAGATGCATGTGGGAACAATCAATCAATCAATCAATCAATCATGTGCCATGCCGGAAAGCGTGGGCGGTCATGACTCGCCATTTCACTCGATCATGATATACTAGGCACTTTTAAAGAGGTAGTTTGCCGTTGCTTTCCTCTATAGCAGTGACCTTACTGGTCGGAGACCGCAGCCATTGACTCAAGAAGAGTTCCTCTGCCTGCCGTCGTGAAGCTCGAGGCCATGACCCACACATATCTGTCGGCTGCCCTCAAAATTGCATCCACCACCTGCCTTCCGTGGCTTCTTTTGAAAACTTCCAATAAAAGGAACACAAAATAACATCACATAATCCACAGGAAAACACTATTCACAGGAAATCCATAGGAAATCACACGAAATCCAAAGGAAAACACTAAATAGCGTCCCTCCGAAAAGTAACGCTTCATTTTGTCGCCATTGTGCCGGAAGCTGGTGGGAACAGCGATATAAAATTCACTTTCAATGAAAAATGAATGTGGGAAATTCAATACAATGAAAGATGAATGGTTAAATGACCAACAGCCATTTATGAGTATATACAACTGACCAACAGCAAATTATGAACAAATAAAACTGATTAAAAGATCAGCATGGCCGAATGAATAAGACCATGTTTTCTTAAACATCCGGTGTGCTGATGCCGAGGTAAAGGGTTCAACCCCTACACCAGACAGCTGAACTAAAATACTGACCTAACGTCCTTGACTTGGGGACGTTAATTACAAGTATCTCTGAAGTCGGAGTGGGTTCACCTGATGGCGAAGGACACTGTTAATAGGGAAAGCTAATCCACACGCAAATCCAAAAAAAAAAAAAAAATTATAAATATTATGAGAGACAGCGGAGCAAGCACGACAGCAGGCTTCTGATAGTCAGAAGACCCCTTCCTTGAATGTTTTTCTCCTGTACCTTCCTGGGACTCTCTGGATGATATGACTCCAGGTGTATTTCTCCTGCCGTACATTCTTACTCTGTATGGAGAAGCTGGATTCGTTTCCCCTACTCGTCCCACACATGAGTAGTGGGTCTACAACCCCAACCACCCATAGATAGTTGACAGACAGCGATAAATGAACGTCGTCAAACAGACACAGCCATGATGACCAAACCACACCTGTGGCATCATGTCCAGTACAGGCAGTCAGTAGGAGCTAACGCACGTTGACAAGCCAACAAGAGGCCGACACACTTGTATGCTAACCCTCGCTGTGTCTGCGTGTTTGAGAACCACTGTCCTGTATGACTCTATGGCTGGAGTCACAGAACTATACCGACGTTTGTGTTCTGAGTGACTCTATGGCTGGAGTTATAGAACTATACCAACATTTGTGTATTGAGTGTCTCTATGGGTGGGGTCACAGAACTATACCGACGTTTGTGTATTGAGTGACTCTATGGCTGGGGTCACAGAACTATACCGACGTTTGTGTATTGAGTGACTCTATGGCTGGAGTCACAGAACTATACCAACGTTTGTTTACTGAGTGACTCAATGAGCATGATTCGAAAGGTCGAGGCGAGTTCTGTACGTCGACAGTGGATTGAGTCGCTGCGGGAGCCTGTTCTCCACAGAGTAACCCCCATCTTCATTCCTGGACATCCTTGAATTGAGGGAAATGAACGAGCTGATAAACTTGCTGGCTCTGCATTCTCTGAAGATGGCCAGGCCATGGGTCGTGCCGAAGTTATAGAGTGAATCCACTTCGTTGTCCAGAATGAGAGACTTGGAAGTTAGAATTGGTACGGCCAGTCACGAGAGGCGCATCAAAACTACGAGGAGCCTCCTCAACACAGAACTGGTACTAGTAGCCGCCGGGCGTTGATACATATATTGGGGGGGGGGGGGTCTGAGCACGTATAAACATGTCCGGGTGTGCAAGGATGACGTATGACTCATACTATATATAGACACAGTTGACACAGTTCTCACCTTTACTAAAGTCACACTTCAGGGGGCTGGTCTCCGTGGCGAACTCTGGGTCCCCAACTTTCTCGGGATACCTGGTACAACAAGACACATGGTATACCTGGTACAACTAGGCACTTGATGTATCTGGTACAACAATACACATGCTATACCTGGTACAATAATACACATGATATAGCTGGTACAACAAGACACATGGTATACCTGGTACAACAAGACATATGATGTACCTGGTACAACAAGACACATGATGTACCCGGTACAAGACACAAGATATACCTGGTACAACAAGACACATGATATACCTGGTACAACAAGATACATAATATATATGGTACAACAATACACATGATATACCTGGTACAACAAGACACACGATGTACCTGGTACAACAAGACACATGATATACCTGGTACAACAAAACACATGATATACTTGGTACAACAAGACACATCATATACCTGGTACAACAAGACACATGACATACTTGGTACAACAAGGCAGATGATATACCTGGTACAACAAGACACATGATGTACCCGGTACAAGACACAAGATATACCTGGTACAACAAGACACATGATATACCTGGTACAACAAGATACATAATATATATGGTACAACAATACACATGATATACCTGGTACAACAAGACACACGATGTACCTGGTACAACAAGACACATGATATACCTGGTACAACAAAACACATGATATACTTGGTACAACAAGACACATCATATACCTGGTACAACAAGACACATGACATACTTGGTACAACAAGGCACATGATATACCTGGTACAACAAGACACATGATATACCTGGTACAACAAGTTACATGATATACCTGGTACAATAAGACACATGACATACCTGGTACAACAAGACACACGATGTACCTGGTACAACAAGACACATGATATACCTGGTACAACAAGACACATTATATACCTGGAACAACAAGACACATCATATACCTGGTACAACAAGACACATGATATACCTGGTACAACAAGACACATGATATACCTGGTACAAAAAGACACATCATATACCTGGTACAACAAGACACATGATATACCTGGTACAACAAGACACACGATGTCCCTGGTACAACAAGACACATGATATACCTGGTACAACAAGACACATTATATACTTGGTACAACAAGACACATCATATACCTGGTACAACAAGACACATGATATACTGCCATATGCCTGGATCATTCTATAGATTGTAAGACACAATTTGCACGGCATTAGTTAAAGAAGAATGGAAAATGTGCAAGACGTTTTGGTGCAAGCACGAAAACGTCACGACAAAGGCAGTTAGACTTGAGCTGGCGTCCACGTCGGACGTGGCTTCTTGTCACTACGGCACGGCTGATATCATGCCGCCTTTTCTTTAAAATAGTGTGTGTAGGTTGTCAGGTATGTTTGGAGCTTTATGTGGAGGGACTGTTTTGTTTCCGACATCGTCGTATTAAACTGGATTTGTGAGAAGAAACTATCTAGCGTCGTCTTGTGAAGGTTTGATTTTTCAGTGGCCGAATTTTGGTTTTCAATTTTTAATTAACGATCAAGGAGAATGAGACAACATATATTTGTATAGTAACCGTTTCTCCCGCTCCTTGGCATATACCTGGTACAACAAGGCACGTGGTATACCTGGTACAACAAGACACATGACACACCTGGTACAACAAGACAATGATATACATGGTACAACAAGAAACACGATATACCTGGTACAACAAGACACATGATGTACCTGGTACAACAAGACACATGACATACCTGGTACAACAAGGCACATGGTATACCTGGTACTAAAAGACACATGATATACCTGATACAAGGCACATGGTATACTTGGTACAACAAGACACATGACATACCTGGTACAACAAGACACATGATATACCTGGTACAACAGACACATGATATACCTGGTACAACAAGACAATGATATACATGGTACAACAAGACACACGATATACCTGGTACAACAAGACACATGATGTACCTGTTACAACAAGACAATTGATATACCTAGTACAACAAGGCACACAATATACCTGGTACAACAAGACACATGATATACCTGGTACAACAGTACACATCAAATACCTGGTACAACAACGCACATTATATACCTGGTGCAATAAGACACACGATATACCTGGTACAACAAGACACATGATATACCTGGTACAACAAGACACATGATACATCTGGTAAAACAATACACATGAAATACCTGGCACAACAAGACAAATGATATACCTGGTACAACAAGACACATGACATACCTGGTAAAAAAGACACATTGTATAACTGGTACAGCAATACACATGATAAACCTGGTACAGCAATACACATGATATACATGGTACAACAATAACATGATATACATGGTACAACAAAACACATGATATACATGATACAACAAAACACATGATATGCGCATTACAACAAGACACATGATATACCTGGTACAACAATACACATGATATACATGGTACAACAGGTTATATGTGTGGCCAGACTATCATTGTTAAATACTGATCATCGTTTTAAACACAGTATTTAACACTTATAACCAAGAATGATCAGTATTTAATAATGATGTTCAGTATTTCACAACGTTGGTCAATGATGGTCAGTATTTAATAATGATGTTGAGTATTTCACAACGTTGGTCAATGATGGTCAGTATTTAATAATGATGTTGAGTATTTCACAACGTTGGTCAATGATGGTCAGTATTTAATAATGATGGTCAGTATTTCACAACGTTGGTCAATGATGGTCAGTATTTAATAATGATGTTCAGTATTTCACAACGTTGGTCAATGATGGTCAGTATTTAATAATGATGTTGAGTATTTCACAACGTTGGTCAATGATGGTCAGTATTTAATAATGATGGTCAGTATTTCACAACGTTGGTCAATGATGGTCAGTATTTAATAATGATGTTCAGTATTTCACAAAGTTGGTCAATGATGGTCAGTATTTAATAATGATGGTCAGTATTTAATAATGATGGTCAGTATTTAATAATGATGGTCAGTATTTAGCCATGATGGTCAGTATTTAATAATGATGGTCAGTATTTAGCCATGATGGTCAGTATTTAACAATGATGGTCAGTATTAATAATGATGGCCTGTATTTAATAATGATGGTCATTATTTAGCCATGATGGTCAGTATTTAATAAGTATGGTTACTATTTAATAATGATAGTCAGTATTTAGCCATGATGGTCAGTATTTATCAATGATGACCACTGATGGTAATTAACAATTAGGCTCATAATTTAACAATGATAGCCAATGATAAGTATTTAACATTTGTAGCCAATAATGGTCAGTACTTAACAATGATAGTCAATGATGGTCATTATTAAGCAATGACAGCCAATTATAATCAGTATTTAACAATGATAGTCAATGATCGTCAGTATTTAACAATGTTGGGTCAGTATTTAGCATTGATAGTCAGTATTAAACAATTATAACCAATAATGGTCAGTATTTAACAACGATGGTCAGTGTTAAAAAATGATAATCAATTATGTTGAAAATTTAACAATGATGGTCAGCGATGGTAAATGGTAGTCAATGTCGGTCAATGATGCTGAATGCTGGTATATGCTGGTCAACACTGGTCACTGCTGGTCAGTGAGAATCAGTGACCTAAGCGTACCTGAAGTGCTGAAGTGACCTGGGCGTGAGCGACGATCCGTGGACGGAGCACGAGCTTGGTTCAGACAGAATGTCGGAGTAGAAGTAGTCGTACTTGGACTGTTGATCGGACCAGTTGTCTCTCCTGGATGAGCGTGACGTTTGCCTGCAGACAAACACACACACACACAGACTCGTGAGAAGACAGAACTTGCCAGAATACTCACATTCTGCCGTGTCTTCTATAGACTATACATCCTCTGTTAGCCATGGATATAAGGGACAGACATAGTACGCTTATTACAACATGAAATCTTCGTTTGTGAGATCAAGCCTGCCAGATGAAGCGTCTGGATAGATACCAATAGTTACCACTTTTATGAAGGATGACAAAACAGCAAGGAAACAACAGAAATATAACCGCGTCGGCCACACCCCCAGCTGACGACACAAGAGGGACAATCTGCTGCAATACCGCGCCGGCCACACCCCCAGCCGACGACACAGCCACACCCCCATCTGACGACACAGAAACACCCTCAGCTGACGACACAGCCACACACCCAGCTGACGACACAGCCACACCCCCAGCTGACGACACAGCCACACCCCCGGCTGATGACACAGCCACACCCCCAGCTGAGGACACAAGCCACACCCCCAGCTGACGACACAGCCACACCCCCAGCTGACGACACAGCCACACCCCCAGCTGAGGACACAAGCCACACCCCCAGCTGACGACACAAGCCACATCCCCCAGCTGACGACACAAGCGGGCAATCTGCTGCAATACCGCGCCGGCCAAACCCCCAGCTGACGACACAGCCACACCCCCAGTTGACGACACAAGCCACACCCCCAGCTGACGACACAGCCACACCCCCAGCTGACGACACAAGCCACATCCCCCAGCTGACGACACAAGCCACGCCCCCAGCTGACGACACAAGCCACGCCCCCAGCTGAGGACACAAGCCACGCCCCCAGCTGACGACACAAGCCACGCCCCCAGCTGACGACACAAGCCACATCCCCCAGCTGACGACACAAGCCATGCCCCCAGCTGCCGACACAAGCCACGCCCCCAGCTGAAGACACAAGCCACGCCCCCAGCTGACGACACAAGCCACACCTCCAGCTGACGACACAAGCCACGCCCCCAGCTGAGGACACAAGCGGACAACTTGCGGCAACACAGAGACAATCCATCCACACAGAATGAGGTCAGCATGGCTGAATGGATAAGAACGCTGGCTCTTAAACTTCCGGTGTGCTGAAAGAATGAATGAACAAACAAACGATCGAACTAACTTTATTTTGAAAGGGTAACAAATTGGTCACGCAGGCCCGTCTTACATTCGACACTTCTAATAACTCATCTTTCGTTCATCAATAGTGCATGATACATTCACATAGGAAACAACCATTGTCACATGAATGTCGTAAACATAAACAATGCATATTACCATGTTATTGAGCACATCACCCATCCACCCACACATCCCCCCTCCCACACATTCCTAACCCACCACACACCCCCACACACACATCCCCCACTCACACACACATACACCCACCCACCCAAGCACCCCAAAACACCCATTACCCAACCACACATCCCTTAATCACACATCTCTCCACCCACACATACATCCCCCACCCATACACACACATCCCCACCCACACACATCTTCCCACCAATACACACATCCCTACACACACACAATCCCCACCCTCACATACCCACCCACATAATCTAACAACCCACCCACACATCCCCCGTCAACACACACATCTCCAATCCCACACACCCCACCACCCACCCACACATTCCCCGACCCACCCACACATCCCCCACCCACATACATATTCCCCCACTCATACACACATCCATCACCCATACACACATTCTCCACACCCATTCCTCACACCACCTATACACACCCCTACACACCCACCCACACCCACATATCCCACTACCCACCAACACCTACAGACCCACCCAAACACGTACCACCACCCACATATCCCCTTACACAAATCCTCCGCCCACACGTCCCTCATCCACATCCACACATCCCCACTCTCCCGCACATTTTCCCACCGATCCTAAATCCACTAAACCACTGATCCTAGATATGTAATATGGTCTACTATCTCTAGTTCGGCGTCGTCAATAAAGATTGATGGTACCCCATATAACCTAGGCAACTGACCACACATATAACCTAGACAACTGACCACACATATAACCTAGACAACTGACCACACATATAACCTAGACAACTGACCACACATATAACCTAGATAACTTACCACACATATAACCTAGATAACTGACCACACATATAACCTAGACAACTGACCACACATATAACCTAGATAACTGACCACACATATAACCTAGACAACTGACCACACATATAACCTAGACAACTGACCACACATATAACCTAGACAACTGACCACACATATAACCTAGACAACTGACCACACATATAACCTAGACAACTGACCACACATATAACCTAGATAACTTACCACACATATAACCTAGATAACTGACCACACATATAACCTAGACAACTGACCACACATATAACCTAGACAACTGACCACACATATAACCTAGACAACTGACCACACATATAACCTAGATAACTGACCACACATATAACCTAAACTACTGACCACTCATATAATCTAGATAACAAACCACACATATAACCTAGACAACTGACCACACATATAACCTAGACAACTGACCACACATATAACCTAGATAACTGACCACACATATAACCTAAACTACTGACCACTCATATAATCTAGATAACAAACCACACATATAACCTAGACAACTGACCACACATATAACCTAGACATCTGACCACACATATAACCTAGATAACTGACCACACATATAACCTAAACTACTGACCACTCATATAATCTAGATAACTGACCACACATATAACCTAAACTACTGACCACTCATATAATCTAGATAACTTACCACACATATAACCTAGATAACTGACCACACATATAACCTAAACTACTGACCACACATATAACCTAGATAACTTACCACACATATAACCTAGATAACTGACCACACATATAACCTAGACAACTGACCACACATATAACCTAGATAACTGACCACACATATAACCTAGACATCTGACCACACATATAACCTAGACAACTGACCACACATATAACCTAGACAACTGACCACACATATAACCTAGATAACTGACCACACATATAACCTAAACTACTGACCACTCATATAATCTAGATAACAAACCACACATATAACCTAGACAACTGACCACACATATAACCTAGACATCTGACCACACATATAACCTAGACAACTGACCACACATATAACCTAGACAACTGACCACACATATAACCTAGATAACTGACCACACATATAACCTAAACTACTGACCACTCATATAATCTAGATAACAAACCACACATATAACCTAGACAACTGACCACACATATAACCTAGATAACTGACCACACATATAACCTAAACTACTGACCACTCATATAATCTAGATAACAAACCACACATATAACCTAGACAACTGACCACACATATAACCTAGACAACTGACCACACATATAACCTAGATAACTGACCACACATATAACCTAAACTACTGACCACTCATATAATCTAGATAACAAACCACACATATAACCTAGACAACTGACCACACATATAACCTAGACATCTGACCACACATATAACCTAGACAACTGACCACACATATAACCTAGACAACTGACCACACATATAACCTAGATAACTGACCACACATATAACCTAAACTACTGACCACTCATATAATCTAGATAACAAACCACACATATAACCTAGATAACTGACCACACATATAACCTAGACAACTGACCACACATATAACCTAGATAACTGACCACACATATAACCTAGACAACTGACCACTCATATAATCTAGACATCTGACCACACATATAACCTAGATAACTGACCACACATATAACCTAGACAACTGACCACACATATAACCTAGATAACTGACCACACATATAACCTAAACTACTGACCACTCATATTATCTAGATAACAAACCACACATATAACCTAGACATCTGACCACACATATAACCTATGCCGTCAGAAAGGTGAGACTGATAACCTGCTCCATGTCCCGACAGTCAGGAAAGTTGAGAGACTGATAACCTGCGCCATGACCCGACAGTCAGGAGAGCTGTCAGACTGATAACTTACCCCATGATCCACCAGACAGGAAAGTTGAGAGACTGATAACCTGCGCCATGTCCCGACAGTCAGGAGAGCTGACAGACTGATAACTTACCCCATGATCCACCAGACAGGAAAGTTGGGAGACTGATAACCTGCGCCATGTCCCGACAGTCAGGAGAGCTGACAGACTGATAACTTACCCCATGATCCACCAGACAGGAAAGTTGGGAGACTGATAACCTGCGCCATGTCCCGACAGTCAGGAGAGCTGACAGACTGATAACTTACCCCATGATCCACCAGACAGGAAAGCTGAGAGACTGATTACCTGCGCTATGACCCGACAATCAGGAGAGCTGACAGACTGATAACCTGCCCCATGATCTGCCAGACAGGAAATGACTGATAACCTGCGCCATGATCCGCCAGTCATGAGAGTTGAGAGACTGATAACCTGCCCCATGATCCGCCAGTCATGAGAGTTGAGAGACTGATAACCTGCCCCATGATCCGCCAGTCATGAGAGTTGAGAGACTGATAACCTGCGGCATGATCCGCCAGTCAGGAAAATTGAGAGACTGATAACCTGCCCCATGATCCGCCAGTTATGAGAGTTGAGAGACTGATAACCTGCGCTATGACCCGACAGTCAGGAGAGCTGACAGACCGATAACCTGCCCCATCATCCGCCAGTCAGGAAAGTTGAGAGACTGATAACATGTCCCATGAACAGCCACATCCGGTGCGTGTCCCAGCGTCCATAATATATTGAGAGAGGCGGTCTGCGGCCGCGACCCTCGGCTCCCTCCCCGCACGACCCCGCGCGCCATGTCTCACTTGTCAAAATGTCCACTATATTGTGTTTGTTTGTTTTTCACCCCAGAGATTTCGAAATCCACGAAGTTCGACATTTCGTAGTAAATCGATATTCTTAACTAGATTCTAAGGCTCACCAATGGAGAGATGGCACTGACGTGGTGTTTTACCTCTACTTCGCTCTCTCTCTCTCTCTCGCTCTCTCTCTCTCTCTCTCTCTCTCTCTCTCTCTCTCTCTCTCTCTATCTATCTATCTATCTCTCCTTCTCGTGTCCTCCCTCATAATATTTCTCCTCTCTCTGTCCTTCTCGTGTTCTCCCTCATAATATTTATACTTCTCTATCTTTCTCGATCTCTCTATCCTTCTCCTTTCCTCCCTCATAATATTTCTCCTTCACTCTTTCTCTCTCCTTCTCGTGTCCTCCCTCAAAATATTTCTTATTCTCTCTCAATCTTTCTCTATATCTCTATTCTCCTCAATTCCTCCCTCATAATATTTCGCCATCTCGCTCTCTTCCTCCTTCTCGTCCCTTCCATACTCACCCTTCTTCTTCTTTCTCCTCTTTTTCTTCTTAATCTCCAACCCCCCCTCCTAATTCTCATCTACTTCCTCTTCTTTTTCTCCTTCTTCTTCTTCTCTTCTTCTTCTTCTTCTTCTTCTTCTTCTTCTTCTTCTTCTTCTTCTTCTTCTTCTTCTTCTTCTTCTTCTTCTTCTTCTTCTTCTTCTTCTTCTTCTCCTCCTCCTCCTTCTAAACGTCTTCTCCTCCTCCTTCTATACGTCTTCTCCTCCTCCTTCTATACGTCTTCTCCTCCTCCTTCTATACGTCTTCTCCTCCTCTACTTCTCCATTCTTTCCATCCACGATATTCTCAACATTCTTCTCTGTCACGATATTCTCAACATTCGCTTTCTTCTCTGTTCACGATATTCTCAACATTCTTCTCTGTCCACGATATTCTCACCATTCTTCTCTGTCCACGATATTCTCAACATTCGCTTTCTTCTCTGTCCACTATATTCTCAACATTCTTCTCTGTCCATGATATTCTCAACATTCTTCTCTGTCCATGATATTCTCAACATTCTTCTCTGTCCATGATATTCTCAACATTCTTCTCTGTCCATGATATTCTCAACATTCTTCTCTGTTCATGATATTCTCAACATTCTTCTCTGTCCATGATATTCTCAACATTCTTCTCTGTCCATGATATTCTCAACATTCTTCTCTGTTCATGATATTCTCAACATTCTTCTCTGTCCACGATATTCTCAACATTCTTCTCTGTCCACGATATTTTCAACATTCGCTTTCTTCTCTGTCCACGATATTCTCAACATTCTTCTCTGTCCACGATATTCTCAACATTCTTCTCTGTTCATGATATTCTCAACATTCTTCTCTGTCCATGATATTCTCAACATTCTTCTCTGTCCACGATATTCTCAACATTCTTCTCTGTCCACGATATTCTCAACATTCTTCTCTGTCCATGATATTCTCAACATTCTTCTCTGTCCACGATATTCTCAACATTCTTCTCTGTCCACGATATTCTCAACATTCTTCTCTGTCCACGATATTCTCAACATTCTTCTCTGTCCACGATATTCTCAACATTCTTCTCTGTCCATGATATTCTCAACATTCTTCTCTGTCCACGATATTCTCAACATTCTTCTCTGTCCACGATATTCTCACCATTCTTCTCTGTCCACGATATTCTCAACATTCGCTTTCTTCTCTGTCCACTATATTCTCAACATTCTTCTCTGTCCACGATATTCTCAACATTCTTCTCTGTCCACGATATTCTCAACATTCTTCTCTGTCCACGATATTCTCAACATTCTTCTCTGTCCACGATATTCTCAACATTCTTCTCTGTTCATGATATTCTCAACATTCTTCTCTGTCCATGATATTCTCAACATTCTTCTCTGTCCATGATATTCTCAACATTCTTCTCTGTCCATGATATTCTCAACATTCTTCTCTGTCCACGATATTCTCAACATTCTTCTCTGTCCACGATATTCTCAACATTCTTCTCTGTTCATGATATTCTCAACATTCTTCTCTGTCCATGATATTTTCAACATTCTTCTCTGTCCACGATATTCTCAACATTCTTCTCTGTTCATGATATTCTCAACATTCTTCTCTGTCCACGATATTCTCAACATTCTTCTCTGTCAACGATATTCTCAACATTCTTCTCTGTCCACGATATTCTCAACATTCGCTTTCTTCTCTGTCCACGATATTCTCAACATTCTTCTCTGTCCACGATAATCTCAACATTCTTCTCTGTCCACGATATTCTCAACATTCTTCTCTGTCCACGATATTCTCAACATTCTTCTCTGTCCACGATATTCTCAACATTTTTCTCTGTCCACGATATTCTCAACATTCTTCTCTGTCCACGATATTCTCAACATTCTTCTCTGTCCACGATATTCTCAACATTCTTCTCTGTCCACGATATTCTCAACATTCTTCTCTGTCCATGTTATTCTCAACATTCTTCTCTGTCCACGATATTCTCAACATTCTTCTCTGTCCACGATATTCTCACCATTATTCTCTGTCCACGATATTCTCAACATTCGCTTTCTTCTCTGTCCACTATATTCTCAACATTCTTCTCTGTCCAGGATATTCTCAACATTCTTCTCTGTCCACGATATTCTCAACATTCTTCTCTGTCCACGATATTCTCAACATACTTCTCTGTCCACGATATTCTCAACATTCTTCTCTGTTCATGATATTCTCAACATTCTTCTCTGTCCATGATATTCTCAACATTCTTCTCTGTCCATGATATTCTCAACATTCTTCTCTGTCCATGATATTCTCAACATTCTTCTCTGTCTACGATATTCTCAACATTCTTCTCTGTCCACGATATTCTCAACATTCTTCTCTGTTCATGATATTCTCAACATTCTTCTCTGTCCATGATATTCTCAACATTCTTCTCTGTCCATGATATTCTCAACATTCTTCTCTGTCCACGATATTCTCAACATTCTTCTCTGTCCACGATATTCTCAACATTCTTCTCTGTCCACGATATTCTCAACATTCTTCTCTGTTCGCGATATTCTCAACATTCTTCTCTGTCCACGATATTCTCAACATTCTTCTCTGTCCATGATATTCTCAACATTCTTCTCTGTCCATGATATTCTCAACATTCTTCTCTGTTCATGATATTCTCAACATTCTTCTCTGTCCATGATATTCTCAACATTCTTCTCTGTCCACGATATTCTCAACATTCTTCTCTGTCCACGATATTCTCAACATTCTTCTCTGTCCATGATATTCTCAACATTCTTCTCTGTCCACGATATTCTCAACATTCGCTTTCTTCTCTGTCCACGATATTATCAACATTCTTCTCTGTCCACGATATTCTCAACATTCTTCTCTGTTCATGATATTCTCAACATTCTTCTCTGTCCACGATATTCTCAACATTCTTCTCTGTTCATGATATTCTCAACATTCTTCTCTGTCCACGATATTCTCAACATTCTTCTCTGTCCATGATATTCTCAACATTCTTCTCTGTCCACGATATTCTCAACATTCTTCTCTGTTCATGATATTCTCAACATTCTTCTCTGTCCACGATATTCTCAACATTCTTCTCTGTTCATGATATTCTCAACATTCTTCTCTGTCCATGATATTCTCAATATTCTTCTCTGTTCATGATATTCTCAACATTCTTCTCTGTCCACGATATTCTCAACATTCTTCTCTGTCCACGATATTCTCAACATTCTTCTCTGTCCACGATATTCTCAACATTCTTCTCTGTCCATGATATTCTCAACATTCTTCTCTGTCCACGATATTCTCAACATTCGCTTTCTTCTCTGTCCACGATATTATCAACATTCTTCTCTGTCCACGATATTCTCAACATTCTTCTCTGTTCATGATATTCTCAACATTCTTCTCTGTCCACGATATTCTCAACATTCTTCTCTGTTCATAATATTCTCAACATTCTTCTCTGTCCACGATATTCTCAACATTCTTCTCTGTCCATGATATTCTCAACATTCTTCTCTGTCCACGATATTCTCAACATTCTTCTCTGTTCATGATATTCTCAACATTCTTCTCTGTCCACGATATTCTCAACATTCTTCTCTGTTCATGATATTCTCAACATTCTTCTCTGTCCACGATATTCTCAACATTCTTCTCTGTTCATGATATTCTCAACATTCTTCTCTGTCCACGATATTCTCAACATTCTTCTCTTTTCATGATATTCTCAACATTCTTCTCTGTCCACGATATTCTCAACATTCTTCTCTGTCCACGATATTCTCAACATTCGCTTTCTTCTCTGTCCACGATATTCTCAACATTCTTCTCTGTCCACGATATTCTCAACATTCTTCTCTGTCCACGATATTCTCAACATTCTTCTCTGTCCACGATATTCTCAACATTCTTCTCTGTCCACGATATTCTCAACATTCTTCTCTGTCCACAATATTCTCAACATTCTTCTCTGTCCACGATATTCTCAACATTCTTCTCTGTCCATGATATTCTCAACATTCTTCTCTGTCCACGATATTCTCAACATTCTTGCCAAAACCCACATCCCAACTGCCTCCATGTAACCAATTGTTTCTCCACTCCATGTTCAACTTTCACCCCCCCCCCCCCATCCATACAGAGCATCACTACTTGTTCAACATTCACCCCCACCCCCACCCACACAGGGCATCACTCCTTGTTCAACATTCACCACCCACCCCCACCCATACAGGGCATCAGTCCTGGTTCAACATTCACCCCCTCCCCCATGCAGGATATCACTCCTGGTTCAACATTCACCCCCCCCCCCATCCCATACAGGGCATCACTCCTTGTCAACATTCACCCCACCCTCACCCATACACGGCATCACTCCTTGTTCAACATTCACCCCACCCTCACCCATACACGGCATCACTCCTTGTTCAACATTCACCCCACCCCCACCCATACACGGCATCACTCCTTGTTCAACATTCACCCCACCCTCACCCATACACGGCATCACTCCTTGTTCAACATTTACCCCACCCTCACCCATACAGGGCATCACTCCTTGTTCAACATTCACCCCACCCTCACCCATACACGGCATCACTCCTTGTTCAACATTCACCCCACCCCCACCCATACACGGCATCACTCCTTGTTCAACATACACCCCACCCTCACCCATACACGGCATCACTCCTTGTTCAACATTCACCCCACCCCCACCCATACACGGCATCACTCCTTGTTCAACATACACCCCACCCATACAGGGCTTCACTACTTGTTCAACATTCACCCCACCCCCACCCATACAGGGCATCACTCCTGGTTCAACATACACCCCACCCACACAGGGCTTCACTACTTGTTCAACATTCACCCCACCCCCATCCCATACAGGGCATCACTCCTTGTTCAACATACACCCCACCCATACAGGGCTTCACTACTTGTTCAACATACACCCCACCCATACAGGGCTTCACTACTTGTTCAACATACACCCCACCCATACAGGGCTTCACTACTTGTTCAACATTCACCCCACCCCCATCCCACACAGGGCTTCACTACTTGTTCAACATACACCCCCACCCACATAGGGTGTGACAGCAACTGGTCTCCTAACAAAGCCAATTAACATGGCCTGTTTGTTCATCTGACATCTGACCCCGCCGCTCTTTGTTCCATGGTTTTCGCTGTAAACACGTCACGTTCTGTCGTCTCTATTCATTGATTTATTCTGTGACCACGTCACGTTCTGTTGTCTCTGCTCCCTGGTCTATTCTGTAATGACGTCAAGATATGTTCTGTGTATTCTCTGTTCTATTCTGTAATCACGTCAAGATCTGTTCTGTCTATTCCCTGGTCTATTCTGTAATCACGTCAAAATCTGTTCTGTCTGTTCCCTGATCTAGTTTATAACCACGCCAAGATCTGTTCTGTCTGTTCCCTGATCTAGTTTATAATCACGTCAAGATCTGTTCTTCTTCTTCTTCTTCTTCTTTCGTTCGCTTGAAATATGTCTATAACTGCAGTGCTGTCTCTTGTATGAATTGAACTGTCTTTTTCAGTTCACACAGCGGTCCATAGAGTTTATCTTCCACTGTCGTCTCTCTAGGCCAGAAGGTTTGCCTAGATATGTTATATTTTGGGCAGTCTTGGAGTATGTGCTCTGCTGTCTGCGACGCCAATCCACATGTACACATGGCTGATTCACCAATCTTGAATTTTGTATACATGTGGTTGCGTAATCTATTGTGCCCTGTTCTGAGGGGCAGAATAATGACTTGTTCTGGTCTATCCATAACGTGGTAGTCATCTTGAGCAGGTTTTGGTGGCTTTCTGACTGATTTGATCATTCTTTTCTTTTGGTGGTATGTTACAGGCACATCAGGCTGTTCTTCTTTGGCTCCTTCCTTAGCCAATTGATCAGCTCTGTCGTTCCCGGGTACTCCACAGTGGGATGGTATCCACTGTATGGTGACCTTATGCTGACTGCTAAGTTCAGAAAGTAGTGTCCTTAGTACTGGCAATTTCCCAGACAGGAGCGCCTCGAGTACTGATTTTGCATCTGTCAATAGCACCACAGGTTGTGTACCATTGCTGGTATTTAGTAATTTCTCTGTTGCTATCTTGATTGCCTCAATTTCAGCATCGTAGTTATGGCAGTACTTTCCTGTCGGTACTCTAGCTGTGTCCCTGGTATTATTTGGGTATTCTATGTACACACCCGCTCCTCCATTTCGAACAGCATTTTGTGCTGACCCATCTGTGTAGACTCGGATCCAGAGGTCCTGTGGGTATTCTTCATCAAGGAAGCTGAGAGTGGCTGTTCTGCGCTGCACACTGTTCTGATCTTCCTTGTCAAATATTCCTCTCACTTTTGTCTGGATTTGTAATGATAGTCTATGCTCATCTTTCCATGGAGTTCGCTCTGGAATAGTTGTCAGGGGGATACCAACTGTGGGCAGATCGGTGGTTTCTCTGCAGAGTCGTTTGGCCTGGTGGATAGCGTTTTCGTATCTCTGCGCTCACTCAGTGCTTGTGTCCTCCCCATCTTCTCCATTTCCACTATAGAGGTTGATCTCATCCCTCCTGTGGTGACTCTAAGTGCTTGATTTTGCACTTTGTCCAGCTCTTGTAGTGTGGTTTTTGCTGCCGAACACCATGCAGTTGACCCGTATTCCAGGTGTGGTCGTATGCTCTGTTGATAAACTTTGCTAAGTATTTTCCCACTGGCTCCCCATGTGGTTCCACTTAGCTTTCTCATGATGGCTATTTTCCTTCTGGCTTTTGCTACTGCTTTGTTGATGTGCTTTCTCCATGTCAGCCTGCCATCAAATGTTACTCCAAGGTATGTTGGTTCTTTATCTTCTCGTAGGGGTGTTCCATTTATCTGGATGATCCCTGCCTTTTGTTTTGGAGAGAGGGTAAATAGGGTGGTGCTGCACTTGTCAGTGTTTATTCTGACACACCATCTATTTGCCCATGCAACAAATGTATCTACAGCTCTTTGTAGTAATCTGGTGGCCACTGATGCATGTTCATTTGTGCTCCATAGAACCAGGTCATCGGCATACATTGCGGCTTTAATTCCATGCGGTAGATTAGCAACGAGATCATTGATGAAGATTAGAAAGAGTGTGGGGGACAATACTCCGCCCTGGGGAACTCCGTGACGCAGTAGTACTTTCTTGCTCTTGAGTCCGTCTATCTGTACTCGGGCTCTTCTGTTGTGCAAGTATGCTTTCACCCATTTGTACATTCTTCCATTGACTTTGCAGTTTCTCAGTTTATTCATCAGACCTTCTTTCCAGACTTTGTCAAAGGCTTTCTTCAAATCTATCCATGCCGCAAGCACCAGCTTCTTCTCTTGGAATGCATCCTCAATTTCTTGAGAGAGGTAGGTTGTCTGATCTTTCGTAGAGTAGCACTGCCTAAAGCCAGCCTGCTGTGGCACAAGGATGTTTTTACTTTCAATGTACCACTGCAGTCTGTGATTGATGATGCGCTCCAGTGTTTTGCAGAGACAGCTGGTGAGGCTAATTGGTCTGTAGCTAGAGGCAATGGAACTATCTTTCCCTGATTTTAGGAGGGGTATCATGATTGCTTCTCTCCAGGCTTGTGGGACACTGCCTAAGGTCCAACTGTTATTGAAGATCTGCAACAGCTTTGCTTTGGCCTCTGTTCCTAGGTTCCTGATCATTTCATTGGAGATACCATCAGCTCCTGGTGACTTTCTCATTTTCAGTTTTGATATGGCTAGCTCCAGTTCACTGATTGTGATGGGTGCCTCCAGAACCTCATGTACTATTTCCTTCTGTCCTGTATGTTGCCGTTTCTCTTGAATCTCTTTTTGTTCCTCTGGACTGATTTTGATATTATTATCTTGTGCGAATGAGTCCGCAAAATGGTCAGCTGCTTGCTTTCTTGTTAAGATGTTTCCATCGTTATGTAGTGCAATTTTTGAGTTTCTCCCTGTGCCCTCATCGTTAAGTTGTTTTATTAGCTTCCACAATTTCCTTGTGTCTCTTTCAAAGTTCAGAGACTGTTTTCTCCTGCCAGCTTTTCCGTCTAGCCTGCAGCTTGGCCCTTTGAAATTTGGCTTTTGCATGCTGGAATTTATTGTGGTGCTCTTGGCTGGGTGTGGCCTCTGCTTGCTTTCTACATACTTCCACATCATTATGCAACTGTTCCAGTTCACTACTCCAGTAGGGTTTATATTGTTTACGGGCTCCTCTTGGTACTGTTTCTCGTGCTGCCTGTAGTATGCATTTCCCAAACTCTTCAACTACTTTATTTATGTCTTTCTCAGTGTTCAGGTTTCTAACCAGTATGCTGGTACGATGCTTGTACATTGCCCAGTCTGCTTTCTTGTAGTTCCACCTCGAGAGGGTGCTGCTTTCACTTACAAGCTCATTTTCTACGGTTAGAAAGACTGGTCGATGGTCACTGCCACCTAGTTGTTTCCCAACAATTCGTGTAATGTTCCACTCCAGGTCTGGTGAATGAAAAGCCAGGTCAGGTGTAGTTGTAGAGTGCCATGATCTCGAGTAGAAAGTATGTGGGTCGGACGGCTTGTTAACCAAGATGAATCTATTCTCATCCTGCCAGTCTTCCAGTCTCTCTCCTCTCTGGTCCATGTGATCATAGCCCCAACTCTGCGAGTGGCTGTTGAAATCGCCGCACACAATCATTTTTTCTGTTAATGGTAGTGTGTCCAGTGCCTGTGGACGGTCACTTGGACAGTAGTAATTGATCAGATGTAGGTCTGTATAGCCTGTTCTAAGTTTAAGTGTCTGATTCTCAGCCCCTTCCATATAGACTTCGATTTGGGAAGCAGTGATGTTATTTTTAACAAGGGTAAGTATCCCACCTTTTCGCCTGTCCTTTCGGTCAGATCGGTAACACTGGTATCCTCTGATTTTGAAGGCTATATTTTCGTTGAGGTGAGTTTCTTGCAAGCAACATATGCTTACTTTTTCTTTGTCCAGGATGTTTTCTAATTCTACTTTTCTGTTGCTGACTCCCTCCGCATTCCAGTGCATTATTTTAAGTCTTTGTTTAGTATGGCCAGCTGTTCTATTCTCATGTCCCCTGGCTCCACAGGACATCTGAGAAGGACCTCCAGTAGTTGGGGTTGGACCCTTTCGAGACATAGGGCCCGGCACTGCACCTGCCTGGGGGTCCAAAGCAGGGCGAGCACCATAACGTTTAGCAGTAGTCGACATATTCCATTTTGCGTGATTGCGTGGCATCCTGATTTCTGTGGTGCGCCTCCTGGCTGGTTGCCTCCGTCTTCAGCACCTTTCCTTTGCTAGAGCGGACTGTGGTCTCACTCGAGTTTAGATGTGTACACACGCACACACGTGTCTGCACATGCATGTATTTGTATACACATCTAGAGCACACTGGTTATTTTCCGGCGCCAGATACTCGCCGTCGCCCCTTCTCCTGTTAGTTAAAACAGTTCCGCCACGTGAAGGCCAGGAGTTGGACTTTTGCTGCAGAGGTTATGTATTCACGAGCCATTGGGGTATTTAAGCAATGTTGGGCGCTCACCCCAACACTGCGCCCCGGCTACATACAGCAATTTGGAACCAAGATCTGTTCTGTCTTTTCCCTTGTCTGAGACCTTGTCAATTCTGTAACCACGTCACGATCTGTTGTCTTTGTTCCCTGGTCTCTGCTGTAGCCACTTCAAGATCTATTCTGTCTATTCCCTGGTCTATTCTGTAACCACGTCAAGATCTGTTATGTAACCACGTCATGACATGTTTTGTCTGTTCCCTTGTCTATTCTGTAACCACGTCAAGATCTGTTCTGTCTGTTCTCTTATCTATTCCGTAACAACGTCAAGATCTGTTCTGTCTGTTCCCTGGTCTATTATGTAACAACATCAAGATCTGTTCTGTCTGTTCCCTCATCTATTCTGTAACCACGTCAAGATATGTTCTGTCTATTCCCTGGTCTATTCTGCAACCACGTCAAGATCTGTTCTGTCTGTTCCCTGGAAAGTGCTTGTATTCGCTCTAGCTTCCATGCATATTCTTGTCTCTGGTGGTTGATTGGCTACTTTCCTGGGATGAGGTAGTACACAAGACTCTGGGAATTGCGTGGTCATGTGACAAGAATGACCCCGTGCGTGTCTGCAGCACGCGCCAGTAATGCAGTCTAATGCTTGCGTGTCGGGGGAAATCACACAGACAGACTGATTGAGGGGGACACGGGGGTAATACCTCACATACCACACAGGCTGAATTATGGTGATACATGGTAATATCTCACATACCACACAGGCTGAATTAATGGTGATACATGATATCTCACATACCACACAGGCTAAATTGATGGTGATACAGAGGTAATACCTTATATACCCCAGAGATCGATTGGTGGTGATACAGGGATAATACCTCACATACCACACAGGCTGAATTATGGTGATACATGGTAATATCTCACATACCACACAGGCTGAATTAATAGTGATACATGGTAATATCTCACATACCACGCAGGCTAGATTGATGGTGGTACAGGGGTAATACCTCACATATCACGCAGGCTAGATTGATGGTGGTACAGGGGTAATACCTCACATACCACACAGGCTGAATTAATAGTGATACATGGTAATATCTCACATACCACGCAGGCTAGATTGCTAGTGATACGAGTGTAATACCTCACATACCACGCAGACTAAATTGATGGTGGTACAGGGGTAATACCTCACATACCACACATGCTGGATTGATGGACATACAGAGGTAATACCGCACAAACCACACAAGCCGACTGATGGTGATACAGGGGTAATACCTCACAAACCACACACGTTGATTGACGGTGATATAGAGGTAATACTTCACATACCACACAGTCGTATTGATGGTGATACATGGGCAATACCTCAAACACCACACAGACGTATTGATTGACGGTGATACAGGGGTAATACCTCACATATCATACAGGCTGATTTATTGATTTAGTTACAGTTGTTGAAAATTTTTGTTACACAGAGGTAATACCTCACAGACCGCACAAGCCTTTTCATTTGTGGTATTACCGGGTCTATATCCTACACACCACGTAGAGAGGGTCAATGTCCTACACATCATGCACAGAGGGTCAACATCCTACACACCATGCACAGAGGGTCAATATCCCACCTACCACGCACAACATTTAGCGTAAGACATTGATTGTATACTTTATTATTGTAGCATTTAGCGTTAGACACTGCATTGTAGACTTTATGATGCAGCATTTAGCGGTAGACATTGCATTGTAGACTTTAGAATGCAGCATTTAGCGGTAGGCACTGTATTGTACGCTTAAGAGTGTAGCATATGAGTCAGCGGTAGACACTATAGTGTAGACTTTAGAGCAGGAGTGGCCAACACGAGGCCCGCGGGCCGCATGCGGCCCGCCTGTAGTCATGTTGCGGCCCGCGGAGTGGGAAACGACGATGTGGTCGCAGCTTTAGCACGCTTCCTTGTTTACTTTAATTTAACAACAACAAAAAACTAGGAGCGTGGCCCGGCAGGAAATATCATTTCTGAAATTTGGCCCGCCTGCTGAAAAGGTTGGCCACCCCTGCTTTAGAGTGTAGCATTTAGCGGTGTAGTGTGTAGCAGTATAGCATGTAGCAGTGTAGCAGTGCTGTAAAACATAAGTTAATAGAAATGATGAAACCCAAGACGACTGACCTTGTCAGAGGTTTGCGTTGACCTTGACCTTGGCAGTACCTGCAGACGAGGATGACTGTGAGTACAATCACCAGGCCGCCCACAACTCCCGCCAACAGCACGATGCTGGTGAGAAAGGAGGACACCGACGCTTGTCTCTCACCTGAATACACCTGCAGACAAGCAACATCATCATCATCATCATCATCATCATCATCATCATCATCATCATCATCATCATCATCATCATCCACCCTTGATAGCATAATTAATCAATGAAGGGAGGTAACTAGTTTTACTAGTTGATCAGAGTTACATCCCATGTACACATTTAACTGATCTTTTTAGTGGCACTTTACTGGTCTATGCAGGCTTCCTGGCCTAGAGGTTAGCGACTTTTCTCCGTAATCTCGTATACTCTCGTAAGTAACGTGACGACGGTGAGAATCAACAGTGGTTCGAATCGCGTCGGTAACTTACGGGGTATGTGAGCCGGTCGCTCAGAAAGCAACGGCAAACTACTGAGCGTAATCTTGCCATGAAATCAACAATCAGCTGAAAGATGCTGATGTTGACAGCGTTGTCCTGTAAAGGATATGCAAGCATGTTTTTACACTGGTCTATAAGCAATGGCAAACGACTGAACGTAATCTTGCCAAGAAACCGACGACAGCGGTAAAATGCTGGTTATACCCGTGTACATGACCGACAGAAGGACCGATTGCTCTATACCCGTGTATATAGCCCACCCTGGGCCGTCTGGTCTACACCCGTATACCTGACCCACCCAGGTCTATACCCGGGTACATGACCCACCCAGTACCGGTAGCTAATTCAAATATGGGGCTAGGATGTTACACAGGCAAGGATTGAACGCGGTTAGACGAGGGTTCCAAACCTGCACTACAAGAAAACCCAGTGAATCCGACCCTCAATCTTCCACAACGACCCAGAGTCACTACAACTGCGCCCAATGAATCCGATCCTCAATCTTCCACAACGTCCTAGAGTCACTACAACTGCACCCAGTGAATCCGACACTCAATCTTCCACAACGACCCAGAGACACCACCAATTCCTATCTATACAATCACAGGCATACTGACCGCAATCTTAGTACAGGCTACGCGTCTCCGCAAACACAAGCCTTGTAAACTAACCACGTCCCAGCCCGCCGGACGGTACATATCGCCTAGCTAACCACGACTGCATGGCAATCCTTGATATTCTTGGGTCATGCTCTAATGAATTGTTGCCCGTTTTCATAAACTCTTACAACGTGCACGTTGTTGTTTGCTTGCTTGCTTGTGTTCGTTGGCTGTGAACTCCAACGCGAAGTCCTGTATGTCGGATGAAGGCATCCTGTTGTCCAACATCAGTGTGATGTCATACAGGACCTGAAGTTTGCGTGAGTATCCGTTGTCCCAAGTCTGGTTTATTGGTGTGCAGACTGGTGGTTTCTCGCCGTACAGGCAGACACTCTTCGACTTCGAAAAAATCGGCGATCCTATTACACTGGACAGGACCCCGAAGGGACCTGTTGCCCAGGACGCACGACTAGGGCGTGTTAGTCGAACCTGGCCCTGGTGCCTTGGAAACACCTCTCTTGTTAATACTAAACTTGCAAGTGATGTGTGAATGAGACCAATATGTGAGCGATTGTTGTTGTCTTCTTCTTCTTCCTTCCTTTCTTCTTCTTCTTCTTCTTCTTCTTCTTCTTCTTCTTCTTCTTCTTCTTCTTCTTCTTCTTCTTCTTCTTCTTCTTCTTCTTCTTTTTCTTCTTCTTCTTTTTCTTCTTCTTCTTCTTCTTCTTCTTCTTCTTCTTCTTCTTCTTCTTCTTCTTCTTCTTCTTCTTCTTCTTCTTCTTCTTCTTCTTCTTCTTCTTCTTCTTCTTCTTCTGCGTTCATCCGGAGTGGTTGTTTTTCCCCAGATGTATTAGCGGTGCATTATTGTGCACCCTTGGGCCTAGACCCTTATGCCAACACATCCGACTTTTGGGTACATTTTTTTACTAGGTTAGCATTCCTGGGGGACTCTCACTTTTGTGGTGGCGTCCACATCCCAGCTAGTCAAGTTAGAACAGTCAAATACTTCACGATCAGCCCTCAGTGAAAGGCAGGGACAGTCCATGGGCATTATCCGCCATCCAAGGGAGACTTCCATAGTTGCTGAGCCAACACATAGCGCTCTGGTGCTGGGCTCACCGAGGGAATCGCCACGTCCTGCTTATGGCTGCTTTAATTCCTCACTTCAATGTATTGGACATTTCGTTCGCTACGGGCCGCTCCCCTCACAAACCAGGCCGGCCTGCAGACAGTATCGACTCAGCGAGCTTTCTATTCGGACATGTTCTGTTCGTTGTGCCCGGAAGACATATATAGTCAGAGCTGTTCCGGGCACGACGGACATTCGGGAAACTAGATAGTCAGAGGTGTTTAGGGCACAACGGACATTCGGAAAACTAGCTAGTCAGAGCTGTTCCGGTCACAAGGACATTCGGAAAACTAGATAGCTTTTGATGAGGTTAAAGATTGTTGTCTAATACTAACCTTACAAGTCATGTGTCAATGAGACCTATATGTGAGAGATTGTTGTCTAATACTAACCTTACAAGTCATGTGTCAATGAGACCTATATGTGACAGGAGACAGTTCAGAATCGCACAATCAAAGACGAGCATGAGTGCCCAATTCTGAACCGTTTGAAAGTAAAATTGGTTCGTTCATTCGCCCGTTCTAGAATTCCATCTAGCCCTAGTTAATCCTGTCTCCATGTGCAATGTCTCTAGATGGCTGCATGTGGAAGTGCACTGTTCCTTCAACTCGGCTTTACAAACATGTTTCGCGGAATATCTTGCTAGAAATATCACAGACCACCAAGCAAAACGGATTGTGCATTACCCCGCCAGAAATAACATGTAACAACAACAAACGCATCACAGGTCATCCAAGAATAAGAAAGAAAGAAAGAAAGAAAGAAAGAAAGAAAGAAAGAAAGAAAAAGAAAAGAAGGAGAAAGAAAATAGAGAAAAGGAAGAGAAGGTAGAAGTCAGAAGCCGAGGAGATGGAAGAGCAGTAGCTGCAGCAGAAGAAGTGGACAGAGAAGGAGAAAGAGACACAGAACAAGAACAAGTAGAAGAACAAGAACATATAAAACATCATAGAACATTTCTGTAAACACTTTACAAAACGCACCTCACAACACAAATATCTTATACTAAAACTGTTCCTACCTGCACAATATGCTCACAGAGACAATCTTTCACAAACTACTCACCGTGCCTGTGATGTGATATGTGGTGGAAACACATATAGTCCAGGAGTGAGGGGCACAGATGGGCACACCCCGCCCTGAGATTTATGTCACTGACACCAGTGGGGGGGGGGGGGGGGCATACAATCGACGGATATACTCTAGACAAGCACATCGGAGTCAAGGACAAGTAGGAGATTGGAGTACTCACGAACAATGCACGATCGTTGAGGTAGATATTTGGACCATAGCCAGTTTCTTGGTTATCTAAATAACGGGTACAGGCGGGTATTTCTGTCTGTCACTTTTGTACGGTATGTGAATGTGTGTCTATCACTGTTGTACGGTATGTGAATGTGTGTCTATCACTGTTGTACGGTATGTGAATGTGTGTGTGTCTATCACTGTTGTATGGTATGTAAATGTGTGTGTGTCTATCATTGTTGTACGGTATGTGAATGTGTGTGTGTCTATCATTGTTGTATGGTATGTGAATGTGTGTGTGTCTATCATTGTTGTATGGTATGTGAATGTGTGTCTATCACTGTTGTGCGGTATGTGAATGTGTGTCTATCACTGTTGTACGGTATGTGAATGTATGTCTATCACTGTTGTATGGTATGTGAATGTGTGTCTATCACTGTTGTATGGTATGTGAATGTATGTCTATCACTGTTGTACGGTATGTGAATGTATGTCTATCACTGTTGTACGGTATGTGAATGTATGTCTATCACTGTTGTACGGTATGTGAATGTATGTCTATCACTGTTGTACGGTATGTGAATGTATGTCTATCACTGTTGTATGGTATGTAAATGTATGTCTATCACTGTTGTACGGTATGTGAATGTATGTCTATCACTGTTGTACGGTATGTGAATGTATGTCTATCACTGTTGTACGGTATATGAATGTATGTCTATCACTGTTGTACGGTATGTGAATGTATGTCTATCACTGTTGTATGGTATGTGAATGTATGTCTATCACTGTTGTACGGTATGTGAATGTATGTCTATCACTGTTGTACGGTATGTGAATGTATGTCTATCACTGTTGTACGGTATGTGAATGTATGTCTATCACTGTTGTATGGTATGTGAATGTATGTCTATCACTGTTGTACGGTATGTGAATATATGTCTATCACTGTTGTACGGTATGTGAATGTGTGTGTTTATCACTGTTGTGCGGTATGTGAATGTATGTCTATCACTGGTGTATGGTATGTGAATGTGTGTCTATCACTGTTGTATGGTATGTGAATGTATGTGTCTGTCACTGTTGTACGGTATGTGAATGTATGTGCCTGTCACTGTTGTACGGTATGTGAATGTATGTCTATCACTGTTGTACGGTATGTGAATGTATGTCTATCACTGTTGTACGGTATGTGAATGTGTGTGTCTGTCACTGTTGTACGGTATGTGAATGTATGTCTATCACTTTTGTATGGTATGTGAATGTATGTGTCTGTCACTGTTGTACGGTATGTGAATGTATGTGTCTATCACTGTTGTACGGTATGTGAATGTATGTCTATCACTGTTGTACGGTATGTGAATGTATGTCTATCACTGTTGTACGGTATGTGAATGTATGTCTATCACTGTTGTACGGTATGTGAATGTATGTGTCTGTCACTGTTGTACGGTATGTGAATGTATGTCTATCACTGTTGTATGGTATGTGAATGTATGTCTATCGCTGTTGTACGGTATGTGAATGTATGTCTATCACTGTTGTATGGTATGTGAATGTGTGTGTTTTTCACTGTTGTACGGTATGTGAATGTGTGTGTCTATCACTGTTGTACGGTATGTGAATGTGTGTCTATCACTGTTGTACGGTATGTGAATGTATGTGTTTATCACTGATGTACGGTATGTGAATGTGTGTCTGTCACTGTTGTACGGTATGTGAATGTGTGTCTATTACTGTTGTATGGTATGTGAATGTGTGTCTATCACTGTTGTGCGGTATGTGAATGTGTGTCTATCACTGTTGTACGGTATGTGAATGTGTGTTTGTCTATCACTGTTGTACGGTATGTGAATGTGTGTCTATCACTGTTGTGCGGTATGTGAATGTGTGTCTATCACTGTTGTGCGGTATGTGAATGTATGTCTATCACTGTTGTGAGGTATGTGAATGTATGTCTGTCACTGTTGTGCGGTATGTGAATGTGTGTCTATCACTGTTGTGCGGTATGTGAATGTGTGTCTATCACTGTTGTATGGTATGTGAATGTGTGTCTATCACTGTTGTACGGTATGTGAATGTGTGTCTATCACTGTTGTGCGGTATGTGAATTTGTGTCTATCACTGTTGTATGGTATGTGAATGTGTGTCTATCACTAGTCCACGGTATGTGAATGTGTGTCTATCACTGTTGTATGGTATGTAAATGAGTGTTTGTCTATCACTGTTGTGCGGTATGTGAATGTATGTGTCTATCACTGTTGTACGGTATGTGAATGTGTGTCTGTCACTGTTGTACGGTATGTGAATGTGTGTCTATCACTGTTGTATGGTATGTGAATGTGTGTCTATCACTGTTGTATGGTATGTAAATGTGTGTTTGTCTATCACTGTTGTACGGTATGTGAATGTGTGTGTGTCTATCACTGTTGTACGGTATGTGAATGTGTGTCTGTCACTGTTGTGCGGTATGTGAATGTATGTGTCTATTTCTGCTGTACGGTATGTATATATGATTGTTGCCTTACTAAGTTTAATAAATAAAATAATACTTGTGTTATTCTTACTTTGTTGCATAGTTTGTAGTCTCTAATTATACAATCATTATTCTTATAATAACCTTTATAGTATTTCTTTGTCTGGAATCAGAGAAAATACTTTGGTTCCCTGTCGGTCCAGATTCTGAATCTTCTCACCTTACTTCTTTACTATTCCTGCTAACCGATGGTGGTGAGATGGTCCCTCTATTTTTACAAATTTTTCTTCTTTATCCCTACGCAGTCCGGGTTGCTCTCTTCTTCTCACATCACCATAGCAGAAGGAAGTAGTTCTTGCTCCTGTTTTACCTCTGTTGCAACAATATTGTCACGTCAGAGCCATGTCGTGACTGCCTTCGTCAGATAGATCAGTGCTCCCACTATGCCGCACCAAGTGACTACCCCGCACGACGTGGCTATCCCGCACCACGTGGGTATGTGTCAGTGTCAAGGTGTCAGATACCACTAGGACAGACTAGGGACAGAAGAGGGGCAAGGACTGAGAGGACAGAGGGACAGGACCTCTATAAAGGTATAGACAGAGTAGAGACAGCACCAAAGCTAGGACTTAAGAACAGTTATAAGACCAGACTCGGGTGGGGACACTAACGTGTCATATTTAGGACAACAGAGGGACCAACCCCGAGAATAGGGGATGGGTACTTTAGGTCACGGAGAATACCGTGACGAGGTAAACAGTAATAGAACTTTAGGGTTAATCAGTACTAAGACGACAGTACTACGTGACAAATATAACAGCACGCAGAGTTGCTGACCGCACGAGTTGAGTCCGACAGCGACGAGACGGCTTCCCAACAGGACATAGTGTCTTTCTGAATCCATTATCTAATGTTGTGAACGCATGTGATATTAGAGAGAGAGAGAGAGAGAGAGAGAGAGAGAGAGAGAGAGAGAGCGATCATGTTTAATGATATATATACTGTGTGACGAGTGGCGACCATTGTATTGATTTGACAGGCAGATAACGCCTTGTCGCAAATGTATGATTGTCAGGCTTGCCTGAAATAAAATCCGTGTATACCATCTGTACAAGCGAGGTTATATTTGAGGTATAGATGAAGTCGCGAGAATGCCTGTGTGAGTAACGCAAGACCGTGACAGGCAGCGAGTTATGTTGTCAGAAGTTATTGAACGCATGCTAACAGAGTGAAACGCTTGAATGAACGCAGTAGCGAAGTATGCTGGAACGAGTTATTGATTGAAAACGAAAGATTGTGAAGTGCGCCGGGCGACCTGTGAGTGAACTAATTACCGACGAAAGTGTGCGCCGGGCGACCTGTGAGTGAACTAATTACCGACGAAAGTGTGTAAGCCCCAGGGTACCAAATTCAATTCTAAAAGCTAAAACTTAAGAACAATCAAACGTTCATTGATTACGTCTCGGCAGTAAAGGACGTCTATAACAAATGGCTTAAGGCTGCTAAGATTAACAACAATTATGACAAACTTAGAGACCTTATGATTATGGATAAGATCATCTCAACCATTACTAGTACATTTGGAAAATTTTTACAACAGTCAGACGTAGATTCTCTAGAACAGCTAGAAAAACGGGGTCCGCGTATTTCTCATCAAATAGGGATATTTTCACATCTTTTAGTGAAGAAAGTGAAATTGTAGCAGCTGCTATGGGCAAAACACAAAAGCCGTATAAATTTAGAGAACAGCAAAAGGGCAACCTACCACAATGCCCATATTGTAAATTTCAGCACCCACAATTTGCAATGTGCGATAAGAACCCGAATTATCCAGCACACTTAGAAATGATGATAAAAAAACAGCAAACCAAGAGAGAGACCTTCAGACGTGCTGTAAAATGTTTTTTCCCCCATTGCTTCGGGCACTATTCCTCTAGATGTACTGGAAGACAGAGGTTGAAAGCAGCGAATGCATTGTTGGTCGATTCATCATCTGAGTGTGAAAGTGATTTTGAAGAGATGCGAGAGAATGATGAAAATGTAGTGGCAGTGAGTGATATATTAAATTACAGTAAATGAACAACATGCCATCAGTTCCATGAGAACGGAATACTTGAATGTGGGCATACAGTGCCGTTTTCCAATGAAAACGCGAATACAGCAGTGGCCTCCAGAGGCAAGTTAAATTTCCACCACGGAATAGTCAATAATATGCCACGCAAACTCCTGATCGATAGTGGCAGTACATTAATCGGTCTGAGAAAGGAATTGGCGAGGCCATAAGACTATACGGGAGAATTTGTGAACTGCCGTACTTTTTCAGGCAGCATAGAAAAGTATACGTTGGCCAAACCTAACATAAATACCCCTTTCTTGACTGTCACCTTTACGTGCGCGGTTTTACATAACCCATGTACGGACCTGATAATCGGATGTTCGCCACAGGTGAAGAAATGTACCACTGGAGAGATAGCAGCCTGGAGAGAAACCTTTTTAAATCAGGCTAATGCGATTACTAGGTCGAAAACTAGTAAAGAACAAGACGACCTACAAACAGAAAGGTTACACCTAATTTCACCCAGTGGTACAGTGGACAACAACACCACACAATAGTTCATACTGGCGCATCGCGCCGATCCATCGATATCTCCTTATTTTAGATTTCTAGGTCAAAAACCCAAAATGACCAAAAACGCATCATGGGATTTTAGGCTTAAAAGTGGTATTCTCACAATAACATACAAGAGAGACAACCTAGAAATCCAGCAAACGGTTCTTTCAATGAAACACCGTCAAACAATCTTACGGATCACACACGATTCGCCGTTTGCTGGCCATATGGGGTACGAGAAAACCAGAGCCAGAGTGTTAGCACATTTATACTGGCCTAAATTTTGTAACGACATAAAACAATATTGTCGATCTTGTACCATATGTCAACACCTAGTTAAGAAAGGTAAACATGTCACAGAAGAGGTACAACCTACCATACTAGCCTCTAGACCTTTTGAGTGTGTTGCTGTAGACATAGTTGGACCACTGAATCATGTGTCTAGTAGAGGAAATCGTTTTATTCTAACTCTTGTTGATTTCTGTTCCCGGTGGCCAGAAGCTGTGGCCTTAAAATACATCAGTTCCAAAGATGTAGCTAACGTTTTTCTACAGCTTTTCTCCCGCTTCGGATTCCCCAAAACCATCTTATCCGATCGTGGAACTCAGAAATCCAAATCAGAGTATTCATTTCCGATAGTCTTAGTCAAAAAGAAGGATTCCACCATAAGACTCTGCGTGGATTATAGGAAATTGAACACAGTCACGAAAATTGATGCAGAGCCTATTCCTTCCTGTGACGACCTTATCTTGAACATGTCATCATCTATTATCTTCTCAAAACTTGACCTAACGAAAGGCTATTGGCAAATTCCAATGGACGGAGATTCCGTCATCTTATTGCCTTTGCAACACCTTTAGGTCTTTACGAGTGGCGTTTCCTTCCTTTTGGCCTACGCAATGCACCTGCCACCTTTGTCCGCCTTACTAGAGATGGTTGCATGGAGTCACAAATACTCAAACATATATAGATGATATATGCATCCATACAACAGACTGGACAACACATCTACAAACTTTGAGACTCGTCTTTGAAAGAATAAAAAAACAGTCAAACCAACTAAAGTCGAGTTGGCGTTGGATGAGATAGATTTCTTAGGCCATACTATATCCAAGGGCCAGTTAAAAACAGACAACAAAATTGTAACCAAAATCTTGAACCTCACTATTCAAAAAAAAAACAAAAAAAAACAAAAAAAAAAAAACAAAAAAAAAAAAAACAAACAAACAAGCGAGTAGCTTGCTAGGGTTAGTAAAATATTACAATAAATTCATCCCCAATTTGGCACAAATAACATGTGTATTTTCGGATTTGTTGAAATCTTCTGCAAAGATAAATGTGCAAGATGCTACTTTACAAAATGCAATGTCAAAATTAAAGTACCTTTTTAGTAATGTTTCTATCCTTCGCTTACCTAACCCGAAACTACAATATATCCTTAGGTGTGATGCCAGTGCGACTACAATCTCTGGCGTACTCCTGCAGGAATATGAAGATATTCTCCATCCGATCGTGTATGTCAGTCGCAAACTTAGCATAGCTGAATCACATTATGATGTCTCTCAACTTGAGGCTCTCGCAATCGTTTATTGTGTTAGTAAACTTTATAGATATTTGGCTGGAACTAACTTTGTCGTCGAGACCGACAATTCTCCGCTGTTAGTTATGAAGAAAGGCCTGCCTAAATATAATAGGATTTATTGCTGGGCTTTGATACTCCAAAACTACTCATTCTCCATAAGACACATTAAAGGGAGCAGCAATACCCTTGCAGATTTGCTCACAAGACCTTCAGACATTGAAGTGATACAGAAAGGAGATGAGACACTGTCACATTTGCCTGCAGTTACTACCGATTAGTTCATATAGAAACTGTGCTAGTAATCGTAAGACAGAAGACACTGCGTAACATAAGTATTATTAGGTGCACTTACCAAGAACTCACGTAGTGCCTGAACGCATGAACAAGGTAGTTAGAGAGTCATCTAGTGTATATAAACTGTGATACTATTATGAACAGAGTATGAGACGCTACATCGTCACCTTAGTTGCAGTGAAAATTGTATATAAACTATCGTAAGGAAAGACCCAGCGGAAAGAGACGTCATCATCACCGTTACCTGGATCTACGATAAATTAGTTAGTTAGACTTGTATGTAACATGTTTATATGTATGTAACATGTATGTATTAATATTGTATGATATGATTTTAATGAAGATGCACTAGGCAACTTAGTGGTTCATTACAATAGGAATAGTATTAATAAAAGAACCACAAGTATTCCAACGAACCGATAGCCTAATTGAAATTGTTAGTTGTAGTAAGAACCATGAGTTAATTAGTTTAGAAACACTTACAATTAGTGCTTAGACTTATAAATATAGATAATAGTTAGATTTAGACTAGTAGAATATAGCAAACAGTTCTCTGAGGAGACTGCTACCGATGAAGCCAATTAAAACGGCGAGGTAATAGACTTAAATTTAATTAGAAATAGAATAAACTAATTGTCAAATAAATTTAAGAATTTAGCAATTTATAACTTTATTAGACTTAAGGGAACAAACACATTTCTCTTACAGTGTGTTTAGTTTATTTAATTACCTTCCCTTAGAAACACCCAGAAATTAATAGTTTAGTTAATTATATACACATATTTAACAACAATAATTATTTAGTTTAGTTAATAATTAAATTCCCTTAGTTATTACACCCATCAGTTAGTTAAATAGGTTAAGTGCATTATTTACTTTAGTAACATCCATTATTTATTATATAACTTGTTTCTTTTACTTAACATCACCAAGTAACAATTTAGTTAATTTACTTCCCCTTAGTTAGTTATTTACTTTAAGTTAGAATAAATAGCTTAGTTAATATAAGTAGACATCACCCCGTACAATGACAGTTATACTAGAAATCATCAGTCCAGTGACTGATCATACCAATTGTCCATTAGAATAGTTAGATATATTTAGACTTAGTTAGTTTCTTCTGTATTGCCGTAAGCAATACATTTAAACTTGTAAATATAAGAGTGTGATAGATAAAACTACTTTATTTCGGCTCAATAGTGTTTAACACGAGCCCAATTTTATGTCAATGACATAACATTTTTAAAATTGACAATGTATGATTGAGTGAACGCAAGATGAGTATACGGACGAATGAAAGAATTAAATATATTTGTATGAACAGTGGTGCATTTTTTTCGCACACACGAGTTTTTATGACTTGTCCGCGTATTCTGTGTAAACCATGTGGAGTGTGTACTTTTATGTGTGTTATAGCCACTAATGCATTACAGCAATGGTTGTTTTCCAGAATCCCAGATCGGCGAAGTACGTCATAAATTAAGCAGAGGCATTACTTTGTGACGTGCATTAACCTACCTGTGATACTTGAAGACTTAAATACATCGATTATAGACATATAGTTATGTTTATAATTGCAACACATATAAAATAAATATTTATACCCATACAAACAGGAATACAAACAGATAAAAATACAAACAGCAGCTTTTGCAAAGGGAGAGAACACTTGGTCAGGGGACACTACAGACTTAAAGTAAGTTGAAGGGCGAGTTGAATATTTATCCACAAGCGGGAGCGAGATAGGCGAACATCAGCATACGCACTACTAATAAGAGAAGTGAAGGTACATTTCACGGGAGCCATGAATTATATATTCATGTATTGTTTCCGTAATAGGAGCAATTTGTTTTGGAATATCGGTTAATCGGTATTTTGAGGGGTATAAGTTTGTTAAACGCGCCCTGGTTCAACACAGCTCCCAAGAGTGTAATGTAATGACTCTTACTTAGAGTGGAGGTGTGTCAAGCTGATCTGAAACCAGTGGTTAGATACAGCAACTTGTAATCAGACTTATTTGAGTCAGAAGTGGTACCTCATGACAGACCAGTGAACCCCTTGACAAATTAGATCAGACTAATTTTATATGCTACGACGACATTGCGTCACACCTACTACATTAATCTGGTGACGCAATACGGGGGGCGACGAGAGCATGTCAAGGTGTCAGATACCACTAGAACAGACTAGGGACAGAAGAGGGGCAAGGACTGAGAGGACAGAGAGACAGGACCTCTATAAAGGTATAGACATAGTAGAGACAGCACCCAAGCTAGGACTTAAGAACAGTTATAAGACCAGACTCGGGTGGGGCCACAAACGTGTTATATTTAGGACAACAGAGGGACCAATCCCGAGAATAGGGGATTGGGTACTTTAGGTCACGAAGAATACCGTGACGAGGTAAACAGTAATAGAACTTTAGGGTTAATCAGTACTAAGACGACAGTACTACGTGACAAATATAACAGCACGCAGAGTTGCTGACCGCACGGGGGATTTTGACCACGTAGGCAAGCGACGAACTGAGTTGAGGCAGACAGCGACGATACGGCTTCCCGACAGGACATAGTGTTTTTCTGAAGCCATTATCTAATGTTGTGAACGCATGTGATATTAGAGAGAGATTGATCATGTTTAATGATATATATATATATATATATATATATATATATATATATATATATATATATACTGTGTGACGAGTGGCGACCATTGTATTGATTTTACAGGCAGATAACGCCTTGTCGCAAATGGATGATTGTCAGGCTTGCCTGAAATAAAATCCGTGTATACCATCTGTACAAGCGAAGTTATATTTGAGGTATAGATGAAGTCGCGAGAATGCCTGTGTGAGTAACGCAAGACCGTGACAGTCAGGTACTGCCTGACATTTTAGATTGACCTGCTCCCTGTCTTTGTCCTGTCCATGCACTAAAACGTCATCCACGCATGACTGTCCAACTCCTACCCCCCCCCCCACCCCCACCCCCACTCATCCCACCTTGTGACCTTCTCCCTGTCTCTGTCCTGTCCATACACTAAAACGTCATCCACACATGACAGTGCCCCCTTCACCCCCAGCCCCCCCCCCTCCCCCATATTGCAAACCGGATGCAAATTAACATTTCTAAAACAACATCTATGTTAATAGGAACCAGGCAAAGTCGTCACACTCTAAACTTGCAGAGAACTCTTCAGCTGCACATTGGTAGCATGCCTATAGAAAGTGTAACTGAGCACAAGGCACTGGGTCTTATCATAGATCAAAATCTAACCTTTAATTCCCATGTTCATGTTCTAGTTAAACAAATAGCCAAAAAAAAAAAGTATACCAACTTGCCAAACTTAAAATTTTCCTCGATGAAAGCACAAGAAAGATATCCTATACTTCCCACATACAAACACATATTGATTATTGCTCCAAAATCTGGGATGGATGCTCCAAATCAATAATAAAACGCCTTTATTCACTCCAGAAAAGGGCAGTGCGTTTAATCAAGGGTGATAAGCTTACAGACAATTCTAACCTACACGAACGTCTTCAGTTACTGCCACTCCACAAACGCCTAATTTTTAATAAGACTAAACTAATTCACAAAATTCTATTTCAAAATGCTTCAAGCTACCTTTGGCCATTGTTCAAATATAACGCAAGACATAGCGAACGGCTTAATATACTTCATGTCCTTAAACCTAGGATAGACTTATATAAATCAAGCTTAGCATACTCCTCCACTTAGTTGTGGAACAATCTTCCAATCTTCCACATAAAAATCAGACACCACCAATCATTATACATACATTCGCAACCTGTTTGAACACTACCTCAGTACAGACTACACCCCCCCCCCCCCCCACACCACTAAACATAATAATGGTAAATTATCTCAAACGACAACTAGTTAATAAACATTCCCATATGTGTGGCACGTTACACCTTCCTTAGGTATTTATCATGTCCATGGTAAACATTACCTATGTGAGTCATGTTTTATTGATTATTTTTCATGCGCATTAATGCTTATTGTTCTTTTGTTGTCTAAGATTAGCTTCATGGGTGATGTTGAATGAAGTAATGTATGAGGAATAAGCAAAGAAGGGCAGATGTCAGACGGGCCTGCGTGCCCAATTCTTAACCCTTTGAAATAACGATTGTTCGTTCGTTCGTTGTGACCTGCTCCATGTCTCTGCCCTTTCCACACACTAAAACGTCATCCACATACGGCAGTGTCCCTCCCCGTCCTGCGACCTGCCCCTTGTCTCTACCCTGTCCATGCACTAAAACGTCACCCACATACGACAGTGTCCCTCCCCGTCCTGCGACCTGCCCCTTGTCTCTACCCTGTCCATGCACTAAAACGTCACCCACATACGGCAGTGTCCCTCCCCGTCCTGCGACCTGCCCCTTGTCTCTACCCTGTCCATGCACTAAAACGTCACCCACATACGACAGTGTCCCTCCCCGTCCTGCGACCTGCCCCTTGTCTCTACCCTGTCCATGCACTAAAACGTCACCCACATACGGCAGTGTCCCTCCCCGTCCTGCGACCTGCTCCTTGTCTCTGCCCTGTCCATGCACTAAAACGTCACCCACATACGACAGTGACCCTCCCCGTCCAGTGACCTGCAGGCATGTGATTATGTCGGTGTGGGTGCCTGGGGTGAGGTGACCCAGGAGTCAGGCCGCGGTGTGTGGGTGTTGGGTGAGAGGTCCACTTCCGCACGTGTTGACTGCCCTCACACACACACAGACACACAGACGAAGCACATGGGCAACAGCAACAACAACCGATAAGTAAGTTCCGGACACAAGAAGACAGATGGGAAACACGCGGAGAGAGAGAGAGTGGGGGAGGGGTTGTGAGAGAGGAGAGAGAACAGAGGAACGAGTGAGAGGAGAGTGAGAAAGGAAGGAGAGAGACAGAAGAGAGAGACAGAATTATGCTCAGAGAGGGAGAGGAGAGAGAGAGACAGAGAGACAGACAGAGATGGAGAGAGTATTGTGAGATTCCAAACTGTCTGAGCAAAACCCTGGCATACCGCTCTGAAGGCACGCGCACAGACTGACTGACACCTGTGACGACATCATGGTGTGCCTGGGGAACTCCTGGCTTGACCTACTTAACCAGCCCCCGTCTTCGCGCCCTCCGTGTGTCTGTTCGTCCTTCAAGTGAATCTTGAGGCGGAATGGCGAGTGTTGAGAAACATAGTTGTGTGGTGTTGTCCTTCACGTGAATCTTGAGGCGGAATGGCGAGTGTTGAGAAACATGGTTGTGTGGTGTTGTCCTTCAAGTGAATCTTGAGGCGGGATAGTGAGTGTTGAGAAACATAGTTGTGTGGTGTTGTGCTTCTAGTGAATCTTGAGGCGGGCGGAGTGGCGAGCGTTGAGAAACATGGTTGTGTGGTGTTCGTTGTTATCACAGCAACAACACCCATCACTGAGGATACTGCAAACATACATGGATTGTCAATGTCGGGGGTTGTCAATGTCGGGGGTTGTTAATGTCGGAGTTGGCACTGCAAGCAGTCGGTGGTTGTCTATGTTAAAGGTTGGCCGCTGCAAGCAGCCGGGGCTTGTAAATGTCGCGGGTTGGTACTGCAAGCAGCAGTGGGTTGTCTATGTCGGATGTTGACTATGCCAATGGTTGGCCGCTGCAAGCAGTCAGTGGTTGTCTATGTCAAAGGTTGGCACTTCAAGCAGCCGAGGGTTGTCAATGTCGGGGGTTGTCAATGTCAGGGGTTGTCAAAGTCGAGGGTTGTCAATGTCGAGAGTTGTCAATGTCGGGGGTTGTCAATATCGGAGGTTGTCAATGTCGATGGTTGTCAGTGTCGGGATTTGTCAAAATGGAGAATTGTCAATGTCGCGGATTGTCAATGTTGAGGGTTGTCAATGTATGGAGTTGGCACTGCATGCAGCCGGGGTGTCAGTCTCGGGGGTTGGCACTGCAAGAAGCCTGGGATGTCAATGTCTGGGGTTGTCAATGTCGGGGTAGCAACCCGTCTACTATATAGTGACTCTCTGGGATCAAATGCGATGCTACCATAGGGAATGTCTGGGATTTACTCTGGTGTGTGTTACAGAGGATGTCTAGGATTGAGTCTGATGTCTGGTATAGTGGATGTCTAGGATTGAGTCTGATGTCTGGTATAGTGGATGTCTAGGATTGAGTCTGATGTCTGGTATAGTGGATGTCTAGGATTGAGTCTGATGTCTGATATAGTGGATGTCTAGGATTGAATCTGATGTCTGGTATGGTGGATGTCTAGGATTGAGTCTGATGTCTGGTATAGTGGATGTCTAGGATTGAGTCTGATGTCTGGTATAGTGGATGTCTAGGATTAAGTCTGATGTCTGGTATAGTGGATGTCTAGGATAGAGTCTGATGTCTGGTATAGTGGATGTCTAGGAATGAATCTGATGTCTGGTATAGTGGGTGTCTAGGATTGAGTCTGATGTCTGGTATAGTGGATGTCTAGGATTGAGTCTGATGTCTGTTATAGTGGATGTCTAGGAATGAATCTGATGTCTGGTATAGTGGGTGTCTATGATTGAGTCTGATGTCTGGTATAGTGGATGTCTAGGATTGAGTCTGATGTCTGGTATAGTGGATGTCTAGGATTGAGTCTGATGTCTGGTATAGTAGATGTCTAGGATTAGGTCTGATGTCTGGTATAGTAGATGTCTAGGATTAAGTCTGATGTCTGGTATAGTAGATGTCTAGGATTGAGTCTGATGTCTGGTATAGTGGATGTCTAGGCTTGAGTCTGATGTCTGGTATAGTAGATGTCTAGGATTGAGTCTGATGTCTGGTATAGTAGATGTCTAGGATTGAGTCTGATGTCTGGTATAGTGGATGTCTAGGATTGAGTCTGATGTTTGGTATAGTGGATGTCTAGGATTGAGTCTGATGTCTGGTATAGTGGATGTCTAGGATTGAGTCTGATGTCTGGTATAGTGGGTGTCTAGGATTTAGTTTGATGTCTGGTATAGTGGATGTCTAGGATTGAGTATGATGTCTGGTATAGTGGATGTCTAGGCTTGAGTCTGATGTCTGCTATAGTAGATGTCTAGGAATGAATCTGATGTCTAGGATTTAGTCTGTCTGGTATAGTGGACAGCGATGTCCTGTAAATAGAATATGTAAAACATAAAAACAGAAAAACACCGATTGCCGATGTATTTACAACTATATGGTGTCTTTATGCCACTTGGGATATGCGGAATGAGACGGTCTAAAACTACGGAGCTTCACTCACACTGTTCCATATGGAATAGGGTCGGTACGATCATTAACGATTATGGATCATTACCATCATGTGCCATGCCGGTAAGCGTGGTTGGTCATGATTCGCCATTTCACTCGATCATCAGAGTCGTGGATCAGCTCGGTGTTCTTGTCTCGACCATGCCACGTGGCCAAGCCATCCAGGTATTTATTTCTCTTCCATCCCCTTGTTCTCTTTCCTTCGATCTTGCCAGTTGTCACCAAGTTCTCCAATTTATTTCTTCTCATAACATGTCGAAAAAAATTTGCGACTACATCTAATTTCTCTAATCAGTTTACGACTTTCATTTGTTTCTTGTAGGACTTGGTCATTGGTTTTACTGTCTGTCCATGGTATTCTTTACATTTTCCTCAGAAACCACATTTCTACAGCCATCAGATGTTTTTCAGCCTGTTTGCTCATTGTCCACGCTTCACATCCATACAAAAGCACAGGCTCTATGTAGCATCTCAACACTCTTTTTCTCGTAGCAATTAACATCTTTTTATTGGTCAATATGTTTTTATTCTTGCAAAAGGCTACCTTCGCCATGGCGATTCTTGTTCTAATCTCTTCAAGGCATTTCCCATCAGATGTTATTGCTATTCCACGATAATTGTACCGATTCACTTGTTTAAGAATGAGCCCATTTACTTGTATATTACATTGTAGTATTTCCTTCTTTCTAGTGACAACCATAATCTGTGTCTTCTTACAATGTAATTTTAGTCCTAGCTGTTCACTGTGTGCAACAACCGTATCTACTAGATGTTGCAGATCCTGCCCATTGTCTGCAATTAAGACTCATCTGCATATCTAATTTATTGATGTTACATCCCTCCAATGTTGATTCCTCTCATATCTTCTATATTTCTGAAAATATTGTCACTGTATAGAGAAAAGATCCTGTGACATTATGCATCCCTGTCTCACACTTCTCTTAATAGGCTGATACTGACCTACTTCATTATCGATCTTTATGGGAGCTTGTTGTTTCCAATATATGTTTTTTGTTTTACAAGTCTAAGGTCTTTCCCATCAACTTGTAGATCTGCAAGCATCTCTAACATGTTGACATGTCTTACTTTATCGCAAATCTTTGTGTATATAGAATTACATAATTCAGGGGGTATATCTCCAGTATAATATACTGTGTCTCTCATATGGCGGAATCTCTTATGGCGGGATCGTGTCTCTCTTTTGCCGGGATCTCTTATGGCGGGATCGTGTCTATCTTACGGCGGGTTCGTCTCTCTTATATGGTGGGATCGCATCTCTCTTATGACGAGATCTCTTTTGGCGGGATCTCTTATGACGGGATCTCTTATGACGGGATCTCTTATGGAGGGATCTCTTATGACGGGATCTCTTATGACGGGATCTCTTATGACGGGATCTCTTATGGAGGGATCTCTTATGACGGGATCTCTTATGACAGGATCTCTTATGACAGGATCTCTTATGACAGGATCTCTTATGACAGGATCTCTTATGACAGGATCTCTTATGACGGGATAGTGTCTTTCTTATTGCGGGATCGTGTCTCAATTATGGCGGGATCGTGTCTCACTTATGGCGGGATCTTTCCTGGCGGGATCGTGTCTCACTTATGGCAGGATCTCTTATGACGGGATAGTGTCTTTCTTATTGCGGGATCGTGTCTCAATTATGGCGGGATCGTGTCTCACTTATGGCGGGATCTTTCCTGGCGGGATCGTGTCTCACTTATGGCGGGATCTTTCCTGGCGGGATCGTGTCTCACTTATGGCGGGATCGTGTCTATCTTACGGCGGGTTCGTCTCTCTTATATGGCGGGATCGTGTCTCACTTATGGCGGGATCGTGTCTCACTTATGATGGATTCTTTCATGGCGGGATCGTGCCTCACTTATGATGGCATCTGTCATGGCGTGATCGTGTCTCACTTATAGGGGGAACTTGTCTCTCTTATGATTCGATCTTTTTTGGCGGGGTTGTGTCTCACGTATGATGGGATCTTTCATGGCGGGATCGTGTCTCCCTGATGGCGGGCTCGTGCCCTACTTAAGGCGGATTCAAGGCCTAAGAAAATGTCAGACCAAGCGGTGATTAGCCTATTGTTGCGCCTCCCCAGCAGACGTCAAACAACACACAGACACCGCCATCTTGAACACAACCCTAACAAAACTGCTGACATGGCTGACATGGTGGGGCCTCGACTGATCATCTCCCTGGAATCGTTCTGTCCATCGGCGGGAAGGACAGAATGGCGGAGAAGTGTGAAACGAGCGCCATCGATTTGCTGAGTGTTGACAGTCCATGTTGAATGAAAGTTGTGCAGGCGGCTGCCATGACGGTCGACTTACAGCTGAAGCATGCTGGGACATTTTAAGGGAACTTGGTTGGAGTTGTCTTCTGTCATGCCCAAACCTCATGTCCGTGATCTGTTCCACGGAATGTTGAATGACCTATATTATCCATCCACCCATCATGTGCCATGCCGGTAATCGTGGGCGGTCACGATTCACCATTTCACTCGATCACCAGAGAGGTGGATCAGTTCATTGTTCTTTCTCGACCATGCCACGTGGTCAAGCCATCCAGGTATTTATTTCTATGTCTTCCCATTGTTATATTTCCCTCGATCTTGCCAGTTGTCACCAAGATCTCTAATTCATTTCCTCTCATAACATGTCCAAAAAATTTTGACTTGTCTATGTCTCATTTCTCTAATCAGTTTACGATTTTTATTTGTTTCTTGTAGTACTTGGTCGTTGGTTTTTCCTGTCTGTCCATAGTATTCTTTGCATTCTCCTCATAAACCACATTTCCACAGCCGTCAGATGTTTTTCAGCTTGACTGCTCATTGTCCACGCTTCACATCCATACAGAAGAACACGCTCTATATAGCAAATCAACACTCTTTTTCTCGTAGCTCTTTAACGAGACAATGTCTACGGTCAACCGACCAGTATGGTCACTGCCAAGACGGAAGGCAACGACAAACTACCTTCTTTAACGTTGCCTGAACGAAAGACGAGTGAATCGAAGGGCCGAATGTAAGACAGGCCTGCGTGCCCAATTTGTGACCCTTTTAAAATAAAGTTGATTTGATTTGATTTGATTCGCCTAATTACTCATCGCAACGATCACCACAAGAAAAGGACAGTTAGACTGAAATTAGTGACATGGAATGTTCGAACGTTAAGCGAAGACGGAAAATTAGATAACATCAAACAAGAAATTGATAGAGAGAAGATTAATATATTAGGAATGTGCGAGACGAGACGGAAAGGGGCAGGGATTATGACAGGGGAAGATTGTAAGATTATTTACTCTGGGGGAGAAGAACGACAAAGAGGTGTAGCAATTATCTTGGATCGGGAAACATAAAAATCTATACAAGGTTATTGGACTGTGTCAGACAGGGTTCTGTTGGTAAAATTAATCAACAGACATTAGACCCATATTATAGCATACTCAAATACCTACAATATAACACACTGGCAGGGTATATGTTTATGCTATAGAGTGTAGAAAGGCCTATATTATAGCATACTCAAACACCTACAATATGGAATTTTGAAAACGTATACTACAGAATACTAAAACACCAGAAATGTACATGCAACAAACACCCGACTTCATGTGTGGAACAACAGAAATATACATAAAACGCCATTTTTGTTTCCATAGATTGATGTCTGAAATCTGCGCTAAACTTGTGTGAGTGCACGGCTGGGTGGATGAATAGACAATGTTAAACTTGTGTGGGTGCACGGCTGGGTGGATAGATAGACAATGTTAAACTTGTGTGAGTGCACGGCTGGGTGGATAGATAGACAATGTTAAACTTGTGTGAGTGCACAGCTGGGTGGATAGATAGACAATGTTAAACTTGTGTGAGTGCACGGCTGGGTGGATAGATAGACAATGTTAAACTTGTGTGAATGCACGGCTGGGTGGATAGATAGACAATGTTAAACTTGTGTGAGTGCACGGCTGGGTGGATAGATAGACAATGTTAAACTTGTGGGAGAGAACGGATGGGTGGATAGATAGACAATGTTAAACTTGTGTGAGTGCACGGCTGGGTGGATAGATAGACAATGTTAAACTTGTGTGAGTGCACGGCTGGGTGGATAGATAGACAATGTTAAACTTGTGTGAATGCACGGCTGGGTGGATAGATAGACAATGTTAAACTTGTGGGAGAGAACGTATGGGTGGATAGATAGACAATGTTAAACTTGTGTGAGTGCACGGCTGAGTGGATAGATAGACAATGTTAAACTTGTGTGAGTGCACGGCTGGGTGGATAGATAGACAATGTTAAACTTGTGTGAATGCACGGCTGGGTGGATAGATAGACAATGTTAAACTTGTGTGAATGCACGGCTGGGTGGATAGATAATGTTAAACTTGTGTGAGTGCACGGCTGGGTGGATAGATAGACAATGTTAAACTTGTGTGAGTGCACGGCTGGGTGGATAGATAGACAATGTTAAACTTGTGTGAGTGCACGGCTGGGTGGATAGATAGACAATGTTAAACTTGTGTGAGTGCACGGCTGGGTGGATAGATAGACAATGTTAAACTTGTGGGAGAGAACGGATGGGTGGATAGATAGACAATGTTAAACTTGTGTGAGTGCACGGCTGGGTGGATAGATAGACAATGTTAAACTTGTGTGAGTGCACGGCTGGGTGGATAGATAGACAATGTTAAACTTGTGTGAGTGCACGGCTGGGTGGATAGATAGACAATGTTAAACTTGTGTGAGTGTGCGGCTGGGAGATGGACACATTGTTAAACTTGTGTGGGTGCACGGCTGGGTGGATAGAAAAAGCTAATCTTGTGCGAGTGCACGGCTGGGTGGATGGATAGACAATATTAAACTTGTTTGGGTCACGGCTGGGTGTATAGATAGTGTTAAACTTGTGTGGCTTCACTGCTGGATACATGAACAGTGTTAAACTTGTGTGGTTTCACTGCTGGATACGTGTTAAACTTGTGTGGCTTCACTGCTGGATACATGGACAGTGTTAAACTTGTGTGGCTTCACTGCTGGATATATGGACAGTGTTAAACTTGTGTAAGTGCACGGCTGGGTGTATAGACAGTGTTAAACTTGTTGTGGCTTCACTGCTGGAAATATGGACAGTGTTAAACTTGTGTGGGTGCTAGGCTGGATGTGTGGATAAAGTGTTAAAGCTTGTCGGTTCTATCCCAATCAACGGTCAATTAGAAGATGCTTAATGATGATCATGATGAACATGATGATGATGATGATGATGGAACACCCAATAAACGTTATCTCGTGTAGTCTGAGATGGTTATTCAAAAACACCTGTCATTGGACTGGTGGAGTCTGTTAGCACACACAATGCCGCGGTTGACGCGATGTGTACGTAAACTACTTGATCAACTTTTAATTAACGAGAAATCCTTTCTAACGACAGTTTATCAAAGACAAGAGTTGAATGAAATGTGTGCAGTTAAGCGTCAAGATAATAGGCCTACTAAAGCAATGACAGTCTGTAGAGAAAGGTCCGTCAGACTGGTCGTGACAAGATCGTGGGAGACGGCGTCAATTATCACCCCCGCTTCCATCACCACCGCCTCTCTTGCATGTGTGTATCACTCAATGCTGATCAATAAATAATTTGACTGAATAATTAATCCAGTCCAGGGTTTCAAGTAAAGTTGTGATCCCAGGTCACGTGCTGGAGGAGACGTAATTTCCGCAGCTGCGGGGGTTGTAGCTTGCGTGGGTGAATGAACGACCGCCAGTTGCTGGGGAGAGGCACCTGTCTGCCCATGCTTACACCCCCACGAACTTCTGGGTGAGGGTAGCCGTTGAGGAGGGCTGGGCTGGGCATGTCTGCTTTCTGGAACAGGTATCCTCGAGCTTAAGTTGGTTGATTTGTCTGCTGTTTGCGCTGAAGTTGGATGTTTTGTCTGTTGTTTGCGATTAAGTTGGTTGCTGTGTCTGTTTGCGATGGTTGCTGTATCTGTTGTTTACGCTGAAGTTGTTGTTGTTGTTTTTTTAAGTTGAAGTGGGTTGTTGTAGCTGAAGTGGGTAGCTGAAGTTGTGGGTAGCTGAAGTTGGTTGTTGTATCTGTTGTTTGAACTGAAGTTAGTTGCTGTATCTGTTGTCTGCGATTAAGATGGTTGTTGTATCTGTTGTCTGCGATTAAGATGGTTGTTGTATCTGTTGTTTGCGATTAAGTTTGTTGTTTCATCTGTTGTTTGCAATTAAGTTGGTTGCTGTATCTGTTGTCTGCGATTAAGATGGTTGTTGTATCTGTTGTTTGTGCTGAAGTTAGATGTTGTGTCTGCTGTTTGCGATTAAGTTGGTTGCCGTTCCCCCCCCCCCTTTTTTTTCCAACTGTTTGCACTGAAGTTGGTTGTTTTGTCTGTTGTTTGCGTTGAAGTCGGTTGTTTTATCTGTTGTTTGCGATTAAGTTGGATGTTATGTCTGTTGTTTGAGCTGAAGTTGGTTCTTTTATTTGATGTTTGAGCTGAAGTTCCTTGTTTTGTTTGTTGTTTGCGATTTAGTTGTTTGTTGAGTCAGTTTTTTTTTTTTTGCTATTAAGTTGGTTGTTGTGTCTGTTGTTTGCGCTGAAGTTTTTTTTGTTTTTTTTTAAATCTGTTACTTGCGATTAAGTTGGTTTCTGTATCTGTTGTTTGCGATTAAGTTGGTTGTTGTATCTGTTGTTTGCGCTGAAGTTGGTTATATAAGTTGGTTGCGTTTTTTTTTAATTGTGTAATAAAGTTTGTTGTTGTATCTGTTGTTTCCGGTGAAGTTGGTTGTTTGTCTGTTGTTTGCGATTAAGTTGTTTGTCTTGTCTGTTGTTTGTACTGAAGTTCGTTGTTTTGTCTTTTGTTTGCACTGAAGTCGGTTGTTTTATCTGTTGTCTGCGATTAAGTTGGTTGCTGTGTCTGTTGTTTGAGCTGAAGTTGGTTTTTTTTATCTGTTGTTTGAGCTGAAGTTGGTTCTTTTATCTGTTTTTTGAGCTGAAGTTCGTTGTTTTGTTTGTTGTTTGCTATTTAGTTGGTTGTTGTGTCAGTTGTTTGCTATTAAGTTGTTTGTTGTACCAGTTATTTCCGCTGAAGTTTGTTGTTTTATCTGTTGTTTCCGCTGAAGTTGGCTGTTTTGTCTGTTGTTTGCAATTAAGTTTGTTGTTTTGTCTGTTGTTTGCGCTGAAGTTGGCTGTTGTTTGCAATTAAGTTTGTTGTTTTGTCTGTTGTTTGTGATTAACTTTGTAGTTATATCTGTGGTTTGCGCTGAAGCTTGTTGCTGTATCTGTTGTTTGCGATTAAGTTTGTTGTTGTACCTGTTGTTTGCGCTGAAGTTGATTGTTTTATCCGTTGGATGACTGTAGAGATTGTTTGCATTAATGTTGGTTGTTGTATCCGTTGTATCTGCAGTGATGCTGGTTGTTGGAGCCATGGGATGAATGCACTGGTATCCCTGTAAACCCGACACACCAGCGGGCAGGCACTGAGAGGGGCGGGCAGGCACTGAGAGGGGCGGGCAGGCACTGAGAGGGGCGAGCAGGCACTGAGAGGGGCGAGCAGGCACTGAGAGGGGAGGGCAGGCACTGAGAGGGGAGGGCAGGCACTGAGAGGGGAGGGCAGGCACTGAGAGAGGAGGGCATCTTTTAGACAGCTTGCTTTCCTCGCTCGCTTTGAACTCAAGCGTAGTCCATCACGTGGTGCTACTTCCAGTGTACAGGACTGCCATAGTGGAAATTGTAACAGAGACTGGTATCTACACCCACCACCCAGGTGCCGTCTCCAGGCGGATGAGTGCACAGCTTGCCTTCCCCTCAAATAATCTCAGCACCCAGCGGGGTATGCTTGAAACATCGAACATAAAACACCATCAATCTTTGCGTATCAAATCGTATACAGAAACAAGCTTGCACATGTTCAGTAATAATTAATACATCTGAAATTCAAAACAATGTTTTCCCGTAGTGAATTACTGTGCGAATATGTGTATATTTCAGATTGAAGGATTTATCTAGTTATTTTACATTACGTTGTGTGATTTCTGCAGTATGTACCTGACGAGATGCAGCGAAATATGCCAGGCAATAAATCGTGCAATCTATTGTTTGTGTCTTCGTTATTCAAAGTAATACATCTGTTTTGGCACAACATGGCGACTGTCCGGATACGGAAGTGCTTCAATCCTACATTTTCCCCTTCCTGTCGATGTTGCGACCGTCCCAGGAATGATGTCGTACAGTTACTGGCACGTCATAGAACAATGTCGTAAAAACTGTCAAGTGATTAGAGACGGTGACAAACTTAACGCCACTGGCTGCTATAATTGTTTAGCTATAATTGTTCACTATATATGTGTGTGCGTGTGGGAGCGAGAGAGAGAGAGAGAGAGAGAGAGAGAGAGAGAGAGAGAGAGAGAGAGAGAGAGAGAGAGAGAGAGAAAGTGGGTGTCAGAGAGAGGGAGAGAGTGTGTGCGCACGTGCATGCGTGTGTGTGGAGAGAGTGATTGAGCGAGAAATGGTGGGGGAATGTGTCAGTGCATGCATTCGTACGTGTATGTGTGAGAGTGAGTGAGGGAGTGTATGCGTGCGTGCATGCGTTCATGTGTGTGTGTATGTGTGAGAGAGTGTGGTTGAGAGAGTGAGTGTGTGTGTGTGTGAAGGATTGTGTGTTAGAGAGTGAGACAGTGGGAGAGTTGATGTGTTAGTGTGTGTGTGTGTGTGTGAGCGCGCGCATGCGTGTGAGTGTGTGTATATGAAAGAATACAGAGAGAGAGAGAGAGAGAGAGAGAGAGAGAGAGAGAGAGAGAGAGCTGAGCAGATGCATGTCGTGTAACACGCATGTTATGTAACACGCGAATCCATATGTTTGTGTATTCTCATCTGTCATATTATCAGTTAAATACCATTTGATTTTATCATGCATAATATAAACTCATGTTCATTACTGTAGTTTGAGTGAGAGAGTCAGTGAGTGTGAATGAGAGACAGAACGAGTGAGCGTGAGAGTGAATGAGTGAGTGTGAGAGTGAATGAGTGAGCGTGAGAGTGAATGCGTGAGAGTGAATGAATGAGCGGAAGAGTGAATGTGTGAGAGTGAATGTGTGTGTGTGTGTGTGTGTGTGTGTGTGTGTGTGAGAGAGAGAGAGAGAGAGAGAGAGAGAGAGAGAGAGAGAGAGAGAGAGAGAGAGAGAGAGAGAGAGAGAGAGAGAGAGCATCACTATTTTTACGTCACATACATTTTATGTACACATTTTTCTCCATGTTTAACATTTTTATGAGACTGCTCATAACAAGTGTCAGTGTATGTGTGTGAGTAAAGTGTGGGAGTTTGTTCATACTATTTTCAATACTAACGTGAGACATTTTGTATGTGTCTAGATGTAAGGAAGTGTGAGTGTATGTGGAGGATGTGTGTGAGTGTGGGGATATGTGTGGGTGGGGGGTGGGTGGGTGGGGGGGGGTGTGGGTGGGAGTATGCGTTTGGATGGGTTGGGGTGTGTGGGTTTTGGTGGGTAGTGGTATATGTGGGTGTTGGTGGGATGTGTGGATGGATGTGTGGGGGTGAAAGTAGGGATGTTGGAATGGGTGTGGGGGATGTGTGTATGGGTGGAGGATATGTGTATGGGACGGGTGCGGGGGATGTGTGTTTATGTGGGTGGAGATGTGTGGATGGTTTGAGGAAGTATGTGTGGGAGGCGGGGTTGTGTGGGTAGGGGATTGTGTTGGGTGGATTGGGGATGCAAGGGCGGGTGGGGAGAAGTGTATGGTGTGTGGGTTTGAGAAATGTATGCGGTGTGTTGGTGGGGATGTGTGAATGATGTGTGGGTGGAGGGTATGTTTGTGGTGGTATGGGTGGAGGATAGTGTGTGGTGTGGGGGATGTGTGTGATGGGTGCGGGGAATGTGCGTATGGGTGGGGTATATGTGTGGGTGAGTAGGGGATTGTGGTGGTTGGGGGAAGTATGTGGGGGTGTGTGGGTGGGAGATGTGTGTGTGTGGATGGGGAATGTGTGGGTGGGGGTGTGTGAGTGGCTTAGGGATGTATAGGTGGGTGAGGGAGTTGTATGTGTCGGGGTGGGATGTGTGAGTGGGTGGAGGATGTGTGTGGGTAGGGGTATTGTGATCGAGAAATGTTTGGTTGGGGGTGGGTGGGTGGGGGTGTGTGGGTGCATAGTGGAGGATGTATGCGTGAGTGAGTGTGTGTTGGTGGACGGGTAGGGAATGCGTGTGTGGGTGGGGAGAGGTGTGTGGTGTGTTGGTTGGGGATATTGTGTGGGTGAAGTATGTGTTTGTGGGTGGGGGATTTTTGTGGTGTGTGAGTGGGGGTATGTGGGGTGGATGGGTAAGGGTATCTGTGTGGGTGTGGGTGGGAATATTGTGTGGTATCTGGGTGGGGGACATGTGTGTGGTGTGTAAGTGGGGATGTGTTGGTGAGGGATATGTGTGTGTGTGGTGCGTGGGTTGGGAATAGTGCGTGGTAGGGGGTGTATGTGATGTGCAGGTGGGGGATTGTGTGGTGGGGGATTAGGTTATGACATGTGTGGGTGGGTGGAAGTTGTATGTGTGGGTGGTGGGGTGTGTGTGAGTGGATTGGGGATGTATGGGTGGTTAGGGAGATGTGTGTGTGTGTGTGTGGGGAGGGGGTAGGGACATGTCAGTTGGTGGGGATGTGTGTGTATGGTTTGGGGATGTGTGAGTGGATGTGCGATGTGTGGGTTGGTGGGGGATTGTGTGCATGGGTGGGGAATATGTTGTCGATGGAGATGTGGCTGGGGGATGGGTGGTTTGAGGTGTGGGTGGGGAGAGGATGTGTGGGTTAGGATGTGTATGTGGATGGGCGTGGGATGTGTGGGTTGGTGGGGGAATGTTTGTGGGTGGCGAGTGTGTTTTGGTTGGGGGATCAGGTGAGGGCAGTGTGTGTGTGGGTGGGGGATGTGCGGGATGGGGATGGGTCGGTTGGTGGGGTATGTATGTGTCCCTTGGTGTGCGTGTGTGTGGGTAGGTGGGGGTGTGGATGTGTCCCTTGGTGCGCGTGTGTGTGGGTAGGTGGGGGTGTTGTGTGGGTGGGGTGATGTATGGATAGGTGGCAGATGGGCTTCATAACATGGTAATTAGCCTTGTTTATGTTTACAACATTCATTTCACAATGTTTACTTTTCTTCCTATGTAAATGTATAATGCTCATGATGAACGAAAGACGAGTGATTGGAAGGGCCGAATGTAAGACGGGCCTGCGCGCCCAATTTGTGACCCTAATAAAGTTGATTTGATGTGATTTGATTTGGCTGACCCAGATGATTAGTTTCTTATCTTTGACATCACGGTGAAGTTGCGACATTCTCACTGGTTAATAATCAGAATAGCACACGTTAGTCGCAATGATCCCAGACCCTACCTACAACGTGAGAATACCACTTTAAGTGACATCATCATCACACCTTAGTTGTCGTTAAATACAAAAACAGAAATAAAGAACATATATGCAGGACTAGCCTCTTTATTTCCATAAATGTATATTGCACGTGAATACAAGGAAAAGCCTCTTTAAGTCTGCACTTCTATGCTGTGTATGACCATAAATACAAACAGCGGCCGCTTTATTTTCTTCAATCTATATTGCTGATGATCATAAATGCAAGGAGTGACCGCTTTATGTCTGCACATCTATACTCTTAAAATTGCATGTTCATTGCAGGACGTTTCGATAAACCTCAAAACCGGGAAAGCTTAGTTCGGTAGTTTGCCATTGTCATTGTTGAAGTTCAATCTGACATGCGTGTGTGCGTGCGTACGTGCGTGCGTGCGTGCGTGCGCTCGTGTGTGTGTGTAATAATCCTGTCAGGGTCAGCAGTAAACTACAGCAGCCAGGCATCACGGAGGCACCCAGCTATGTCCAGGCTCATCTAGTAATTGTCCAGACTGAGGCCATCTCTGTAACCATGAAATATGAAACTGACTGTAATGTTTGCTCACGCAGTCGCCTGCCACTACAACACACCTACCCCTACAACACACCTACCCCTACAACACACCTACCCCTACAACACACCTACCCCTACAACACACCTACCCCTACAACACACCTACCCCTACAACACACCTACCCCTACAACACACCTACCCCGTCGCGCTATGAACTTCTATTCCGACAGCACGCAATTCTTTAGACTCGTCCTTGAGCCATTGGAGAACTATCTGATCCACTTCGCTTTTAGGTCAAAGTTCAGTTGTTTCGCCACCCGTTGACAGGAAACTTTATGAAAATTGAGATAATCCCTGATGATAATGTCCACATAACTTGTGTTTAGGCCTGTTGCCATGGCGACTTCGCCTACAGTAATAAACCTGTCCGACACCTTATATGGATTCACTGATAAATGAAACTTTTAGGCTGACCTCTCGGGGCTCACCCTCCATCCATTCATGACCTTCTCGGCTGACCGTCTCGGGGCTCATCCTCCATCCATTCATGACCTTCTCGGCTGACCGTCTCGGGGCTCATCCTCCATCCATTCATGACCTTCTCGGCTGACCGTCTCGGGGCTCATCCTCCATCCATTCATGACCTTCTCGGCTGACCCTCTCGGGGCTCATCCTCCATCCATTCATTACCTTCTCGGCTGACCCTCTCGGAGCTCACCCTCCATCCATTCATGACCTTCTCGGCTGACCGTCTCGGGGCTCATCCTGCATCCATTCATGACCTTCTCGGCTGACCCTCTCGGGGCTCATCCTCCATCCATTCATGCCCTTCTCGGCTGACCGTATCGGGGCTCATCCTCCATCCATTCATGACCTTCTCGGCTGACCCTCTCGGGGCTCATCCTCCATCCATTCATGACCTTCTCGGCTGACCGTCTCCGGGCTCATCCTCCATCCATTCATGACCTTCTCGGCTGACCGTCTGGAGGCTCATCCTCCATCCATTCATGACCTTCTCGGCTGACCGTCTCCGGGCTCATCCTCCATCCATTCATGACCTTCTCGGCTGACCGTCTGGGGGCTCATCCTCCATCCATTCATGACCTTCTCGACTGACCGTCTCGGGGCTCATCCTCCATCCATTCATGACCTTCTCGGCTGACCCTCTCGGGGCTCACCCTCCATCCATTCATGACCTTCTCGGCTGACCGTCTCGGGGCTCATCCTGCATCCATTCATGACCTTCTCGGCTGACCCTATCGGGGCTCATCCTCCATCCATTCATGACCTTCTCGGCTGACCGTCTCCGGGCTCATCCTCCATCCATTCATGACCTTCTCGGCTGACCGTCTGGGGGCTCATCCTCCATCCATTCATGACCTTCTCGGCTGACCGTCTGGGGGATCATCCTCCATCCATTCATGACCTTCTCGGCTGACCGTCTCCGGGCTCATCCTCCACCCATTCATGACCTTCTCGGCTGACCGTCTGGGGGATCATCCTCCATCCATTCATGACCTTCTCGGCTGACCGTCTCGGGGCTCATCCTCCATCCATTCATGACCTCCACGGCTGACCGTCTCGGGGCTCATCCTCCATCCATTCATGACCTTCTCGGCTGACCGTCTCGGGGCTCATCCTCCATCCATTCATGACCTTCTCGGCTGACCGTCTCGGGGCTCATCCTCCATCCATTCATGACCTCCACGGCTGACCCTCTCGGGGCTCATCCTCCATCCATTCATGACCTTCTCGGCTGACCCTCTCGGGGCTCATCCTCCATCCATTCATGACCTTCTCGGCTAACCGTCTCGGGGCTCATCCTCCATCCATTCATGACCTTCTCGGCTGACCGCCTCGGGGCTCATCCTCTATCCATTCATGACCTTCTCGGCTGACCGTCTCGGGGCTCATCCTCCATCCATTCATGACCTTCTCGGCTGACCGTCTCGGGGCTCATACTCCATCCATTCATGACCTTCTCGGCTGACCGTCTCGGGGCTCATCCTCCATCCATTCATGACCTTCTCGGCTGACCGTCTCGGGGCTCATCCTCCATCCATTCATGACCTTCTCGGCTGACCGTCTCGGGGCTCATCCTCCATCCATTCATGACCTCCACGACAGCATTGATACCATTCCCACACTGATGGACGTGCTACAGTCTGTTCTGCAGAGGCACATGGTAGTCGACAACAAATTTCCGTAAGTTTTGAACCTTCTTTCACCAAAATCCCACCACAACACACTATTCCTGCAGTGAAATCAACTAGACAGACGACATTTGGGAAAACAGCCCCAGTAAACGACTGATACTTGCCCACTCCAGCACCGACTGTCATATCTATACTGTTCACTGTGACGTCATGACTAAACATTTTTTTTCCAGCCCGTTTGCTTTGAATTCAAGTGTAGTCCATACACACTATTCCTGGTAGTGATTGACTGAATTTTGCTTGTCGAATAGCTTTGCA
>OY992893.1:2860000-2973176 GCA_963921405.1 Cepaea hortensis
TGAGAGAATAGTGCAGGCTGATGAGAGAATAGTGCAGGCTGATGAGAGAATAGTGCAGGCTGATGAGAGAATAGTACAGGCTGATGAGAGAATAGTGCAGGCTGATGAGTTGATGTGTTACAGGTTCGTCACACCTGGTCAACAGCGGCGCACCGCCGCCTCACGTCTGTCAACAGCCATGTACCCCCGCCTCACGTCTGTCAACAGCCATGTACCCCCGCCTCACGTCTGTCAACAGCCATGTACCCCCGCCTCACGTCTGTCAACAGCCATGTACCCCCGCCTCACGTCTGTCAACAGCCATGTACCCCCCGCCTCACGTCTGTCAACAGCCATGTACCCCCGCCTCACGTCTGTCAACAGCCATGTACCCCCGCCTCACGTCTGCCAACAGCCGTGTTCCCCCTCCCCCGCCTCTCGTCTGTCAACAGCCATGTACCCCCGCCTCACGTCTGTCAACAGCCATGTACCCCCGCCTCACGTCTGTCAACAGCCGTGTTCCCCCTCCCCCACCTCACGTTTGTCAACAGCCATGTACCCCCGCCTCACGTCTGCCAACAGCCATGTACCACCGCCTCACGTCTGCCAACAGCCATGTACCCCCGCCTCACGTCTGCCAACAGCCATGTACCCCCGCCTCACGTCTGCCAACAGCCACGTACCCCCGCCTCACGTCTGTCAACAGCCATGTACCCCCGCCTCACGTCTGTCAACAGTCATGTACCCCCGCCTCTCGTCTGTCAACAGCCATGTACCCCCGCCTCACGTCTGTCAACAGCCATGTACCCACCGCCTCACGTCTGTCAACAGCCATGTACTCCCACCTCACGTCTGTCAACAGCCATGTACCCCCACCTCACGTCTGTCAACAGCCATGTACCCCCGCCTCACGTCTGTCAACAGCCGTGTACCCCCGCCTCACGTCTGCCAACAGCCGTGTTCCCCCTCCCCCGCCTCTCGTCTGTCAACAGCCATGTACCCCCGCCTCACGTCTGTCAACAGCCATGTACCCCCGCCTCACGTCTGTCAACAGCCGTGTTCCCCCTCCCCCACCTCACGTTTGTCAACAGCCATGTACCCCCGCCTCACGTCTGTCAACAGCCGTGTTCCCCCTCCCCCACCTCACGTTTGTCAACAGCCATGTACCCCCGCCTCACATCTGTCAACAGCCGAGTACCCCCGACTCACGTCTGTCAACAGCCATGTACCCCCGCCTCACGTCTGGCAACCCACAATGTTTACAATGACAACTTTCAGGGACAGTCTGCGGGCATGGTTTTTGTGTGTGTGTGCCCGCACTCCGCACGGAAATCTCCCGCCGCACGGGCACTGTTCACTGAGACGTCCAGCGTGGTGGGCAGAGTCGATTCTTGCTTCCAGGGATTGCTACTGACGTCACCAGCAGAGAGCTGGCGCGTGCCAATGAAAGCGAAGGCCGGTCCGTGACGTCATCCCGCCTCCATGTGTACGCACGCAGTATTGATCCCACTTCATTGAGAGCCAGAGAGTGGGACAGGGAGAAGGGCAGGGAGAGGAGGAAGCTGTCGGGCCAGGCCAACAACCAGACTCCTGTACCTGGGCAACATAACATTCCAGACGATCCCAACGTTTAGGAGCCATTTTTCTTGAAGCAAACCGGAAACTGATTGTGATCAATGGGGTCAAACTGATTACTGGGCTCAGGGCGCGGGAACTGTCTTGAGAAAGAAGACATGGCTGTTGTGATGTCGACGGTCGCTTCCTGACTGATCACATGTTGTCCATTTCTGATATTTGTAACACTGTTTGATACATGTATTCGAATCAAACGTAAAATAGCTGACTGATCGAAGAATTGCAAGTACACAAATCCCTTTAATGACACGTTGCGCGTGGCTCGGTCTTCCGGGTGCTGGACAATCAGTAATGACATGATGAAGAAACTGGAAGCGGTCGGGACGTGTATATATAGAAGTATGATGAGACGTGCATTTATAGAAGTATGTTGAGATGTGAATTTATAGACGCATGTTGAGATGTGCATATATAGACGACTGTTAAGATGTGCAATTATAGACGTGTGTTGAGACGTGCATTTATAGAAGTATGTTGAGATGTGAATTTATAGACGCATGTTGAGACGTGCATTTATAGAAGTATATTGGGATGTGCATATATAGAAGTATTTTGAGACGTGAATTTATAGAAGTATGCTGAGATGTGTATTTATAGGCGTAAGTTGAGATGTGCATATATAGAAGTATGTTGAGATGTGCATTTATGGAAGTATGCTGAGATGTGCATTTATGGAAGTATGCTGAGATGTGCATTTATGGAAGTATGCTGAGATGTGTATTTATAGAAGTATGTTTAGATGTGCATTTATAGAAGTATGTTTAGATGTGTATTTATAGAAGTATGTTTAGATGTGTATTTATAGAAGTATGTTTAGATGTGCATTTATGGAAGTATGTTTAGATGTGTATTTATGGAAGTATGTTTAGATGTGCATTTATAGAAGTATGTTTAGATGTGTATTTATAGAAGTATGTTTAGATGTGTATTTATAGAAGTATGTTTAGATGTGTATTTATAGAAGTATGTTTAGATGTGTATTTATAGAAGTATGTTTAGATGTGCATTTATAGAAGTATGTTTAGATGTGCATTTATAGAAGTATGTTTAGATGTGCATTTATAGAAGTATGTTTAGATGTGTATTTATAGAAGTATGTTTAGATGTGTATTTATAGAAGTATGTTTAGATGTGCATTTATAGAAGTATGTTTAGATGTGCATTTATAGAAGTATGTTTAGATGTTGCATAGGAGACCACACTTCTCCCAACGTTGCAGCAGAAGCATTGGCCGAGAGTTGTTTCCTGGTCGATCGATGATCCCAAAGACAGAACGTGCAACACTCCCCGTCTCCCGTGACCGCTCTCCACCGAAGTGAATGTTGCCACTGATGACACAACCACTGATGACACAACCACTGATGACACAACCACTGATGACACAACCACTGGTGACACAACCACTGGTGACACAACCACTGATGACACAACCACTGATGACACAACCACTGATGACACAACCACTGATGACACAACCACTGATGACACAACCACTGGTGACACAACCACTGGTGACACAACCACTGATGACACAACCACTGATGACACAACCACTGATGACACAACCACTGATGACACAACCACTGATGACACAACCACTGATGACACAACCACTGATGACACAACCACTGATGACACAACCACTGATGACACAACCACTGATGACACAACCACTGATGACACAACCACTGATGACACAACCACTGATGACACAACCACTGATGACACAACCACTGATGACACAACCACTGATGACACAACCACTGATGACACAACCACTGATGACACAACCACTGATGACACAACCACTGACGACACAACCACTGATGACACAACCACTGATGACACAACCACTGATGACACAACCACTGATGACACAACCACTGATGACACAACCACTGATGACACAACCACTGATGACACAACCACTGATGACACAACCACTGATGACACAACCACTGATGACACAACCACTGATGACACAACCACTGATGACACAACCACTGATGACACAACCACTGATGACACAACCACTGATGACACAACCACTGATGACACAACCACTGATGACACAACCACTGATGACACAACCACTGATGACATGTTACTCCTAGCGCCAGACGACATCCCCCACCCCCCTATTCATCATGGCATTGTATCCGTGTTTGATTCTGCAATAAAAGCTAGCGGCGCTTCCTTCAACACTCAGGTTTCTTCTATCACGAACCAGTTCCTTCTCCCCGGATCTGTGCTGTGTAAGTAATTGTCGTTATATTCAGTACGGTTGTTCGTTCTGCGGTGCTTGTATTCCTGCGAATAATGTGATATAATAACTAAACAGGTTGTAATATTTATACCCCGCTGAGGTCAGTAATATATCTATACCCCGCTGAGGTCAGTAATATATCTATAATATATCTATACCCCACTGAGGTCAGTAATATATCTATACCCCGCTGAGGTCAGTAATATATCTATATCTATACCCCACTGAGGTCAGTAATATATCTATACCCCACTGAGGTCAGTAATATATCTATAATATATCTATACCCCGCTGTGGTCAGTAATATATCTATATCTATACCCCGCTGTGGTCAGTAATATATCTATATCTATACCCCGCTGTGGTCAGTAATATATCTATATCTATACCCCGCTGAGGTCAGTAATATATCTATATCTATACCCCACTGAGGTCAGTAATATATCTATACCCCACTGAGGTCAGTAATATATCTATACCCCACTGAGGTCAGTAATATATCTATATCTATACCCCACTGAGGTCAGTAATATATCTATATCTATACCCCGCTGTGGTCAGTAATATATCTATATCTATACCCCGCTGTGGTCAGTAATATATCTATATCTATACCCCGCTGAGGTCAGTAATATATCTATATCTATACCCCACTGAGGTCAGTAATATATCTATACCCCGCTGAGGTCAGTAATATATCTATAATATATCTATACCCCGCTGTGGTCAGTAATATATCTATATCTATACCCCGCTGTGGTCAGTAATATATCTATATCTATACCCCGCTGAGGTCAGTAATATATCTATATCTATACCCCGCTGTGGTCAGTAATATATCTATATCTATACCCCGCTGTGGTCAGTAATATATCTATATCTATACCCCGCTGAGGTCAGTAATATATCTATATCTATACCCCGCTGTGGTCAGTAATATATCTATATCTATACCCCGCTGTGGTCAGTAATATATCTATATCTATACCCCGCTGAGGTCAGTAATATATCTATATCTATACCCCACTGAGGTCAGTAATATATCTATACCCCGCTGAGGTCAGTAATATATCTATATCTATACCCCACTGAGGTCAGTAATATATCTATATCTATACCCCGCTGTGGTCAGTAATATATCTATATCTATACCCCGCTGTGGTCAGTAATATATCTATATCTATACCCCGCTGAGGTCAGTAATATATCTATATCTATACCCCGCTGTGGTCAGTAATATATCTATATCTATACCCCACTGAGGTCAGTAATATATCTATACCCCACTGAGGTCAGTAATATATCTATAATATATCTATACCCCACTGAGGTCAGTAATATATCTATACCCCACTGAGGTCAGTAATATATCTATACCCCGCTGAGGTCAGTAATATATCTATATCTATACCCCGCTGTGGTCAGTAATATATCTATACCCCACTGAGGTCAGTAATATATCTATACCCCACTGAGGTCAGTAATATATCTATATCTATACCCCACTGAGGTCAGTAATATATCTATACCCCGCTGAGGTCAGTAATATATCTATACCCCACTGAGGTCAGTAATATATCTATATCTATACCCCGCTGTGGTCAGTAATATATCTATACCCCACTGAGGTCAGTAATATATCTATATCTATACCCCGCTGTGGTCAGTAATATATCTATATCTATACCCCGCTGTGGTCAGTAATATATCTATATCTATACCCCGCTGTGGTCAGTAATATATCTATATCTATACCCCGCTGAGGTCAGTAATATATCTATATCTATACCCCGCTGTGGTCAGTAATATATCTATATCTATACCCCACTGAGGTCAGTAATATATCTATACCCCACTGAGGTCAGTAATATATCTATAATATATCTATACCCCACTGAGGTCAGTAATATATCTATACCCCACTGAGGTCAGTAATATATCTATACCCCGCTGAGGTCAGTAATATATCTATACCCCGCTGAGGTCAGTAATATATCTATACCCCGCTGAGGTCAGTAATATATCTATATCTATACCCCGCTGTGGTCAGTAATATATCTATATCTATACCCCACTGAGGTCAGTAATATATCTATACCCCACTGAGGTCAGTAATATATCTATAATATATCTATACCCCACTGAGGTCAGTAATATATCTATACCCCACTGAGGTCAGTAATATATCTATACCCCACTGAGGTCAGTAATATATCTATACCCCGCTGAGGTCAGTAATATATCTATACCCCGCTGAGGTCAGTAATATATCTATAATATATCTATACCCCGCTGAGGTCAGTAATATATCTATAATATATCTATACCCCGCTGAGGTCAGTAATATATCTATACCCTGCTGTGGTCAGTAATATATCTATATCTATACCCCACTGAGGTCAGTAATATATCTATATCTATACCCCACTGAGGTCAGTAATATATCTATATCTATACCCCGCTGTGGTCAGTAATATATCTATACCCCACTGAGGTCAGTAATATATCTATATCTATACCCCACTGAGGTCAGTAATATATCTATATCTATACCCCACTGAGGTCAGTAATATATCTATATCTATACCCCGCTGAGGTCAGTAATATATCTATACCCCACTGAGGTCAGTAATATATCTATAATATATCTATACCCCACTGAGGTCAGTAATATATCTATACCCCGCTGAGGTCAGTAATATATCTATACCCCGCTGAGGTCAGTAATATATCTATACCCCGCTGAGGTCAGTAATATATCTATATCTATACCCCGCTGTGGTCAGTAATATATCTATATCTATACCCCACTGAGGTCAGTAATATATCTATACCCCACTGAGGTCAGTAATATATCTATAATATATCTATACCCCACTGAGGTCAGTAATATATCTATACCCCACTGAGGTCAGTAATATATCTATACCCCACTGAGGTCAGTAATATATCTATACCCCGCTGAGGTCAGTAATATATCTATACCCCGCTGAGGTCAGTAATATATCTATAATATATCTATACCCCGCTGAGGTCAGTAATATATCTATAATATATCTATACCCCGCTGAGGTCAGTAATATATCTATACCCTGCTGTGGTCAGTAATATATCTATATCTATACCCCACTGAGGTCAGTAATATATCTATATCTATACCCCACTGAGGTCAGTAATATATCTATATCTATACCCCGCTGTGGTCAGTAATATATCTATACCCCACTGAGGTCAGTAATATATCTATATCTATACCCCACTGAGGTCAGTAATATATCTATATCTATACCCCACTGAGGTCAGTAATATATCTATATCTATACCCCGCTGAGGTCAGTAATATATCTATACCCCACTGAGGTCAGTAATATATCTATAATATATCTATACCCCACTGAGGTCAGTAATATATCTATACCCCGCTGAGGTCAGTAATATATCTATATCTATACCCCACTGAGGTCAGTAATATATCTATACCCCGCTGAGGTCAGTAATATATCTATACCCCGCTGAGGTCAGTAATATATCTATAATATATCTATACCCCGCTGAGGTCAGTAATATATCTGTAATATATCTATACCCTGCTGAGGTCAGTAATATATCTATACCCCGCTGAGGTCAGTAATATATCTATAATATATCTATACCCCGCTGAGGTCAGTAATATATCTATATCTATACCCTGCTGTGGTCAGTAATATATCTATATCTATACCCCACTGAGGTCAGTAATATATCTATATCTATACCCCACTGAGGTCAGTAATATATCTATATCTATACCCCGCTGTGGTCAGTAATATATCTATATCTATACCCCGCTGTGGTCAGTAATATATCTATATCTATACCCCGCTGAGGTCAGTAATATATCTATATCTATACCCCGCTGTGGTCAGTAATATATCTATATCTATACCCCACTGAGGTCAGTAATATATCTATACCCCACTGAGGTCAGTAATATATCTATAATATATCTATACCCCACTGAGGTCAGTAATATATCTATACCCCACTGAGGTCAGTAATATATCCATAATATATCTATACCCCGCTGAGGTCAGTAATATATCTATACCCCGCTGAGGTCAGTAATATATCTATACCCCGCTGAGGTCAGTAATATATCTATACCCCACTGAGGTCAGTAATATATCTATAATATATCTATACCCCGCTGAGGTCAGTAATATATCTATAATATATATATATACCCCGCTGAGGTCAGTAATAATACCCTGCTGAGGTCAATAATATATCTATATCCCGCTGAGGTCAGTAATAATACCCCGCTGAGGTCAGTAATATATCTATAATATATATATACCCCGCTGAGGTCAGTAATAATACCCTGCTGAGGTCAATAATATATCTATATCCCGCTGAGGTCAGTAATAATACCCCGCTGAGGTCAGTAATATATCTATAATATATCTATACCCCGCTGAGGTCAGTAATATATCTATAATATATATATACCCCGCTGAGGTCAGTAATAATACCCTGCTGAGGTCAATAATATATCTATATCTCGCTGAGGTCAGTAATAAATCAATACCCCGCGGAGGTCAGTAATATACCTATAGCAAGCTGAATTCAGTGTCCAAGAATTGGGTATTGTTGAATATGACGTCATTCAGCTGGGCGGGCAAAGACGTTACCACAAGCCGGAGAAGGAGAAATCAAGACAAAGCAAGCCAAACAACAGATAGCGCCAGTGACTGCAAAAATGACGGCGCTTAACTTGATTATACTGCTTGATTCATAGAGTGCAAGAGTTGTAGGTGTTCTCTGTACTAGCTCTGTGTCCGTGTGTGTTTGTAAGAGTGCAAGAGTTATAGGTGTTCTCTGTACTAGCTCTGTGTCCGTGTGTGTTTGTAGAGTGCAAGAGTTGTAGAGTGTTCTCTGTACTATCTCTGTGTCCGTGTATGTTTGTAGAGTGCAAGAGTTGTAGAGTGTTCTCTGTACTAGCTCTGTGTCCGTGTGTGTTTGTAGAGTGCAAGAGTTATAGGTGTTCTCTGTACTAGCTCTGTGTCCGTGTGTGTTTGTAGAGTGCAAGAGTTGTAGAGTGTTCTCTGTACTATCTCTGTGTCCGTGTGTGTTTGTAGAGTGCAAAAGTTCTTGGTGTCATCTGTACTAGCTCTGTGTCCGTGTATGTTTGTAGAGTGCAAGAGTTGTAGAGTGTTCTCTGTACTATCTCTGTGTCCGTGTATGTTTGTAGAGTGCAAGAGTTGTAGAGTGTTCTCTGTACTAGCTCTGTGTCCGTGTATGTTTGTTGTTTGTAGAGTGCAAAAGTTCTTGGTGTCATCTGTACTAGCTCTGTGTCCATGTATGTTTGTGCCCATATTAAGCCGGCCACCTTGTCTTCCCTGGACATGTCCGGGTGCGTGCCCATATTTAGTCGGCCACCTTGCCTTCCCTGGACATGTCCGGGTGCGTGCCCATATTTAGTCGGCCACCTTGCCTTCCCTGGATATGTCCGGGTGCGTGCCCATATTTAGCCGGCCACCTTGTCTTCCCTAGACATGCCCGGGTGTCCATATTTAGCCGGCCACCTGCCTTCCCTGGACATGCCCGGGTGCCTGCCCATATTTAGCCGGCCACCTTGTTTTCCCTGGACATGTCCGGGTGCGTGCCCATATTTAGCCGGCCACCTTGTTTTCCCTGGACATGTCCGGGTGCGTGCCCATATTTAGTCGGCCACCTTGTCTTCCCTGGATATGTCCGGGTGCGTGCCCATATTTAGCCGGCCACCTTGCCTTCCCTGGACATGTCCGGGTGCGTGCCCATATTTAGCCGGCCACCTTGCCTTCCCTGGACATGTCCGGGTGCGTGCCCATATTTAGTCGGCCACCTTGCCTTCCCTGGACATGTCCGGGTGCGTGCCCATATTTAGTCGGCCACCTTGCCTTCCCTGGACATGTCCGGGTGCGTGCCCATATTTAGTCGGCCACCTTGCCTTCCCTGGATATGTCCGGGTGCGTGCCCATATTTAGCCGGCCACCTTGTCTTCCCTAGACATGCCCGGGTGCCCATATTCAGCCGGCTCGCCCTAACCGCCCAGGCCACATGTACAAGTCTGCATCTGGAGGATCTGAACACACGACCAGGGGGCGGCAGGCAGGGCGCTAGTCGCTGTGCTACAGCAACCCTCTGCTGCTTCACAACTGCTCACAAACAACGGCGGTGTTTCCAATCAAAGATGTGAATGGCGGCCTGGCATGTCTTAAGCGGTACACACGCACTATGGTAACTAGGCTAGCCAGCCAACAGGCACACATCTCTGACTTCAACATTGCCAGAGAGAGCGGACATGCCTGGGTCGCCAGCCTCCAGACAGTGGGTGCTGTGGCGCGCGCCGGCCCGTGCAGTCGCAGCTAGAACCGAGCAAGGATATTTTCTCAGGAGACATGCAGGATGTAAGGCTGCCCCACCCCCTCCTGCACACCCCAGGGCCAAGGCTCCATCGATCTAACACGCCACTGAATGGCTGCAGCCAGCGAGGTAGTCGAACACACGGCTCTAGTTGGGCCTGGCCCCGGCTCTAAGCCTGTTGCCCTTGACATACTTATCTGGTTAATCTCCCGGCATTGTCATCTGCAATATGAAGTGGTTTTCTTTTGTTTTATTTCTATCAACGCACAATTGCCGTGTGAAAGACAGGCGTCTGTGTAGTGTTGTCATCTATCTATCTATCTATTTATCTATCTATCTATCTATCTATCTATCTATCTATCTATCTATTTATCTATCTATCTATCTATCAATCTATCTATCTATCTATCTATCTATCTATCTATCTATCTATCAATCTATCTATCTATCTATCTATCTATCTATCTATTCATCCATCCATCCATCCATCCATCTACCTGTCTGTCTGCTGTCTGTCGACCTACTAATAAATGTCTGTCTGGCATATTCTTCGGTCTAAACTGTATATATGTCGGTCTGTCCGTCGACATACCTAATGTCTGTCTGTCTGTCTGTCTCTCTGTCTAACATATTTGTCAGTCTATACTGTATGTCTGTCGGTCGGTCTGTCGACCTACCTATTGTCTGTCTGTCTCTCTGTCTGTCTGTCTAACATATTTGTCGGTCTAAACTGTCTGTCTGTCTAACATATTTGTCGGTCTATACTGTATGTCTGTCGGTCTGTATGTCGACCTACCTAATGTCTGTCTGTCTGTCATTCTTGTCTGTCATTCTTGTCTGTCTGTCTGTCTGTCATGCTTGTTTGTCGGTCTGTCATTCTTGTCTCTCTGTCTGACATTTTTAAAGTCTGTCTGTCTGTGTCATTCGAGTCTGTCTGTCTGTCATTCTTGTCTGTCGGTCTGTCATTCTTGTCTGTCGGTCTGTCATTCTTGTCTGTCGGTCTGTCATTCTTGACTGTCGGTCTGTCATTCGTGTCTATCTGTCTGTCCTCGAGTAGTATGTGGACAGACACGTCGCTACTGTAATGCTGTCGTTAAGACAATCATGGGTCAGGAGGGCGTTCAGCAGACGTGACTTAGAAGTTGATATCCAAGAATGTCCAACATCTCCGGGGAATAGAGGGTACATAAGAATATGTTGTATTTCCTGGAAACATCAATAGAGACCATGGAGATGCTAGCTATACAGAATAATATGTTGTATTTCATGAAAATAACAATAGAGGCATTGAAGATGTTGGAAATACCGAGGAATATGTTGTATTTCATGAAAACAACAATAGAGACACTGAAGATGTGAACATACGGAAGAATATGCCGCATTTCATGGAATCAAAAACAATCAAATACAGAGGTTCTGGGAAAACGGAATGAAAACAGAGTTGATTAAAGAAATAAAAGAGAGGCAATTGAACTATTTTGGCCATGTGAAAAGACATAACATTCTTGTAAAAACTACACTGAATGGTAAAGTTGAAAGCAAGCAAGAAAGAGTTAGACAGCGATACAAGTGGGAAGATAACATCAAGAGAAAGGAGAACATCAATCTGACAGAATGTACAATCAGGGTGAGAGACAGACAATTTTGGAGATCGATTTCTTTCATTGTGGAGACGGCACTATATTGATTGATTCATTCATTGATTGATCTAAGAATAAGAGAATCTAGTCATCCCAGCGTTAAAACACACATGTTCCCTTCATTCGACCCAGCGTTATAACACATTTGGGACGCAGAGGTGTTTCCAACGCACCAGGGCCGGGTTATATACTGGCCAAGACCTATTGAAGCGTCCTCGTCGAGCGTCCTGGGCAACAGGTCCCTTCGGGGTCCTGGCTAAAGTCAGTAGGATCGCCGATTCCTCCGAAGTCGGAGAGTGTCTGCCTGTACGGCGAGGAACCACCAGTCTGCACCCAAATAAGCCAGATATGGGACAACGGATACTCACGCAAACCTCAGGTCATGTATAACATCACACTGATGCTGGACAACAGGATGTCTTCATCCGACATACAGGACTTCACGTTGGAGATCAAGCCAACGAAAACAAGCAAGCAAGCATAACACACATGTTCCCTTCAGTTGGTGAGCGTTGTAGCACCATCCCCGGCAGTGTGTGGTGGATAAATCAAACATTAGTGCGGGATTGACTCCGCGGCTGCGTATGGTGGATAAATCACACATTAGTGCGGGATTGACTCCGCGGTTGTGTATGGTGGATAAATCACACATTAGTGCGGGATTGACTCCGCGGCAGTGTGTGGTAGCTTCTCCCAGAGGATGTGACTGCGACATTCTCAGCCCCGTCGAGGCCGGATTATAGATTTTCCCAGGAAGGATACACGGGAAGGAAGATAACTGATTACCCCACCTTGTATTGACGTGACCTAGATTCTGCCATAACCAGCATTGGAAGAGTTTTTTAATTAACCGCTATGTGAAACCATTCGCGCGGTTCTCTGTCTGTCTGTCTGTCTGTCTGTCTGTCTGTCTGTCTGTCTGTCTGTCATATATGTCTCTCTCTCTCTCTGTCTGTCTGTCTCTGTTTTTCTTCTCTATCCGTCTTTGTCTGTTCTCGCTTCTCTCTCTGTCTGTCTGTCTCTGTCTTTTTTCTCTATCCGTCTTTGTCTGTTCCCGCTTCTCTCTATGTCTTTCAACTCTCTCTATCTCTTCTTTCTCTGTCTCATTTCTCTCACCCTGTCTCTCTTCTCTATCTCTTTGTCTGTCTTCTCAATCTCTATCTTTCTTCTGTCTCTGTTATCTCTGCCCCCCCCTCTCTCTCTCTCTCTTCTTTCTCTGTCTGCCTCTCTGCCATCTTTGTCTCTCTTCCCTCTCTTTTCTCTCTCCTCTCTCTGTCTCTTTCTGCCTCTCTCTGTCGCTCTTCTCTCTTTCTGTCTCTCTCCTTGTCGCTCTTCTCTCTCTCTCTCTCTCTTTTCTCTGTCTGCCTCTTTACCATCTCTGTCTCTCTTCCCTCTCTTTTCTCACTCTCCTCTCTCTGCCTCTCTCTGTCTCCCTTCTCTCTCTGCCTCTCTCTGTATCTCTTCTCTCTCTGTCTCTCTCCTTGTCGCTCTTCTCTCTGTCTCTTCTTTCTTCTCTCTCTCAATTTCTATCTCTTCTCTCTCTATCTCTCGTCAGTTAAAGGGCAGAATGTCAGACGAGCCTGCGTGCCCAATTCTAAACCCTTTGAGAATAAAGTTTGTTCGTTCCTTATCTCATTGTCTCTCCTCTTACAGTGATTCAAAGCATTGTGGCAGGATTATTTCAAGGGTATTACATTGATTCAAAGCTTTGTGGCAGGATTAGTAGTAGCAGCAGCAGCAGCAGCAGTAGTAGTAGTAGTAGTAGTAGTAGTAGTAGTAGTAGTAGTAGTAGTAGTAGTAGTAGTAGTAGTAGTAGTAGTAGTAGAAGAAGTAGTAGTAGTAATAGTAGTAGTAGTAGTAGTAGTAGTAGTTGTAGTAGTAGTAGTAGTAGTAGTAGTAGTAGTAGTAGTAGTAGTAGTAGTAGTAGTAGTAGTAGTAGTAGTAGTAGTAGTAGTAGTAGTAGTAGTAGTAGTAGTAGTAGTAGTAGTAGTAGTACAGTAATTCAAAGCTTTGGTGTTGTGACAGGATTATTTCATGGGTTTTACAGTGAATCAAGGCGATGTGGCAGGATTATTTCACGGGTATCACAGTGATTTAAAGCGTTTTGTGTGTGTGTGTGCGTGTTTTTAAAATGTTGCATATCCTTTTACATGACGTTGCACTCAACACCAACATCTTTCAGCTACTGTTGATGTAATAGGCAAAATTACGCTCGATAGTTTGCCATTGCTTTCTGAGCGACCGGCTCACATACCCCCGTAATTACCAACGCGGCGAGAACCGCTACATGGGGATTACAGTGATTCAAAGCGTTATGGCAGGATTATTTCTTAGTAGAAAGAGTAAATTGAAGTACTTGGGTATCACCTTTGACAGATGTTTGTCTTTTAAGGATCATATGGAGGTTTCGGTGGTTTAATACTGGTAGGGGATTTAATGCATTGAGGGCGATGGCAGCAACCGAGGTATATCAGAGGATGCTTTACAGGCTCTTTCAGCAGTTAATAATTTCTGTCATTGAGTATGGTTTGGGGGCTGCTGACAGTATCTGTCAGAGTCCCAGGAGTATGAAAGAGAGGACATATGACAAGGACAGGACATAGTATAGCATGGGGAGAGTAGACAGAACTATACATCCATTAATAGACAGGACATGGGTTTATGGACAGGACAATGTCCTTGAATGACAGTACAACTTTGGACCGGACTATCTGAGACACCAGCCATCAATAGACGGGTTGAAGGACAAGACGATATTCAGAATACCGAGACATCCTACTTAGCACGACACGAGGTCAAGTACCACGTGACCACAGATCAAGGGAAGAAACTAACAGACTGGACTAGACTGTGGTTGAGAGAGGATGTGTTTGGATATTTGTGAGAGAGGGTTTACTGAATACCTGACACAAGAGTTTGCCAATGCTGAGAGAGTGTGGCTTTGAATAGTCTGTGCGCGAGTATGTGAGATAACTTGCGAACAAGAGCGCACGAGTGCATTGCTGAGTAGTGTATTGTATTTTGCCATAAATTGTTATAAACATAACTTGTGATTAACGTAGAACATATTTCACGTTATAAATATCTATGTGTTAATCTGTGTTGACAGATTATTCATGCATGTATCAATGTCTGTCATAATCAAGACTAACCAGTCACTGAAACGCTGACAGAAAACATGGGGGATAACTGTGATCGCCTGATGCGATACAAGATAGTGATAATAAGGCACAAGATAGTAGCGTCAACAATACCGGTCGGTCATAGAATTTGGAAGAGAGTTCATCCACCAGGATATTTTTAAAACAGCTTGAAAGTTCATGCTCTGAACCCGATTTGTTTCGGCCCCATAAACTCTACCTCAACGTTCATTGTTCGGTAGCTTTCTTTCGGGTCGAGAAAGGCTAACAGTAATCTATACGTGAGTTCAAGCTGTCAGGAAACAACAGATGCCACATAGTTTATAGTTACAAACTGTTCAGGTTTAATCTGGGACTGTCAAGGAACAATAGCAGATACCAAGGCTGGCAGATTTATAATAGTGGGAAATGCACATGAACTCAGGACCGAGTGTTAACCTTAAATTCCGATGTGGAGGACTAGAGGAACTGGCAGGTGATTGGTATGCATGCAGATTAGCCAGGCTGCATGCTGTGAGCTGATTGGAGATTTTCCCCGCGCGGCATTGGGGGAAGATAAGTCCGCGGGGCAGCTTCAGAACTGGTAGAAGTGATATATACGAAAGGATCCAGTCAGTTTGAAGAGTGTGGAACAAACAAGAGTACGGTTTAGCAGCAGGGCTCTTTTGAGCAAAAGCCCAGCCCAGGAAATATGAGTTCGGAACTTCGGCGATGGCGATCTCCAAATCCCAGGCTGTTTAGTGTCCAGGAAGATGAGGAGGTGGTATTGAAGACGGAAAAGATGCACATATCAAAGTTCCGCCTGGATCACCGAGACAAGCAGATGATCAAGGACCCGTGGACCATTTATTCCAGGTTAATAGGTCTGACGGGATGGAACGCAAATTCCGAGGATCACAAAATGGCGTGCAAGCCATTTGATAAGGACTGTTGGCTAAGGAAACCGCTCACTAGTTGCAGTAGATGGCTAAACGTCAGATAGGACAAACACTAGCCAGAGACACTGCGGTTGGAATCACACAGGAGACTAAGGTAAAACATGACTGGAAAACGTCAGGTCGGATCCACGACAAACGAGAGATTGAGAAGAGCAAATATATATCAACTGTGGAACCCAGAAGGACAACGGGATGGCAGAAGCTGAACGTAAGTTGACGTAAGACTAGATAGACCTAATTAGTATAATTGTTAGACTATAATCAGGTACCTTAGTTTAGAAAGTTATGGCAAACTAGGTAGTTTAATTGGTCAAGGAATCATGAGCAGTCAATAAAGGCTAGGACTGACTGCGACGTCCTGCAAAGGACCTATATCTAACTAACTAACTGTAATGACAGTCTAGTTCAGAAGGCAATGGCAAGCTACTGAACGCGGTCAGAAATCACAATCCGCCAAATGTCAGGGTTGACTGCGACGTCCTGTAAAGGACCCATATCTAACTGGCTGAACTAGAGTGATGGGAGTCAAATTAATCGATTAGATGGGCAGAGTGCAGATAAACTATATATATATATATATATATATATATATATATATATATATATATATATATATATATATATATATATATATAAGATGGGCAATTCGTTATACAGCAATTATATGTACTAGCAGGCTGGTATCTGATTGAAAATAACCTAACAGATCTGGGCAATATCGAGGCAAAAGGGCACCCGCTTCAGACATAGACAGACAGCAGTTGAAGCTAGCAGACGCGCGTGTACCTGAGAAGAGATCACTAGGTCAAACCAAAAAATGGGACCAAATGACGACCGCAGGTAAACGGACCGCGCTCCGGAGCAGGCCTACACATGAAGGAATGTGCTTGTATTGTTGTTGACCAGGTAGAGTTGAATCGGGGTCAGATTGTGGCCGGGGAAATAGCGTATACAACGAGTTAGCTGTACAACCTAAAATTCGCGGGTTCAAATCTTCACGGAAAATCCGGAATAAAGGACATAAATGGTTTATGGGTTAACACCAGACGGCGCGTTGGGAGATAGGAAATAATAAGCTTAGTTAAATATAGGTAGACAGGTAATACCTGAACAAAGCGAAGAAAGTCAACGGTATTACTTTTGTTATGTTTCAGGTAGTCATCAAACTTGCCTGGGTAACAACAATTACCCGCTGAACAAGTTGGATGGGAGCGAATTGACCCCCTGGGTATACGGACTAATGGATCAATGGGTTACATATGGACTAATAAATAGATTAAATACTTACGGAAATACGGAGTCGCTGCTACGAAATAGACGACGGCCGGTATAATTCCTAGCTTTAGTTCTTTTGCTTCATGCGGTTAGTAGGTGGTCATATGTAGCATTTCCCTAACATCCAGTTGCATAGCCTACTATATCATTTATCTCTCCCTTGTGAGGTTATGCGTTATTGTATTGTTCTGCATTGGTTATACATTATGTGTCTGTAACGGATGAGTGAGGGCTGGTCTGGTTCGCAAGATCAGTTCCGCGTCTAGCTTTCGTTGTCTCGGATGGCTGTGTGAGGTGCACCAAAATGGGATCTTCCCAGCCAGCGCAAGTTAGCGAGGCAGGCGTTTCGAGAATGTAACCGCATCGTGCAGCCAGGGTCGTGGTTTGAGCGGACAAAAGCAAATTTGTACGACCGTTCGAGAAAGTCTCGATAAGCGCCCACTCTCTCTCGATGAGTAGTTGGCCTGCAGTCAGTAAAATGGTACAGCTTTTCGGTCAGTCCTGCCGGCGTAGCTTGAAAGCTCGTCGGTAGGCGTCCAGTGGTTTTGCATGTATCAACTTGTACCGGGAGGGCGCGCTTTAGCGATGCTACTCTTGGCTTGCATGTGCGTGAACGTCTGTCCTATCAGTGGCCAGATGCATTGTGAGCTGATGAGGCTCAACCGTAAATCGGGAGATTTGTTCGCAACTTAGACGAGCAATATCTTCTGTGGGCAGTTTCTCGCTAGCATGTGTATGTGGCCTGTCCTGGCGGTCAGTCCGTCTCGGCGATAGATATCTGGATGATCTTATCAGTAATCATACGCTCATTGCTTGTCGCTACGCTTGTCTTAAAACTGAAAATTAAAGGAACTGACGGAAGGGCCGTTTGCACGAGGTTCTCGAGAGCCAATATATACAGGGATAACTGGCCGTGGCAGCCTAACGTCCACTGCATCTGTGTCCGTCTTCCAGTCGTCTTGCCACGCTTGCCACTGGAGCCAGATGGACGCAGACGAGAGAGCGAGTACGATGGAGTTGCGCGACCACTACCTCACTATAATCAAACCTAAAGCACAAGTCATTCGTTCCTCATCAAAAGATACAGTGAATGAATGGTCCTAGTCATTCATGACGGACGAACATCGTAACGGATGAAATGATCACCTTACTTGTTATGTTGAAGATCGTCACTCTGTTACTGTTCAAAAGGAAATAAATATATGTTTGAGTTGCTTTCATTTCGACTTGTCAGTCTGAGGTTGCGTAGGTTACAGTAGTTTAGAGACTTTGTGAGGTGGGCTGTACATCTCTCCTATAACCTGATATACACTGGAAGACATTGATGGAGGGTAGAAATATAACTACCGTTCTCACGCAGAAACACGAACCTAAATCTGTCCTATCCCTTCCTCTCCTCCTTTCTCTATCACCTTCTCCTCTTTCTTCTCTATTCTTGCTTCATCATACCTCATTATCAAAGATAGTGCGCTGTAGGCAGAGCTCGACTGAGGAAAAACTTCTTAGGCTTTGCTCTATTTCATATCATATCCCTCATTCTCCCTCTTATCCTTCTTTCTTTTCTCATTCTCGCCTCTCTCTCTCTCTCTCTCTCTCTCTCTCTCTCTCTCTCTCTCTCTCTCTCTCTCTCCCTCTTTCCTTATTACGAAAGATAGTGCGTTGTAGGCAGAGCTCGACTGAGGAACAACTTCTTAGGCTTCGCTCTATTTCATATCATATCCCTCATTCTCCCTCTTATCCTTCTTTCTTTTCTCATTCTCGCCTCTCTCTCTCTCTCTCTCTCTCTCTCTCTCTCTCTCTCTCTCTCTCTCTCTCTCTCCTTATGATCAAAGATAGTGCGTTGTAGGCAGTGCTCGAGTGAGGAACGACCGCTTAGGCTTCACACTATATCTTATCATTTCCCTCATTCCCTCTGTCTCTCCCTCTCTCTCTTCTTCTCTCTCTCTCTTTCTCCCTTTCACATAACCAAAGACAGATTGATAGATTTCCGACTGCTCTTGGCTTCACCTAGTAAAAACAACTAATTTACGGCTCAGACAATGTGGCCATTGCAACACATTTTGACGCAACGAAAACTGATTGGTTACGCCAATATGGGGTTTCCCACAGGCAAAGACAATTGACCTAAAAATTCAAACAAATTCCTCACGCTACAAAATTTACAATTAACATCTTTCCTCAAACGCTTGACACCCGACCGACATAATCCTCCACCGATATTAATATTTCCTTCTTCCATAACAGAGAGTGTATGAATTGAAGTAACAAGTTCCGATGTCACCTGTATAAAAATTGTACTACAAATTACGAGATCTACTGTAGTGCTGGATCAAAGTCACCTAAACCAGCTAAGTACTTTAATTTTTGATTGTTGATAAGCAAGCACATCTTTTTGTTACTATTATAAAGTGTGCATTACCAAGTGATATCTTGCAAGGGAAGCAATAAATTCTTGTGTACTAGAATTACTGTAAACTAAAATTTTGAGAATGTCGACATTAAAAGATTGCATTCAACCAGGTAAAGAACTAGGATATACTGGTGACGAATTAGCAGAATGGTCTGAAAATAAATATTTAAAAAAATTCTGATAGAGAAGAGAGATTACAAGAACGCCAACAGAAGAAAGAAGAACTAGAAATGAAACAGAAAGAACTAGAAATGAAACACAAAGAAATAGAAATGAAACAGAAAGAATTAGAGCTAGCAGCAGCTACCAAACAAGAAGAATTAGATTTACAGGCTAAGCAAGTAGAATCTGAAACACAAATTAAAATGAAGCAATTAGAAATTGAATCGCAAGTACATATTGCTACTAAGAAGGTAGAGATGGAGTCTCTGTGGCGAAGTGGTCAAGCCGTTTGACGTTTGACTCGTGAGCCGAAGGTTGTGGGTTCGATTCCGGGCCGTGTCCTTCGGTTTACGAGTTAAATGTTTCGGAGACTCCCATGGGTCGTCGCTAAAGGCTACGGAGTTCGTGCTTTGTGCGACGCTTTCCGTGCTGCGGAAAGAGACCGAGCCATATGGGATAAAAACCCGGAGCAATGAAGTCGACCCTGTCGACTTTTAAGCGACTTTTTTAAGAAGTTAGAGAGCAAATAGCAAGATTTAAAGTTTAAGAAATACCAAGCATTGTCAAACCATTTTATGCCGGAGACAGTATTTCGGCTTGGACCGAAAATTATGAAACTATAATGAAATACCATGAGATTTCAAAAGATAATTGGGCTATGATATATATGAGTAATCTCGCTCTCGAGCCGTTAAAAGTCATTGTCATTAAAAGATATGACTACACCTGAGATCGGATTATGCAACATTTTCTTTTGACGCTCAGGGGTTTCCAGCTGAAGTTTTCAAAATTAAGTCCAAAATCAAACCAAACCTTCCTTGATTATGTATCAGAGGTGTCATAATCTCCCCACGAGTTCTAACGCGTCGTCGTCAACGACGCCTGGCAATTACGGCCAGGTCCGCCTGTGAGCGACACTAACCACGCTGTGACAGGAATGGTCAGTCGGTGCATGCGTGGGACATGAAGTCCACGCAGGGACACAACCCCGACTCGCAAGAACTCACAGTGGTTAGCGGCCAGACGGCTGGGGACTGTTGTACAGGACAGATGGATTGAATGGTGCTCGTATGACTTGTGTGTACGAACGCTAATAGATAGAAAGCCTTGTGAGAATAGGAAACTGTGCGCCTGGTATGTAGGATTGTGAGTTGTATACATTGCATTTATATATATATATATATATATATATATATATATATATATATATATATATATATATATATATATATATTGTATTATGGCATCGTTATTGTAATTGTGCGATGCATGTAATGGTTGTGATGAGTGAGAAGTGTGAATAAAGTGGTTGAATTGCATTTGCAGTGTGCCACGTAAAGTCATTCTGTGACAGTGTTTGTATCACATCTGTTAGTGATTACGAGCCTGTGTTATCGCTGAATGCAAGATTCTGACAAGAGGTTCAGGAAATTTTTTTTAAATGGATAACTGCAGCCAAAGTTAACAAAAGTTTTGATTTATTAAAAGATTTAATGATACAGGATAATATCGTAACATCCTTACCCACATCATTCGCTACGTTTTTGCAAGAAAGTGACTGTCAAAACATCGAACAGTTGGAACGGAGAGGGTCAGCTTTCTTCAACGCGAATAGAGACATTTTTACATTAAATTCAACCAAATTAATGTAGCAGCTATTGCAAATGTTAAACAACAAAAAACATTTACTTACAAAGGTAAATCCAAATTAATATTTATTGTATTGCTAACTGTTACACGAACAATTTGAGATGTGTGACAAGAATCCAAATTACAAAGCACATCTAAAAATGATGGTCAAAAAACAACAGACGAAACGTAGCCAGTAGAAAAGGGCTATACAATTTGTATTTTTGTCGTAGTTGGGGACATTACTCAGGTCAGTGTGCAGGACGAAAGATGTTAAAGAATGCGAAGCTGCACTGATTGATACATCAAGTTCAGACAGCGAGTGTGAAAGTGAGATAAAACACCAGGAAGTGAATGCACTAGAAGTGATCGATGTGTGTAATTTTGATAAACATGAAACATGTAACAAATTCCATACAATTGGCTTGTTAGAGTGTGGACATATGGTACTATATTCATATGAAAATGTGAATGCTGTAGTTTCATCAAAAGGAAAACTTGAGTTTCACAATGGATTTATAAACAGCAAACCCGGCCGAATCCTCAGCGATTCATGTTCCACTCTCATTGGGTTGAGTAAAGCATTTGTAAATAAAAATGATTATACAGGCAAATTTGTAACTTGCGTACATTTGCAGGTAACATCGAGAAATATCCATTAGCTGTTGCACATATTCATACACCTTTTTTTAACAGGGGGTATCATCTGTGCAGTCTTAAACAGCCCTTGCGCTGATTTAATAATAGGGAACCTACCAGAAATAAAGAACTGTTCTAATGAAGAAATTAAAGCCTGGGAACAAAACTACCCAAAGGCTAATGGTGTTACTTGATCCACAGCAGCAAACGAACAAGACGACCACCAGACAGAGTCGCTACAAATTATTTCTCCAAGTGATTCTATCAATAACAAAACCACAGAAGAATTTATTCAGGCGCAACGCGCAGACCCAGCTTTATCTGCTATTTCAAGCTGTTAGATCAGAAACCGAAGTAAGCAAAGAACGCATCGTGGTATCATAAACTCAACAACAGAATCTTAACAAGATTCTATGTTAAAAATGATCATGAAGTACAGCAAACTGTGTTACTAAAACAGTACCACCAAACAGTGCTACGAATCGCTCATGATTCGCCATTCGCTGGGCATATGTCCTATGAAAAGACCAGAGCCAAAGTTTTGTCACAATTTTACTGGCCGAAATTCTGTGCTGACATAAAGAAATACTGTCTGTCTTGTAAAATTTGCCAAAAGTTAGTTACAAAGGGGAAGTACCATGTGGCAGAAGTCCAGCCTACGCAACTGGCCTCTCAACCATTCAAAAAGGTTGCCGTTGACCGGATCGGAACTCTAAGCCACGTGTCAAACATGGGTAACAAGATTATGAAAGCGTGCACCATTCCAAAATTATCCTTACAAGAAAAAGTTCACGCAAATATACAGTATGCAAATGAAGGTTCTAAAACATTGCTACTGCAGCCTGGTCAAGACGTACTTCTTTTGTTACCAGACAAAACAAAAAAAAAAGGATCTTTAGTCGACGTCTTGGCAGGGTCCATTTAAAATTGTGAGACAGATATCAAATGTTGATTGTGAAATTTGTGTGAATGAGAAATATAAAATTTATCACATAAATATGCTCAAACCTTACTAATGCAGAGAGGAAGACATGACGACTGACGAACCAGCTTGAAAGATTGGAACTCATACATAATGCTGCCATGCGGGTTATCTTGGGGTGCACAAAGGACACACCAATAATGTGCATTAGGCATATCCCGGCGCTACCAACAATGGCGGATAGGCATAGGGTCCTTCAAGCGAAATGGTACCCGAAAGTTGCTGCAGATAGGGATCACCCCCTGCACGAAGCCATGGATATGGTCAAGGGTCATAGACTAAGACCATCTAGAGACCATCAATCGTGAAAGAGAGCGGGTTGAAGTTCCGGAAGACATGACGGACTGGCACAATGTAATAGTAACACATGGTCGTGAGTGCAGAGAATGGGCAGCGGACAGCACAGAGTTTGAAGTGCAACAGCTGATCCAGAGTAACACACATCAAGGTGACATAGTCATCTACACCGATGGGTCAGTGGTGAGAAACAGACGTATTGGTTGGGGTTCTATTGCAAAGGTTAATGGACGAATCTTGAAAAAGGAGAGTCTGGCATATGAGACTGCGACCTCCATCATGAGAATGGAGATCGCGGTGGGGTATGACTCTTCGCTGGCTGTTTAACGAGGGGACGGAGCACGTATGGGAAAGTCCGGAGTGCAGTGATGTCGGTTCTTAACTCTACTCAACTCAATAACTGAACAATTTCACGTGGATTACAGTGATTCAAAGAGTTGTGGCAGGATTATTTCACGGGGATTACAGTGATTCAAAGCTCTGTAGCAGGATTATTTCACGGGGATTACAGTGATTCAAAGCTCTGTAGCAGGATTATTTCACGAGGATTACGGTGATTCAAAGCTGTGTAGCAGGATTATTTCACGGGGATTACAGTGATTCAAAGCTGTGTAGCAGGATTATTTCACGGGGATTACAGTGATTCAAAGCTCTGTAGCACGATTATTTCACGAGGATTGTGATTCAAAGTTGTGTAGCAGGATTATTTCACGGGGATTACAGTGATTCAAAGCTCTGTGGCAGGATTATTTCACGAGGATTACAGTGATTCAAAGCTCTGTAGCAAGATTATTTCACGGAGATTACAGTGATTCAAAGCTCTGTAGCAGGATTAATTCACGGGGATTACAGTGATTCAAGACGTTATAATAGGATTATTTCACGGGGATTACAGTGATTCAAGACGTTATAGCATGATTATTTCACGGGGATTACAGTGATTCAAGACGTTGGGGTTGTGGCAGGATTATTTCACGGGTAGTACAGTGATTCAAGACGTTATAACAGGATTATTTCACGCGGATTACAGTGATTCAAAGCGTTGTGGCAGGATTATTTCATGGAGGATTACAGTGATTGACAGCGCTGTGGCAGGATTATTTCACGGGGATTACAGTGATTGACTGCGCTGTGGCATGATAATTTCACGAAGATTACAGTGATTGAAAGCACTGTTGCAGGATTATTTCACGGGGATGTGTCCACAAATGACGTGTCTGTGACGTCACCCCAAGTCCCATCACTCTCAATCAACTGTTTACAAGGCAAGATACTGGACTTCATGGCACCGGGTTGCACCCCATATGGCTCGGTCTCTGTTTTACAAAGCACCAACTCCGTAGCTCCGGGTTTCCCTATTACTAGTGTCCCTCGCCATCCTCAGATGAACACACACCGACTTCTGAGGCACTTGCAATTTTCGGCCCCAAATCAAGGACGAGAAGTCAACATTTTAATCCAGCTGACCGGTGTAGAGGTTGAACCCGCTACCTCGGCATCAGTACACCGGAAGTTTAGGAGCGAGCGCTGTATCCACAAGAAGCACGTTCTGGCAACAATTTCATCACGTGACACCAGTCATGGGTAATGCCAAAGGTCGGCGTGGATGACAGGATCAGAGCGCTCCAGTTGAAATAGGTCAATATCACTGCAGCCTGTTAGGAGAGGTGTCAGACAAGGATGTGTAATGTCTCCAGGTCTTTTTCCTCTGAACAGTGAAAATATGGTCAGAAATATAGAAGATATAAATGGAATCATCATTGGGGGACGTAACATCATCAATAGCATTAGATATGGGGATGATAAACAGTCTTGATTGCAGACAATCAGCAGGATCTGCAACATTTAGTGGATGCAGTCGTTTCACACAGTGAACAACTAGGGTTACAGTTAAATTGTAAGAAGACACAGATTATGGTCGTCACTGGGAAGAAGGAAATACCAAAATGTAATATACAATTAAATGGGGATATTCTTAAACAGGTGAATTGGTACAATTATCTCGGAACAGTTATAACATCTGATGGGAGATGCCTTGAAGAGATTAGAACAAGAATCAGTATGGCGAAAGTAGCCTTTTGCAAGTTGAAAAACACAGTAACCAATAATAAGATGTAATTACAACGAGAAAAAAAAGAGTGTTGAGGTGCTACAAGGAACCTATACTTCTGTATGTATGTGAAGCGTGGACAATGAGCAGACAAGCTGAAAAACATCTGATGGCTGTGGAAATGTAGTTTCTAAGGACAATTCAAAGAATACCATAGACAAATGGCACCAATACTAAAGAACAAACATGTATCAATAACTACTAAGAAAGCACTTTACAATACAATCTTCCTTCCAACTCTATGCTACCAATGCCAATCCTGGACAATGACAGAAAAAGAGAAAAGAAAAATCACAACAACAGAAATGAGATTTCTGAGAAGAATACTCAGTGTATCAAGAAGAGATAAGATCAGAAATGAAGAAATCAGGACTAAAGTGGGGGTTATAGCTGCACTAGATTTTATTAGAAGGTAGCAAGTCAAATGGTTTGGCCATGCAAGTAGGTTACCAACTAACAGCATACCACAACAAGCAATGATGTACAGACCAGAAGGAAGCAGAGGAAGAGGCCGACCACGTAAACGTTGGACGCAGGAAATAACAGTCCATGGGAATATCGATACATGAAGCCCATAATCGGGCACTCTCCCGCTGTTTATACTTGACATCAACACCGCAAGGTACAAGAGGAACATGATGAGATGAGATGAGATGAGATGAGATGAGATGAGACCATAGACAGAGAGAAAAACCAATGACCAAGTCCTACAAGAAACACAGAAACTCGTACACTGGTTGGAGAAATTAAACGTTGACAGTCATACATTTTTGGCCACGTTATGAGAAGAAATAAATTAGAGAACTTGATGACAACTGGCCCCATTGAACAAATCACCAGGACAGGATGAAATACCAAATGAACTAATTAAAGCAGCAAGGGAAGTAGGAACAGCTTGGCTACATAGACTATTCAACCATGTTTGGGTAGAACAACAGACACCACGAGACTGGGGAAACGCCATAATTATCCCAATTTGGAAAAACAAAGGCAGCAAAAGAGATTGCACACAATACAGAGGCATTTCACTGTTGAGTCATACTGGGAAAATATTTTGCAAAATTCTTGAAAAAAGATTACGAACTACTTTAGAACCCCAGCTAAGCGAAACGCAGCTTGGATTTAGGAAAAACAAAGGATGCACAGACGCCATTTTTGCTCTTAGACAACTTATAGAAAAATCAATTGAATTCAATGAAACACTCTACTTAGCCTTTGTCGACCAAGAAAAGGCATTTGATAGGGTAGATAGAAACAAGCTGTGGGAAATCCTTAAACAATATGGAGTGAGTACACATCTAACAAACCTATGTAGAAGTTTATACAACAACAGTGAATGCATAGTGAGAGCAACTGGAGGACACTCAGAACCCTTCACCATAAGATCTGGAGTACGACAAGGTTGTGTCCTGTCCCCTCTCTTGTTCATAACATATATAGACAACATATGTAAAGAAACCAGCCAAGCAGAGACAGCAAGAATACCGCATGACGAGAACACAGAAGAAGAACCATCTGCAAATCTAACCATTAGAGAACTCCTGTTTGCGGACGACCAAGCACTAATAGCAAAATCAGAAGCTGAATTACAAGACCACATGAATAGTCTAAACGAAATGTGTAGGGAACATAACATGAAAATTAGCACAAGCAAAACAGAGGTAATGACTATAACTAAAGAAGAACAAACAGCAACAATTCACCTAAACGAACATCCCTTGAAACAAGTAAAGAGCTTCAAGTACTTAGGAAGTATAATATCATCAAATGGCAGATCAGAAGACGAGATCGAAAATAGGTGCAATAAGGCAAATCAACTCATTGGACAAATGGCACCAATACTAAAGAACAAACATGTATCAATAACTACTAAGAAAGCACTTTACAACACAATCTTCCTACCAACTCTGTGCTACCAATGCCAAACCTCGACAATGACAGAAAAAGAGAAAAGAAAAATCACAACAACAGAAATGAGGTTCCTGAGAAGAATACTCAACGTATCAAGAAGAGATAAGATCAGAAATGAAGAAATCAGGACTAAAGTGGGGGTCAAAGCTGCTCTAGATTTTATTAGAAAGCAGCAAGTCAAATGGTTTGGCCATGCAAGTAGGCTACCAGCCAACAGCATGCCACAACAAGCAATGATGTACAGACCAGATGGAAACAGAGGAAGAGGCCGACCACGTAAACGTTGGACGGAGGGAATAACAGAATCCATGGGAATGTCGATATACGAAGCCCATAACCGGGCACTCTCACGAAGTTTATACTTCACCTCGACACCGCAAGGTACAAGAGGAACACGATGAGATGAGATGATGAGATGAGATGAGATGACAACTGGCAAGATCGAAGAGATGAGAACAAGGGGAAGACAGAGAAGTAAATACCTGGATGGCTTGGCCACGTGGCATGGTCGAGGTAGGAACACTGACCTGATCCACGACTCTGGTGATCGAGTAAGATGGCGAGTCATGACCGCCCACGCTTATCGATATGGCACATAATGATGATGACGACGTAACTTAGAGGCTGAGAATTTGAAACGGGGGGAATCCTAACAGAAATCGGGTTATACAGCAGCCAATCAGAGGGGACCGGTTATACAGCAGCCAATCAGAGGGGGACCGGTTATACAGCAGCCAATCAGAGGGGGACCGGTTATACAGCAGCCAATCAGAGGGGGACCTTGGTAAGAACACGAGGGAAGACAGAAGGCGGGTTATACAGAAGACTATCAGAGGGGGGGGGGGAGACCTTGGTGAGAACACGAGGGAAGACAGAAGTTGGGTTATACAGTAGACTATCAGAGGGGGACCTTGGTGAGAACACGAGTGAAGACAGAAGTCGGGTTATACAGCAGCCTATCAGAGGGGGGGGGGGGACCTTGGTGAGAACACGAGGGAAAACAGAAGGCGGGTTATACAGCAGCCTATCAGAGGGGGGGGGGGGGGACCTTGGTGAGAACACGAGGGAAAACAGAAGGCGGGTTATACAGCAGCCTATCAGAGGGGAACCTTGGTGAGAACACGAGGGAAGACAGAAGTCGGGTTATACAGCAGCCTATCAGAGGGGGAGCTTGGTAAGAACACGAGGGAAGACAGAAGGCGGGTTATACAGCAGCCTATCAGAGGGGGACCGGTTATACAGCAGCCAATCAGAGGGGGACCGGTTATACAGCAGCCAATCAGAGGGGGACCGGTTATACAGCAGCCAATCAGAGGGGGACCTTGTTAAGAACACGAGGGAAGACAGAAGTCGGGTTATACAGCAGCCTATCAGAGGGGGGGGGGGACCTTGGTGAGAACACGAGGGAAGACAGAAGTCGGGTTATACAGCAGCCTATCAGAGGGGGGGGGGGACCTTGGTGAGAACACGAGGGAAGACAGAAGGCGGGTTATACAGCAGCCTATCAGAGGGGGACCTTGGTGAGAACACGAGGGAAGACAGAAGTCGGGTTATACAGCAGCCTATCAGAGGGGGAGCTTGGTAAGAACACGAGGGAAGACAGAAGGCGGGTTATACAGCAGCCTATCAGAGGGGGACCGGTTATACAGCAGCCAATCAGAGGGGGACCGGTTATACAGCAGCCAATCAGAGGGGGACCTTGTTAAGAACACGAGGGAAGACAGAAGTCGGTTATACAGCAGCCTATCAGAGGGGGGGGGGACCTTGGTGAGAACACGAGGGAAGACAGAAGTCCGGTTATACAGCAGCCTATCAGAGGGGGGGGGGGACCTTGGTGAGAACACGAGGGAAGACAGAAGGCAGGTTATACAGCAGCCTATCAGAGGGGGACCTTGGTGAGAACACGAGGGAAGACAGAAGTCGGGTTATACAGCAGCCTATCAGAGGGGGAGCTTGGTAAGAACACGAGGGAAGACAGAAGGCGAGTTATACAGCAGCCTATCAGAGGGGGGGGGGGGCCTTGGTGAGAACACGAGGGAAGAAAGAAGGCGGGTTATACAGTAGACTATCAGAGGGGGACCTTGGTGAGAACACGAGGGAAGACAGAAGTCGGGTTATACAGCAGCCTATCTGAGGGGGGGGGGGGGACCTTGGTGAGAACACGAGGGTAGACAGAAGTCGGGTTATACAGCAGACTATCTGAGGGGGGGGGGACCTTGATGAGAACACGAGGGAAGACAGAAGGCGGGTTATACAGCGCCTATCTGAGGGGGGGGGGGAGACCTTGGTGAGAACACGAGGAAAGACAGAAGTCGGGTTATACAGCAGCCTATCAGAGGGGGACCTTGGTGAGAACACGAGGGAAGACAGAAGTCGGGTTATACAGCAGCCTATCTGAGGGGGACCTTGGTGAGAACACGAGGAAAGACAGAAGTCGGGTTATACAGCAGCCTATCAGAGGGGGACCTTGGTGAGAACACGAGGAAAGACAGAAGTCGGGTTATACAGCAGCCTATCAGAGGGGGACCTTGGTGAGAACACGAGGGAAGACAGAAGTCGGGTTATACAGCAGCCTACCTGAGGGGGACCTTGGTGAGAACACGAGGAAAGACAGAAGTCGGGTTATACAGCAGCCTATCTGAGGGGGACCTTGGTGAGAACACGAGGAAAGACAGAAGTCGGGTTATACAGCAGCCTATCAGAGGGGGACCTTGGTGAGAACACGAGAGAAGACAGAAGTCGGGTTATACAGCAGATTATCAGAGGGGGACCTTGGTGAGAACACGAGGGAAGACAGAAGTCGGGTTATACAGCAGCCTACCTGAGGGGGACCTTGGTGAGAACACGAGAGAAGACAGAAGTCGGGTTATACAGCAGATTATCAGAGGGGGACCTTGGTGAGAACACGAGAGAAGACAGAAGTCGGGTTATACAGCAGATTATCAGAGGGGGACCTTGGTGAGAACACGAGGGAAGACAGAAGTCGGGTTATACAGCAGCCTACCTGAGGGGGACCTTGGTGAGAACACGAGAGAAGACAGAAGTCGGGTTATACAGCAGATTATCAGAGGGGGACCTTGGTGAGAACACGAGGGAAGACAGAAGTCGGGTTATACAGCAGATTATCAGAGGGGAACCGGTTATACAGTAGCCTATCAGAGGGGGACCGGTTATACAGCAGACTATCAGAGGGGAGGCCTTGGTGAGGACACGAGGGAAGACAGAAGTCGGGTTATACAGCAGATTATCAGAAGGGGACCTTGGTGAGGACACGAGGGAAGACAGAAGTCGGGTTATACAGCAGATTATCAGAGGGGAACCGGTTATACAGTAGCCTATCAGAGGGGGACCGGTTATACAGCAGACTATCAGAGGGGGGCCTTGGTGATGACACGAGGGAAGACAGAAGTCGGGTTATACAGCAGATTATCAGAGGGGAACCGGTTATACAGTAGCCTATCAGAGGGGGACCGGTTATACAGCAGACTATCAGAGGGGGGCCTTGGTGAGGACACGAGGGAAGACAGAAGTCGGGTTATACAGCAGATTATCAGAGGGGAACCGGTTATACAGTAGCCTATCAGAGGGGGACCGGTTATACAGCAGATTATCAGAGGGGGGCCTTGGTGAGGACACGAGGGAAGACAGAAGTCGGGTTATACAGCAGACTATCAGAGGGGGGCCTTGGTGAGGACACGAGGGAAGACAAGCAGTGACCACTGGAGGGAGCCACACAGTAGCGCATGCAACCCCCATGTTGTGACGCCCAGAACACCAAAGATATTGCTTTAGCAGGCCATAGCTCAATGAGGTTGAGTTGACCAGCTTGTCTGCTGGTGTTATTGGCCCACTTTCACGGCCAGGCTGGCGGGCTCGATTGTTCCACATTTAGGCCATCTCTCCCTGGCTGAAAGGTTCCATGAGCGAATCAACAGACACGAGAGTCGGCCAGCTTGACTAGAACACCACCACAGGTGACAAAATGAACGTTGCGGCTAAAGCCTTCGTCAGCGCACAAACAACAAATATACACTGATGCAACGACATTAAGAACTCTGCACGAGAATGTGTGCATGTGTGTGTGTGTGTGTGTGTGTGTGTGTGTGTGTGTGTGTGTGTGTTATGCACCACACACGTGTGTAGCCCCACTACTAGTGTGTAGGTGTAACTGAACGGTGGAATCACAGAAACTTCGGGATAGACCCGGACAATATTTCAACAAAATCGGGATTGCTGTGGATACAAACAACAATGAACTGTTCACAGATACCAGTTGGTCAACTTACCGCGACAAGTGGGTAACCCGTAGGCGTGTTGTCCAGAATGAATAAGTTCTGTCGCTTAATGAAGTCACATGATTTATTAAACTAGTTTCTGGAGGTTTGTGTCTTGATGAAGTCAATCACATGATTTCTTAAACTAGTTTCCGGACAAGAGCCTTGTACATCCTGTTGACTTCGCATCTTCCAATGGCATCTCCGAGGTCGATGCGATGTTACTGCCACGATGATGTACTCTCCATGGAAGAAGGTGATATTACTGATTACCCCCTGGGCTGTGCGCGATGTTTCTGTGAGTTTACTGCTATCTTCGGAGATGAATATGATCTTACATTTGCGTTACTATATAATGCATGAATGTGGCATCATGTTATTGTCCATAGAAGACTAGTGTTACTATCACGTTACGGTATTCTCCACGGAAAACTGTGATGTTACTGTCACGTCTTTCTTCACAGAATAATATTTTGTTACTGCCACTTTACGGTATTCTCCGTTTAAAAACGTTATGTTACGGCCACGTTAAAAAGATCTCCATAGCAGAATGTGATGTTACTCTCACGTTAGGGTATTCTCCAAAGAACAGCGTGGTGTTACGGCTATGCTAAAGAACTTTCCACAGAAGAATGCCATGTTACTGTCACGTTCTCCAAAGAACAGCGTGATGCTACGGCTATGCTAGAGAACTATCCATAGAATAATGAAATGTTACTGTCACGTTAGAACACTCTCCATGGATGAATCAACGCTAATTCCACGAAAATGCACTCTTCGAAGACAATTAAATGCTACGGTCCTACACTGAAGACCCACGACCCATCTACCCCCCAGCCTCACGCGTGCTGTGTCCAGGCAGCTTCAAGCAGACGTCAAACGCTGCTCACGTCACAAGTGGCTGGTCTGTGCCACCGTGCGTCCTCTCCAGCCCTGCCTGTGTCTGGTCTCTGCTCTATCCTATTGTTTAGTTCTGTAAATCATATTGGCCGGGGCCGAACCGCACCAGACAGCCACTGACGGATGCTAGTACTGACAGTCAGCCGGCGGTCTCGGCGTTTTATCGACCATCTTCTAACCGACAGCCCGCGCAAGCTGCGATGTGGCGTCATCGGTAGCGTATTGTGTAACAGTTGTATCGTCTGCGGCAATGGCAATACAGCACTACTTTCATCATCATCATCATTACTACTATATGTACTGTTAGACCTGTAGGTCTCTACTCTAGCATTCACCATCATCATCACTGTCTGTACTGTGAGACCTGTAGGTCTCTAGAATTCACCATCATCATCACTATCTGTACTGTTAGACCTGCAGATCTCTAGAATTCATCATCATCTTCATTATCACTGTCATCTGTAATGTAATGTCGGAACTGTAGGTCTCTAGAATTCATCATCATCTTCATTATCACTATCTGTAATGTAATGTCAGAACTGTAGGTCTCTAGAATTCATCATCTTCTTCATTATCACTATCATCTGTAATGTATTGTCAGAACTGTAGGTCTCTAGCATTCATAATCATCATCTGTAATGATCTCTAATTCAGGACAATGCTCACTCGAGTGATGTGATTATCTACACAGATGGTTCAGTGTCAAGAGGTGAGAGAAGTGGCTGGGGGTTCATAGCCAAAGCTAATGGTCGACGTTTGGGGCAGGAGAGCCTGGCATATGATACCACAACATCCAGCTTAAGAATGCAACTGGAGGCAGTCACTGCGGCTCTCCGCTGGATGGAGAATACGACACACACACACACACACACACACACACACACACACACACATCGTGATTGTAACTGACTCAGAAAGCATGCCGACGAGGGTGAGGACGGGCAGACTTCGTGCGGAGTGGCTTGCTTTGCTTCAGAGGTCACGGGTGACAAGCATCGCCTGGATCTTTTCTCCGGGGCATGCCGGTGTGCTGGGAAATGAACAGGCGGACAGATTGGCTGGCTCTGCAGAATTTGGTGGAGTATTGATACATGACAAGGCAGACGTGGTTGCGGCCTTGTGTGAGCACGTGCACACCTCGGAGGAGCAAATGGATTACCATGGTCTGGCAAGAATGAGACAACGAGGAGTGACGAAGGGATCTGGCCGACGCTCAACGCTCAGAGGAAAGGCGAGACGGACTTATAATCAGATTGCTACTGGTACTATTAGTGTTGGAACTCTTCGCTGGCTGCTGAGGATGGGGACGGAGCACTTATGGGAATGCCCCGAATGCTGTGATGTCGATTCCTAAATCAATCAGTCAATCAATCAATCAATCAATCAATCTGTAATGTCAGAACTGTAGGTCTCTAACATTCATCATCATCATCTGTAATGTCAGAACTGTAAGTCTCTAACATTCATCATCATCTGTAATGTCAGAACTGTAAGTCTCCAACATTCATCATCATCTGTAATGTCAGAACTGTAAGTCTCCAACATTCATCATCATCTGTAATGTCAGAACTGTAAGTCTCTAACATTCATCATCATCTGTAATGTCAGAACTGTAAGTCTCCAACATTCATCATCATCTGTAATGTCAGAACTGTAAGTCTCCAACATTCATCATCATCTGTAATGTCAGAACTGTAAGTCTCCAACATTCATCATCATCTGTAATGTCAGAACTGTAGGTCTCTAACATTCATCATCATCATCTGTAATGTCAGAACTGTAGGTCTCTAGCATTCATCATCATCATCTGTAATGTCATGATGTCATGATACACCTCCACGCCACAATCATAAACATCAACTACAAACGATAAAAGCAGTTCTTTGATCCATATTTTAATACTGAAATTGAAATTTGTGCTGTGTACTGATCATACCAGTGAAATAGCATGCATCAGATACAATTATGTGACTTTTTCACCATGCTACAAATTTAAAATCATCTTAAACTTTCAAGAATCATGACAACATTCCCATATTATTACAACCAAATGAATTCACAACCCGCGACATCACAGCATACAAACTTAACTGAACATATGTACTTGGACACAAACTTGATGACACTTAATTGATCTTGACTGATTGTAAAACATTTGTTTAATGACTACTGAAACCTTGTCCAGTCATGGGAGGATATTGTGTGGTGTTCACGATATCTATAAATATCTTTAGTTTATAGCTAATATTGCTATATCTTTAGTTTATAGCTAATATTGCTACATTATGTATTCATTGTATGGTTCCCCTATATCACATGATAAAACTATTTGAAATATTAAAATACCATTGTATGGTTCCATTATATCACAGAATAAAACTATTTGAAATATTAAAATACCATTGTATGGTTCCATTATATCACAGGATAAAACTATTTGAAATATTAAAATACCATTGTAGTAGATGCAAATATTTTACCATCGATACATAACTACTGACAATACTGTAGCAGGGCAACCAGAATGAACATCCGTAGATTTATCAGATATCCCACGTTACAAGCTGTGTGCCTCCTAGACAGTTCACAGACTCATTCACAGTTGATACTTGGAAATAACAGGCTTATTTATAAATAACAATTGTGAATTGATAACATTAGGACATGAGGTAACTTTAACTAGGTCAGGCTGAGATGTATGAATGATGATTGTTTGTTCGTTTATAATCAAGATGAAGAATAATCCTGACATGACCAGATCAGAGGATCGATGGACACTGGATCACAAAGTATCATGTAGTAGACACTGAACTCCTTGGGCCGTTTTAAACACCAGAGTGGTCATGTAATGGGGGCCAGAGTGGTCCTGGGAGGGGGGTCAGAGTGGTGTGAACAGAACCGTGATGGGAGGTGTGGTCCTGGAAGGGGGGGCCAGAGTGGTCCTGGAAGGGGGGGCCAGAGTGGTCCTGGAAGGGGGGCCAGAGTGGTCCTGGAATGGGGGGCCAGAGTGGTCCTGGAATGGGGGGCCAGAGTGGTTTGGACAGAACCGTGATGGGAGGGGTGATTCTGGAAGGGGGGTCAGGGGGCTGACCACCACACAGACTCTGGACGCTGAAGACACCTGTTCGCAGTCAAACATAGAATGTCAACTCAAGGTCACTGCTCACCAGACACTAAGAAGATACGTAAGTGAGTATTCTTTAGCTATGAAGTATTCCTGAGTGCCGTGGTACGACAGTCCGCGGAACCGATTGTTTAATCTGAACATTCACGAATTGATACCGAATGTTCATATTTCAATATTATTTTGAAAATTTAGCAAGTTCATAAGTTTCTTGTCCTTGCTGATGCACTGTCTACTTATATATAGTTAGTACTTCCGGCTGTTGTATGATGTAAGTGACCTTTAATCTTTCTTCTGGTGGGACACTAACGAATTGGTTCACACCATAGACAGTCCACAAATGTATTAGTAGGGCAGATGGCTGCCTGACAGTAAGTACAATTTAATATTTGACGTTGGACACACAAAAACATGGTCACTATCTGGGGGTGACATTGATAACATATTTACTTGAGGTCAACATTTTTCATACTACTTTCTTGGGCGAATGATATTTTCCTTGTCTTCCACTTTAAACTTATGATGCCTCTGCTTTACAAGCGCCCCAGGTTCTGCCACACCTTTTCTGTTGCTCGTTGTCAAAAAAGCATAGCAGATTCACAGAAGCAACGAAGGAACTCAAGCAACCACAGGCGTCCTTGATAATCATACTTTATTTATTTGGTTGTTTCGGGATTTGAAATTTAAATATTTCAATTATTTCAATTATTTAAATCTTACTTTAATACATATGATTGCGAAAGCAGACAGTATCACCAGTTCCCATGTTGCTGGGAGGGCAGGTGGTTCATAATACACACACATTGGCACCTTGCCGTCTTGACAGACGATAGTTTGTGCTTTAAAAAGGCATAATAACTTTTAACTATGGCGGTAGCGAGTGTGACTGATAAGGCCAATTTGCGCTGTAAATGTCCGTTCACAGTGGGTGCATGTGAACACGTGGTCATTTCCACCATCATGCACCATCTTACGTCTCAAACGCTTGGTGTGTGACTTTTCTGCAATAATTTTCTCCTTTGACTTTATTCCATTTCTGATATTTGCCCTCCATGCAACACGTTCAGCGGCGACTTGCTCCCAATGTGCATTATCAATGCCTGTATCAATCATGTCCCGCTTACACACATCTTTGTATCGTAGTAGAGGCCGACCCTGAGATCTCTTACCCATCTGTAATTCACCAAAAAAGATATCCTTTGGTATTCTACCATCATCCATCCGCCTAAGATGTCCTATCCATCTAAGTCTACGAAGACTGAGCATGGAATAAACTGTCACACAACCTGATCTTTCCAATACTTCAGTATTTGTGATTTTGTCTTGCCACTTAATACCAAGAATTCTTCGCAGACACCGCATATGAAAGCTGTTTAAATTGTTCTCTTGGTGTGAGTAAGTTGTCCAGGTTTCACTGCCATAGAGAAGAGTACTAAGGACACAGGCTTGATAGACAAGGACTTTTGTTTTGGCAGTAAGCTTCCTGTTCTCCCAGACTCTTTTTCTTAACCTGTTCATTGTTGTTGCTGCCTTACCAATCCGGATGTTGATTTCCTGATCTAGGGATAATTTGCTATTTACCACCGATCCTAGATATGTAAAATGGTCTACTATCTCTAGTTCGGCGTCGTCAATAAAGATTGATGGTACCCCATGTGCACCTTGTGACATAATCTGTGTCTTCTTTTTGCTAATTGTTAAACCAAATTCAGAACAAGCATTGGAGAATGCAGATAGTAGACATTGCAATTCTTCCTCAGAGTGGGTCGTAACTGCAGCATCATCTGCAAAAAGCAACTCTCTGATCAGTACCCTCCTAATTTTGGTCTTAGCCTTCAATCTCTGAGCATTGTAGAGGCCGCCATCTGAGCGTGAGTGAATGTATATACCACCATCCTGATCACGAAATGCATATTTCAGTAGAAGTGAAAAGTATATTCCAAAGAGGGTGGGAGCTAGTACACAACCTTGCTTAACTCCACTCTTGATTTCAAATTCTTCAGAAGTTGCACCATCAAACTTGATTATACCCTTCATGCCTGTGTGGAACGATTCCACAATGGACAGAAGAGTTGGTGGGCAGCCAATCTTCTTTAGTGCTTTGAACAGACCCTCACGACTGACCAAATCAAATGCCTTTGTGAGGTCGATGAAGGCAATAAACAGTGGTTGATTCTGTTCACGGCATTTTTCTTGCATTTGTCGCAATGAGAATATCATATCAGTGGTAGACCGGTTCTGTCGAAAGCCACACTGTGATTCGGGGTAGACTTGATCTCCTAGGACTTGAAGTCTGCGCAGAACAATTCTGGCAAATACTTTTCCAACAATACACAGAAGTGAGATACCCCTATAGTTGTTGCAGTCGCTCCGATCGCCCTTGTTCTTGTACAGTGTTATGATGCTTGAATCTTTGAAATCCTGTGGGACTTGTCCTTCACGCCAGCATAGCTCTATTAGCTGGTGGATCTGTATAGTGAGTGTGTCTTGCCCACTCCTGATAACCTCTATTGGAATCCCATCCTTACCTGGAGCCTTGCCAGATGCAAGTTCATTTATAGCACACTTAACTTCTGTTATGGTGGGAAGTGTGTCCAGGTGGTCAAGAGTTGGTAGAGCCTCTATGGCGTTGAGGGCATTATCCGCTAGTTTGGTCTCACTTGAGTAAAGCTCCAAATAGTGCTCTACCCATCTGTCCATCTGCTGTTTCTTATCAGTGATGACTTCTCCAGTCAAGGTTTTCAATGGTGCACTTCTTTTGATCACTGGACCACAGGCTTTCTTTATTCCTTCATACATGCTTCTTATGTCTCCCTTATCACTTGCGATTTGAATGGACTCACATAACTTGATCCAATAATCATTTGCACTCTGCCTGGCAGCCTTTTGCACATCCTTCCTAGCTTGCCTTAGCTCACTCAGAGTGTTACGCGTTGGTCTTTCCTTGTTTCTTAAGAGAGCTTTCTTCTTCTTATCAATCAAGGGCTGCAGAGTCTCGCTGTTGGCCGCAAACCAGTCCTGCCTCTTATGATCCACAGTGCCGTAAACCTTTACGGCAGTTTTACAAAGAGTTTCCTTAAGTTTATTCCATTTATCATTTACTGTACAATTTTCTGGTGTATCAGTGAAAGCGTCTTCAAGTTGCTGTTGAAACTGAAAGCACTTTTCAGGATCATGAGTGTTAATAATATTAATCCTGGGGCTAGATTTGTGTTTAGCTGTGTAGATTCTCTTTGGTCTCAGTCTAACCCTTGCAACAACCAAAGAATGATCTGTATCACAGTCAGCACTGTGGTAACTACGAGTCAATGATATATGGTTCAGATGTTGTCTCCGTGTGATGATGAAGTCCAGCTGGTGCCAATGGCCGGATCTTGGATGTTTCCATGTGACCTTATGCATCTCTTTTGTTTTAAAAAAAGAGTTTGTAATACATAGGTCATTACTGGTGCAATGCTCCAGCAGCCTTTGCCCATTTTCATTCATGCGACCGATGTTGTATTTTCCAAGGCACACTGGCCATGAACTCGAGTCCTTGCCCACACGAGCATTGAAATCACCGAGCATATAAATGTAGTCGGATTTTGGAACTGCCTTGATCACAGAGTCTAACTCCTCATAGAACAAATCCTTCACATCATCAGAGGAATCGAGTGTCGGTGCATATGCAGTAATAATGGTGGCAAACCCACAAGAGGTTGCCAAGCGCAGGGATAATAGTCTTTCATTTCCTCCTGCTGGAATTTCAATCATTCCCAGTAGCGAATTCTTCACTGCAAAGCCCACACCGTGTTGCCTCCTTTCCGCCTGCCCTTTACCCCTCCAGAAAAAGGTGTAGTTGTTTTCCCTGAGTGACCCTTCCTCAGCGAGGCGAGTCTCCTGCAGGCCAGCAATATCAATGTTAAGACGATTGAGTTCGGCATCAATCACAGCCGTTTTTCTCACATCGTCAATATTGGTCAAGTCAGTGGAAAATCCTGGACACATGGTTCTCACGTTCCAGGTTGCAAGCCGTAGCTTGAGGTTTCTATTTATATTTTTGTTTGTACCTGGTGCATTGGTTTTACAGCCTGCGATTCAGATTTTGTCCTAGCCCCAAGCACCCATTGAAGCAGGCAGGCTGTGGCGGATCAGCACCCAATTGGCTGGGGGCTGCCCAGCTTGAGGCGGGCGGTAGCTGATCAGTGACACCTATAGGTGTCTCCCACCGTCAGAGGCAACGCGTGGCGCCCCATGTCTACGCCAACTGACAAGGACTTATAACCCGTAACAGTTGCCTCTCGCTTTGATTCCGAGACCAGTTGGTTCATAATAAATAATGTCAATAATAATATAAATCTTGTCACTGACTAAATTCGTGAATGTTCAGATTAAACAATCGGTTCTGCGGACTGTCGTCCCACGGTACTCAAGAATACTGCATAGCTAAAGAATACTCACTTACGTATCTTCTTAGTGGCTGGCAAGCAGTGACATTGAGTTGACATTCTATGTTCGACTGCAAAAATTTTCATGCAGTGCGGGTAACTGGCTTGACACAACTGTCCTTCGCAGGTTCTTGCTGTTAGATTGATGGCCATCATTATATAGAACTCTGCACTTTTACAAGCCATTACAACCTCTATTCGCCATTGTAACGATTACACAAGTCTTTCACAACTTACACCATGGAAAACACTTCCTCACAGTAGAGAATCTTTCAAACTTTCCTCTCTCTGTCAACCCACAGACCTGACTAACTCTAGGTGTTTCTTTTCTCGTGAACTAGGCTGTTCCGGTCACGTGATATGCAACTTCCTGAGTAGTTTCCCTTAGTGCATCGTGTGCTCTGATTTGCCTTTACTGGCTGTATCAGTGCGTGTCAGTTACCTGTTGTACGTGAATTGTTCTCACTTGTTCCCTTTGTTGCTCTTTTACTGTAAACCTTCTGTTAACCTGTAAGCTTCATGCTCTAGAGCTTACATTGCTGCATGGCATTAGTGATGGGCTGAATTTTGTGTCTGGGTTAGCTTTCCCTATTAACAGTGTTCCTTGCCATCAGGTGAACCCACTCCGACTTCAGAGGTACTTGTAATTAACGCCCCCAAGTCAAGGACGACAGGTCAACATTTTAGTCCAGCTATCCTGTATAGGGGTTGAACCGCTTAGCTCGGCATCAGCACACCGGATGTTTAAGAACATGCGTTCTTATCCATTCGGCCATGCGGACCTGCTGCTGTATGGATGAATGGTGTTTGATATCTGCTGTACTACTAGAGTCTGATCTGTGCTGCACTAATAGAGTTTGGTCTGTGCTGTACTAATAGAGTCTGATCTGTGCTGTACTACTAGAGTTTTATCTGTGGTGTACTAACAGAGTTTGGTCCATGCTGGAAATGATCCCTGCTGCAGCTACGACTGTTCAACCTCCACCCTAAACTGTGGGCTCGCAGCCTTGAAGCCATCTTCCAAGGTCACACTAGGTGAGGGTTCAGTTCCCCTCCAGGCTGAACCTAACGTGGACTTTCTAGCCAGGTTTCCCTCCCTGCGGGCGTTCAGAAAGCGGGCAATGTCTTCCAGTGCATGCTGCATGTTGACATGGAGCTCTGACACCCGACCGGCATTGACCGAGGACTCTTGCTCCAGCCTGGTCAAGGCCGTGCTGCCATAGAGGTTGCTCACCTTGAAGAACTCCACCAGGGCCCCGTGGAGCTTACACTGCAGTGATTTGAGCTGTAGACGTTGTAACAGAACAAGATGTTCATGACTGTTTAGCCTAACATGATAACCATATACACCTGAAAAAGAAACTTATCCATTCAAGATAACTATCTTAAGCATCTCAAGTAAATTTATCAATCTATTAAAGATAAATATTTCAAGCACCTAAGATAAATGTCTCAACCACCCAAGATAAATGTCTCAACCACCCAAGATAAATGTCTCAACCACCCAAGATAAATGTTTCAACCACCCAAGATAAATATCTCAACCACCCAAGATAAATATCTCAACCACCCAAGATAAATGTCCCAACCACCCAAGATAAATGTCTCAACCACCCAAGATAAATGTCTCAACCACCCAAGATAAATATCTCAACCACTCAAGATAAATGTCTCAACCACCCAAGATAAATATCTCAACCACCCAAGATAAATGTCTCAACCACCCAAGATAAATATCTCAACCACCCAAGAAAAATGTCTCAACCACCCAAGATAAATGTCTCACCCACCCAAGATAAATATCTCAACCACCCAAGATAAATATCTCAATCACCCAAGATAAATATCTCAACCACCCAAGATAAATATCTCAACCACCCAAGATAAATATCTCAACCACCCAAGATAAATGTCTCAACCACCCAAGATAAACATCTCAACCACCCAAGATAAATATCTCAACCACCCAAGATAAATGTCTCAACCACCCAAGATAAATATCTCAACCACCCAAGATAAATGTCTCAACCACCCAAGATAAATATCCCAACCACCCAAGATAAATGTCTCAACCACTCAAGATAAATGTCTCAACCACCCAAGATAAATATCTCAACCACCCAAGATAAATGTCTCAACCACCCAAGATAAATATCTCAACCACCCAAGATAAATATCTCAACCACTCAAGATAAATGTCTCAACCACCCAAGATAAATATCTCAACCACTCAAGATAAATGTCTCAACCACCCAAGATAAATATCTCAACCACCCAAGATAAATGCATGCACTGTCTAGCTATAGCAGGGATCTAAAGAAACAAAAACAAATCCCACTGCTGGTGTTTGCCAGGTGTTCCAGGTCAATTTTGAATGATGGCTGACACTCATTGCTGTCACCCAATGTGCCAGTTACTTTGTTTATTTTGTCTCCAAACGATAATACTAGTTTGTTCATTTTATCTCTGAAGATAAGACTGGTACCACAAACTCTCTCCTGGCTGGTAGGTAAGTGGAACCCTGCCCTGGCAACTGCAGGAAGGATTGGACATTCAATAAATCTGGCAGCCATGTCATCAATACCAGCTGGCACCACACACATCACCACAGACAAGCAGTGTCACACATCACCACAGACAAGCAGTTCCACACATCACCACAGACAAACAGTTCCACACATCACCACAGACAAGCAGTTCCACACATCACCACAGACAAACAGTTCCACACATCACCACAGACAAACAGTTACACACATCACCACAAATAGTTCCACACATCACCACAGACAAGCAGTTCCACACATCACCACAAATAGTTCCACACATCACCACAGACAAGCAGTTCCACACATCATCACAGACAAGCAGTTCCACACATCACCACAGACAAGCAGTTCCACACATCACCACAGACAAGCAGTTCCACACATCACCACAGACAAGCAGTTCCACACATCACCACCAACAAGCAGTTCCACACATCACCACAGACAAGCAGTTCCACACATCACCACAGACAAGCAGTTACACACATCACAACAAATAGTTCCACACATCACCACAAACAAGCAGTTCCACACATCACCACAGACAAGCAGTTCCACACATCACCACAGACAAGCAGTTCCACACATCACCCAGACAAACAGTTCCACACATCGCCACAGACAAGCAGTTCCACACATCACCACAGACAAGCAGTTCCACACATCACCACAGACAAGCAGTTACACACATCACCACAGACAAGCAGTGTCACACATCACCACAGACAAACAGTTCCACACATCACCACAGACAAGCAGTTCCACACATCACCACAAATAGTTCCACACATCACCACAGACAAGCAGTTCCACACATCACCACAGACAAACAGTTCAACACATCACCACAGACAAGCAGTTCCACACATCACCACAGACAAGCAGTTCCACACATCACCACAAATAGTTCCACACATCACCACAGACAAGCAGTTCCACACATCACCACAGACAAGCAGTGTCACACATCACCACAGACAAGCAGTTCCACACATCACCACAGACAAACAGTTCCACACATCACCACAGACAAACAGTTCCACACATCACCACAGACAAGCAGTTCCACACATCACCACAGACAAACAAGTCCACACATCACCACAGACAAGCAGTTCCACACATCACCACAGACAAACAGTTCCACACATCACCACAAATAGTTCCACACATCACCACAGACAAGCAGTTCCACACATCACCACAGACAAACAGTTCCACACATCACCACAGACAAACAGTTCCACACATCACCACAGACAAGCAGTTCCACACATCACCACAGACAAGCAGTTCCACACATCACCACAGATAAACAGTTCCACACATCACCACAGACAAGCAGTTCCACACATCACCACAGACAAGCAGTTCCACACATCACCACAGACAAGCAGTTCCACACATCACCACAGACAAGCAGTTCCAGACATCACCACAGACAAGCAGTTCCACACATCACCACAGACAAACAGTTCCACACATCACCACAGACAAACAGTTCCACACATCACCACAGACAAGCAGTTCCACACATCACCACAGACAAGCAGTTACACACATCACCACAGACAAACAGTTCCACACATCACCACAGACAAGCAGTTCCACACATCACCACAGACAAGCAGTTCCACACATCACCACAGACAGTTCCACACATCACCACAGACAAGCAGTTCCACACATCACCACAGACAAGCAGTTCCACACATCACCACAGACAAACAGTTCCACACATCACCACAGACAAGCAGTTCCACACATCACCACAGACAATCAGTTCCACACATCACCACATACAAGCAGTTACACACATCACCACAGACAAACAGTTCCACACATCACCACAGACAAACAGTTCCACACATCACCACAGACAAGCAGTTCCACACATCACCACAGACAAGCAGTTCCACACATCACCACAGACAAGCAGTTCCACACATCACCACAGACAAGCAGTTCCAGACATCACCACAGACAAGCAGTTCCACACATCACCACAGACAAACAGTTCCACACATCACCACAGACAAACAGTTCCACACATCACCACAGACAAACAGTTCCACACATCACCACAGACAAGCAGTTCCACACATTACCACAGACAAACAGTACCACACATCACCACAGACAAGCAGTTACACACATCACCACAGACAAACAGTTCCACACATCACCACAAATAGTTCCACACATCACCACAGACAAGCAGTTCCACACATCACCACAGACAAGCAGTTCCACACATCACCACAGACAAGCAGTTCCACACATCACCACAGACAAGCAGTTACACACATCACCACAGACAAACAGTTCCACACATCACCACAGACAAGCAGTTCCACACATCACCACAGACAAACAGTTCCACACATCACCACAGACAAACAGTTCCACACATCACCACAGACAGTTCCACACATCACCACAGACAAACAGTTCTACACATCACCACAGACAAACAGTTCCACACATCACCACAGACAGTTCCACACATCACCACAGACAGTTCCACACATCACCACAGACAAGCAGTTACACACATCACCACAAATAGTTCCACACATCACCACAGACAAACAGTTCCACACATCGCCACAGACAGTTCCACACATCACCACAAATAGTTCCACACATCACCACAGACAAACAGTTCCACACATCACCACAGACAAACAGTTCCACACATCACCACAGACAAGCAGTTCCACACATCACTACAGACAAGCAGTGTCACACATCACCACACACAAACAGTTCCACACATCACCACAGACAGTTCCACACATCACCACAGACAAGCAGTTCCACACATCACCACAGACAAACAGTTCCACACATCACCACAGACAAGCAGTTACACACATCACCACAGACAAACAGTTCCACACATCGCCACAGACAGTTCCACACATCACCACAAATAGTTCCACACATCACCACAGACAAACAGTTCCACACATCACCACAGACAAACAGTTCCACACATCACCACAGACAAGCAGTTCCACACATCACCACAGACAAGCAGTGTCACACATCACCACACACAAACAGTTCCACACATCACCACAGACAGTTCCACACATCACCACAAACAGTTCCACACATCACCACAAACAGTTCCACACATCACCACAGACAAGCAGTTCCACACATCACCACAGACAAACAGTTCCACACATCACCACAGACAAGCAGTTACACACATCACCACAGACAAACAGTTCCACACATCACCACAGACAAGCAGTTCCACACATCACCACAGACAAGCAGTTCCACACATCACCACAGACAAGCAGTTCCACACATCACCACAGACAAGCAGTTCCAGACATCACCACAGACAAGCAGTTCCACACATCACCACAGACAAACAGTTCCACACATCACCACAGACAAACAGTTCCACACATCACCACAGACAAACAGTTCCACACATCACCACAGACAAGCAGTTCCACACATTACCACAGACAAACAGTACCACACATCACCACAGACAAGCAGTTACACACATCACCACAGACAAACAGTTCCACACATCACCACAAATAGTTCCACACATCACCACAGACAAGCAGTTCCACACATCACCACAGACAAGCAGTTCCACACATCACCACAGACAAGCAGTTCCACACATCACCACAGACAAGCAGTTACACACATCACCACAGACAAACAGTTCCACACATCACCACAGACAAGCAGTTCCACACATCACCACAGACAAACAGTTCCACACATCACCACAGACAAACAGTTCCACACATCACCACAGACAGTTCCACACATCACCACAGACAAACAGTTCTACACATCACCACAGACAAACAGTTCCACACATCACCACAGACAGTTCCACACATCACCACAGACAGTTCCACACATCACCACAGACAAGCAGTTACACACATCACCACAAATAGTTCCACACATCACCACAGACAAACAGTTCCACACATCGCCACAGACAGTTCCACACATCACCACAAATAGTTCCACACATCACCACAGACAAACAGTTCCACACATCACCACAGACAAGCAGTTCCACACATCACCACAGACAAGCAGTGTCACACATCACCACACACAAACAGTTCCACACATCACCACAGACAGTTCCACACATCACCACAAACAGTTCCACACATCACCACAAACAGTTCCACACATCACCACAGACAAGCAGTTCCACACATCACCACAGACAAACAGTTCCACACATCACCACAGACAAGCAGTTACACACATCACCACAGACAAACAGTTCCACACATCACCACAAACAGTTCCACACATCACCACAGACAAACAATTCCACACATCACCACAGACAAGCAGTTCTACACATCACACTAGGGGTGAGTTAAATCGATGTTTTAGCAAATGTTGTGTATGGTCCGTGAATGAAGTTATAAACATCCAAATGGCTTTTGGCAGAAGAAGGTTTCCCTAGCCTGTATTAACAAAGATTAAGGGACTTAAACCATAAAAAAAGTGGAGGCAAGGGAAATTACTGCTGTACATCACTAGCACATCTTGATTGGACAACCCACACTGATGTAAGAACAATGGTGTAAATGAGTGCTCCGTGCTAGTGTCGTGGTCTGGTAGGTGAGTGCTGACCTGATCCGTGTCTACAGTAGTCATATGAGATGGCAGACCATGATTATGGCATGTGATGGTGTGACTTACAACATCCATTATTCCCATCTGATGTTCTCACAATAACGTTGCATGTTCTCACACTAAAGTTGCATGTTCTCACAATAAAGTTTAGGGGGGCTGAGTGGTCTCGAGGTATGGTGTCCGCCTCGAGTGCTGGAGGTCCCGGGTTCAGGCCCCGGTGAGGACCGGGATTTATTTAAAAAATCCACCTGGACTTCCAGTAATAAAATGTCCCCTGGTCTCTGGGTAGTGAGATCGGACGCCCGTGTGTATTGTTGTCTCTGGGTAGTGAGATCGGACGCCCGTGTGTATTGTTGTCTCTGGGTAGTGAGATCGGACGCCCGTGTGTATTGTTGTCTCTGGGTAGTGAGATCGGACGCCCGTGTGTATTGTTGTCTCTGGGTAGTGAGATCGGACGCCCGTGTGTATTGTTGTCTCTGGGTAGTGAGATCGGACGCCCGTGTGTATTGTTGTCTCTGGGTAGTGAGATCGGACGCCCGTGTGTATTGTTGTCTCTGGGTAGTGAGATCGGACGCCCGTGTGTATTGTTGTCTCTGGGTAGTGAGATCGGACGCCCGTGTGTATTGTTGTCTCTGGGTAGTGAGATCGGACGCCCGTGTGTATTGTTGTCTCTGGGTAGTGAGATCGGACGCCCGTGTGTATTGTTGTCTCTGGGTAGTGAGATGGGACGCCCGTGTGTATTGTTGTCTCTGGGTAGTGAGATGGGACGCCCGTGTGTATTGTTGTCTCTGGGTAGTGAGATGGGACGCCCGTGTGTATTGTTGTCTCTGGGTAGTGAGATCGGACGCCCGTGTGTATTGTTGTCTCTGGGTAGTGAGATCGGACGCCCGTGTGTATTGTTGTCTCTGGGTAGTGAGATCGGACGCCCGTGTGTATTGTTGTCTCTGGGTAGTGAGATCGGACGCCCGTGTGTATTGTTGTCTCTGGGTAGTGAGATCGGACGCCCGTGTGTATTGTTGTCTCTGGGTAGTGAGATCGGACGCCCGTGTGTATTGTTGTCTCTGGGTAGTGAGATCGGACGCCCGTGTGTATTGTTGTCTCTGGGTAGTGAGATCGGACGCCCGTGTGTATTGTTGTCTCTGGGTAGTGAGATCGGACGCCCGTGTGTATTGTTGTCTCTGGGTAGTGAGATCGGACGCCCGTGTGTATTGTTGTCTCTGGGTAGTGAGATCGGACGCCCGTGTGTATTGTTGTCTCTGGGTAGTGAGATCGGACGCCCGTGTGTATTGTTGTCTCTGGGTAGTGAGATCGGACGCCCGTGTGTATTGTTGTCTCTGGGTAGTGAGATCGGACGCCCGTGTGTATTGTTGTCTCTGGGTAGTGAGATCGGACGCCCGTGTGTATTGTTGTCTCTGGGTAGTGAGATCGGACGCCCGTGTGTATTGTTGTCTCTGGGTAGTGAGATCGGACGCCCGTGTGTATTGTTGTCTCTGGGTAGTGAGATGGGACGCCCGTGTGTATTGTTGTCTCTGGGTAGTGAGATGGGACGCCCGTGTGTATTGTTGTCTCTGGGTAGTGAGATGGGACGCCCGTGTGTATTGTTGTCTCTGGGTAGTGAGATCGGACGCCCGTGTGTATTGTTGTCTCTGGGTAGTGAGATCGGACGCCCGTGTGTATTGTTGTCTCTGGGTAGTGAGATCGGACGCCCGTGTGTATTGTTGTCTCTGGGTAGTGAGATCGGACGCCCGTGTGTATTGTTGTCTCTGGGTAGTGAGATCAGACGCCCGTGTGTATTGTTGTCTCTGGGTAGTGAGATCGGACGCCCGTGTGTATTGTTGTCTCTGGGTAGTGAGATCAGACGCCCGTGTGTATTGTTGCGTACATAAAAAAATCCCTTGGCAGTTGGAAATCGAAAAAGAGTAGCCTAATGGCGCTGCCTGAGCAAAATTTTGAGTTAAAAATCTACCCAAAGTATTTCAGGATCCTCGCCGATGCAACGGAGTTCGTGCACTGAGCTGAGTTTCTCCAGACTCAGGTTTGAGTTAGGAGGGAAACGGAGCACTTATGGATTAAACCGTGTACCATGATGTTGATCTAACGACTAAACTAAACTAACTAAACTAAAACAATAAAGTTGCATGTTGTCACAATAAAGTTGCATGTTGTCTCAATAAAGTTGCATGTTCTCACAATAAAGTTGCATGTTCTCAAATATTTATACTTTGATTTGTTGGCTGGTGTTGAGTCATAGAGTGCTAATGTTGTGTCACCTCCACATTCCTATAGTTAATCTCTGTATGGCTTCTGTTGAACGATTCCCTGTCCTGTTGCGTGAAGCCAAGGTACTCAAAGTTTGTGACACTTTCAATTTCTTCACTACTTATAATTTTTGACTGACCTGTAGCCTGTAATCTGATGTCTATGGACACAATCTATCACATGATCAAACATGGTGGATCTAAAGAGGAAGTAGTTTTAGTACCTGCTTCATGTCTGTAATTGCTGCTTCGTACTTGAGTCTCTCATCGTAGCACTTCAACATGGCTTCCTTCCGAAGCATGTAGTCCTTCTGCAGCTGTCTGTACCTGGTTGCCAGTCGCTGATTGTTCTCCATGAGCAAAGTCTTGTCAGCCTGCACCAAGAGTGGTCAGACAACCAATGAGAATGTTCCAGCATATTGCAGTCATGGCAGAAATCAATACATGACTGCACGTCTACTGACTGACTTACTGACTGACCTACTGGCTAAATAACTGACCTACTGACTGACTGACTTACTCACTAACTGAATGACCTACTGACTGACCTAAGGTTTGACCTACTGTCTGTCCAATGGCCGTTCTACTGAATGGCCTAATGACTAACTGACCTACTTGCTGACCTATGACTGGCCTACTGGTGACCTACTGACTGACCCACTGGCTGACCTACTGACTAACCTACTGGCTGACATACTGCTAACCTACTGGCTGAAATACTGACTAACATACTGACTGACCTACTGGCTGTCCTACTGGCAGTCCTACAGGATGACCTAATGACTGACCTTCTGGCTGACCTACTGACTAACCTACTGGCTGACATACCTGATTGACATACGGGCTGATATATTGACTGACATACTGACTGACCTACTGGCTTACATACAGGCTAACCTAATGACTGGCCTACTGGATGACATACTGACTGACCTACCGGCAGTCCTACTGGCCAACTTAAAGACTGACCTACTGGCTGACCATCTTGCTGGCATACTGACTGTCCTACTGGCTGACATACTGACTGTCCTACTGACTGACCTATTGGCGGACATACTGATTGACTTAATGACTGACCTATTGGCTGACATACTGACTGACCTAATGACTGACCTACACGCAGACATGCTGGCAGACCTACTGGCTGGCCTACTGATAAATGATAATAAAGTGACAAACTAATTATTTGCTCATGTAATGAGAGGAGTGGCAGGAGTGGAGAACATTGTGACAACTGGAAAGATCAGTGTGGAAAGGTGGAAGAAAGAGAGAAATGATGCTGGATGGCTTGAGACGGTGGCATGGAGGAATATCTTCAGCAGAGGTGATCCAGAACACCAAAGACCGAGATCTGTGGAGAGCCATGAATGCCTCCACCAGCTGGCAGGGCACTTGATGATGATGATGACCTACAGACATGTTATATTCTTTATAATTGAAAAACAACAGACAATGGGAAAACTTGATGACAATGACAATAAATATGGAGATTAGCTTGACAAATTAATAGTCTGCTGCAAGTGGAACTAAAGAAAAAGAACCCTTTTAAGAGGAATTATTACTGTGTACCTTGAGACAACACTCCCCTACCAAGCCCTCATATGGTCACCGGTAGGGAAAAGAAAACGGGGAAGACCAAGAGAGACCCTGCATAGGACCATCATCAGAGAAGGCTCATTCAACGGCCAAGTGAACATCCAAGATCTACAACAGGTAGCAGCGAATCGCCGGACATGGAGAGCCATGATTTCTGCCCTATGCGCCGCCTTAGGCTCAAGAGGACAGACTAACTAACTAACTAAATGTACCTTGCGTGTGTTGAGAGCTGTGTGTGTAAATTATTATTGTGTAAATGTACCTCATGTTTGTTGAGAGCTGGTGTAAATTATCATTATGTAAATGTACCTCGTTTATTGAGAACTTTGTGTGTAAATTATTATTGTGTAAATGTATCTCATGTTCGCTGAGAATTGTGTGTGTAAATTATTATTGAGTAAATGTACCTCGTGTTTGCTGAGAACTTCTTGTCTTTCTTGGTGCAGACGTCTGTGCTGGCTTTCACTGGCTCGCAGGCGTTCTGGGGAGAATATTGGTAAATCCATGTTTATAGGCTGCTTTCTGAATACATGTCTCCTGTCAGTTCTGTCTGGCATACCACAGACACAGCTACAGTATACACTTCATGTTAGTTCTATCTGGCATACCATGGGCACATCTACAGTATACACTTCATGTTGGTTCTATCTGGCATATATACACTTCATGTTGGTTCTATCTGGCATATATACACTTCATGTTGGTTCTATCTGGCATATATACACTTCATGTTGGTTCTATCTGGCATATATACACTTCATGTTGGTTCTATCTGGCATATATACACTTCATGTTGGTTCTATCTGGCATATATACACTTCATGTTGGTTCTATCTGGCATATATACACTTCATGTTGGTTCTATCTGGCATATATACACTTCATGTTGGTTCTATCTGGCATACCATGGGTACAGCTGCAGTATACACTTCATGAAGAAACAAGCAGAACAGAATGTATTCATTCATTCAGTGTTGCACAATCTTTCCTCTTCTACCCTGTAGTTTATCTTACAGTTGTGTTTGGTCTTTCCTCTTCTACCTTGTAAAGTTATCTTACAGTCTAGTTTGGTCTTTCCCCAGAGATGAACTGTCAGGGAGCATTGTGGCAGCTGAGTGTACAACCACTCCACCCAAAGATATCTGGCATGGAACATCAGAGGGCAGTCTGAGGCTGAAGTAACATGGATTTGTATGTCATTGAGGCTGAAGTAACACTTCAGTGAGCAAGGATTTGTTTGTCACTTGGGCTAAAGTAACACATCACTGAGCAAGGATTTGTATGTCATTGAAGCTGAAGTAACATGTCACTGAGCAAGGATTTGTATGTTATTGAGGCTGAAGTAACATGTCACTGAGCAAGGATTTGTATGTCATTGAGGCTGAAGTAACATGTCACTGAGCAAGGATTTGTATGTCACGGAGACTGAAGTAACATGTCACTGAGCAAGGATTTGTATGTCACGGAGACTGAAGTAACACATTCATTAAGCAAGGAATAGTATGTCACTGAGGCTGAAGTAACATGTCACTGAGCAAAGATTTGTATGTCACTTAGGCTAAAGTAACACTTCATTGAGCCTGTATTTCTATGCCACTGAAGCTGAAGTAACCCATCACTGAGCAAGGATTTGTATGTCACTGAGGCTGAAGTAACACATCACTGAGCAAAGATTTGTATGTCACTGAGGCTAAAGTAACACATCACTTAACAAGCAAGGATTAGTATGTCACTGAGGCTAAAGTAACACGTCACTGAGCAAGGATTTGTATTATACTGAGGCTAAAGTAACATGTCACTGAACATGGATATGTATGTCACTGAGACTGAAGTAATACATCACTGGGCAAGCAAGGATTTATATGTCACTGAGGCTGAAGTAACACATCACTGAGCATGGATTTGTATGTCACTGAGGCTAAAGTAACATGTCACTTAACAAGCAAGGATTAGTATGTCACTGAGGCTAAAGTAACACGTCATTGGTCAAGGATTTGTATGTCACTGAGGCTAAAGTAACATGTCACTGAGCAAAGATTTGTATGTCACTGAAGCTAAAGTAACATGTCACTGAGCAAAGATTTGTATGTCACTGAGGCTAGAGTCACATGTTCACATAATAACTTTATTGTATTTTAAAGTCAAATTCTAATATCTAACAGAGAATGCAAGCTATAAAGCTACATCACTATGTGTCTGTCTAGAGGTGTCTGTCTAGAATTGTCTGTCTAGAGGTGACAAGAGCATGACAAGCCAAGTCCAAGGTGACCTCACCTAGTGTCTCATTGAGCTGTCTGCGCAGGTCATCCACGATCTTTCTTCCAGCTTCCAGCTGAAGTTCTAGCTCCTGCATTTCTGACCTATCATATCCAACACAGAGAAATTCATGAAAGTTAATTGGGGCAGAGATAAGCTGTCTGCCATTAAATCAGGGCAGAGATAAGTTGTCTGCCATTAAATCAGGGCAGAGATAAGTTGTCCGCCTTTAAATTTCAATTTCGATTATACCATTCCCCTTACCCTGTTCAACCTCAAAGAGAAGACATATTAGGGTCCATCCCTGGCTCAGATTATAATCCTGCAACTCAGTCAGCCATAAATAGTGATTGCCCAGTTTTACCCTCACAGCTATTAATTTGAAGGCGATTGTTGTCAAAAGTGGTGGCGTGAATGCCTTTGAATCAGGGCAGAGATAAGTTATCTGCCTTTAAATTGGGACAGAGATAAGTTGCCTGCTTTTAAATTGGGGCAGAGATAAGTTATCTGCCTTTAAATCAGGGAAAAGATAACTTATACAGGCCTTCAATAAACTGAAGTCTAGTTTTATCATCAACTTGATTTATTTGGTTTTTTCGGGATTTGAAATTTAAATATTGAGCACAATCCACTACTGGCAACACTGATTGTATTCTGGTAAGAACCTCTCAATATTTAAATTTCAAATCCCGAAAAGAACCAAATAAATCAAATTTGATTATCGCTTGCTGGATTTTAGGCTGCCTGGTGTGCCTTGCCAGTCAAGAAGACCTGATCATTCGGGGCCACATCGATTGACGGATGTCAGTCGTGGTGATCAGACAAATTTTGAGCTATAGCCTACGATGGGTGATGATGTGATATTCTACTGTGAGAATTTAGTCATGTCTAGCGTGTGTCACATGGTTTAGTGGTTACACACCTGCCTCACACGCCAGTGATCCGTGTTTGATCCCGGGTCCAGTCAAGGATATACATTATCCTCAACTGTCTCCTGCAGCTTCCTGCTTGTCCTTCCCATATTATGCATGTCAGTCTTTAACTCTCTTCTCCCTGTGGTTTGGCCTTCTTCTATTTCTGTTGCCTTCTTCTATTTCTGTTGCCTTACTGCTTCCAGAAAAAGGAATATGTAGTTTTATCATTAACATGTTTTCCCAATTTACATGATTTCCAGCACCAGTTTCTTTTCCCAATGTACGTGATTTCCAGCACCAGTGTCTTTTCCCAATGTACGTGATTTCCAGCACCAGTGTTTTTTCCCAATGTATGTGATTTCCAGCACCAGTGTTTTTTCCCAATGTACATGATTTCCAGCACCAGTTAGTTAGTTAGTTATCAGTTGGGGTATCTTCGTTGCACTCCGGACATGTCCATAGGTGCTCAGATCCTCCCCCCAGCATATGCATCAGCGTCCGGTGGCTAATAGTGCCAGTTCTGTGTTGGTTGACGAGGCGCTTTGTTTTCCCGATGCACCTCTCGCGTCTGGCTGTGCCGATTCTTACTCCCAGGTCTTTCATCCTGGAAAGCGATGTGGAATCACTGGCGTCAAAATCCTCTGTTCTCGCCATATCTTTAAGGGCGTTAATAACATCGGCACGATCCATGGGCTGGCCATCTACAGGGGGTGCAGAGCCAGCCAATTTATCAGCTCGTTCATTTCCCTCGACTCCCGCATGTCCCGGGACGAAGATGAAGGTGACTTTGCGGACAACAGACTTCCGCAGCGACTCAGTCCACTGTCTACGTACAGATCCAGCTTCGACCTTCTGAATCATGCTCATTGAATCACTTAGTACACACACGTTGGTATAATGCTGTGATTCCAGCCATATGAAAGCCTGTGTAACTGCCATCACCTCCATCGTCATGCTGCTCGTGGTCATAGAGTGGGCACCACTGGATTCTTGAACGGTTCGGCCCGCTGAACGGGCTGTAAATGCCCACGCACTTCTCTGCTGCTTTACAACAGATCCATCTGTATAGATGAGCACTTCGGGGCTATCTGAGTGATCATAGATGAGCGCGTTAACCTCTGCATTGACAGCGGCAGGGTTCTGCTCTCTGCACCGTCTGTCAAGTGTGATAATGCAGGAGAAGGTACACTTAAAAGCTGGAGGCACCGGCACCCATTCCTTGCCGGGGTTGATACTGGTAAGACTGCAGACCTGTCCGACGACATCTTCCGCCCGACCCATCCATGATTTGCCCCTCTTTAGCCTGTCACCCTTTTCTCTGAATACAGCGTCATGCAGAGGGTGCTGCTCATCTGCACTTATTTTTAAGTATGCACGAGCTCTCCAGATCTTGATCCTGTGTTCCATTGTCGGGAAGTCAAGGAGGTATCTCATTGCTACACAGCTGGTGTCTCTCGTGCAGCCCAAAATGATGCGCATGGCTTCGTTTTGTACCTTTTCAAGTCTTCCAATCTGTGTAGGGCTGACAGTGAGGATGGCCAGGGCATACTCGATGCGTGAAAGCACAAGTCCTTGGAACAGAAGTAATAGCAGTCTTTGCTCGATATTGGCAGTCGCCATGACTCTCATTGCTGCCAAACCTTTTCGAGCCTTCGTTATGACATAATCGACATGATCTCTGAAGGACAGGCTACGATCAAGCCTCACGCCAAGATATGTCATTGACTGGGTTCTACTCAGAATGCTCCCATCCATTCTTACTGCCGGCAGGTCTGTTTTCACAATATGGTTGTTTAGTGAGAACCATGTAACCGTTGCCTTTGCAGGGTTGACAAGGGCATCGGCATCAGCACACCATGAGGAAATTCGATCTAGTTCGCCCTGCATATAGTTGGCAACCGCCTGTCTATCTCGACCCTGTCGATACACGAGGATGTCGTCAACGAATGATAGAGTCCTACCCCTCCCATCCAACTGATTTCCAGCACCAGTGTTTTTTCCCAATGTACGTGATTTCCAGCACCAGTGTCTTTTCCCAATGTACATGATTTCCAGCGCAAGTATCTTTTCTTCCTCTCCTGATTTGACTGGTATTTGTTTAGTTCTCTCCATGAGCATGACATAAATTGTTCTGTTGTACCATTTTAATACTATTCTGTGCAGGCAACTAATAATGAATGTTTATAGTTTGTTTGTAATCCTTTTTTGCATGTCTTTGATCAATACAACATTTAACATTAGAGGATTTGAATATCTTTCTCTGTTCCCTGTCGCCATCTACCCTGGTATCTAAATATGTGTCTGATAGCATCTTTTCAAGTGAGGTTTTACCAAGCAAACATCAGATTATCATTATCTGATTTATCCTCATCCTTTTTGTCTTCCCCAATACACTTTTAGACATAATTAAATGTGACCTCCTATCATCTGTGTCTAATTGTTCTTGTATCTGATTTCATGTGTGGGACAGGAGAGCAGTGTCATCAGTGAAGCTAATACGATCAAGTTGCTCTGTCAGAGTCCACTGATTTCATGTGTGGGACAGGAGAGCAGTGTCATCAGTGAAGCTAATACGATCAAGTTGCTCTGTCACAGTCTACAGATTTCATGTGTGGGGCAGGAGAGCAGTGTCATCAGTGAAGCTAATACCATCAAGTTGCTCTGTCAGAGTCCACTGAATTCCACTTCTGGAGGTAGTTACTGGTGTTGTCATGATCCAATCTACCTTCATTAAGAATAATAAAGGTAACAAATGGCATCCTTCTCGCACGTGTGTTCTTATTTCGAGCGTGTCCGCCAATATCGCTGGTGCAGAACTCTGTATTTCATCACCTCACATGTCGCCTTCATTAACTGATTCAGCGCCAAACAAAACGTAGGTTTGGACCAAACAAAAATGGATGACAGAAAATGGGAAGTAGGGGTGAGTCACAGTTATGACCTAAAAGTTGATAATACGGTAGCAGACTTGTTGTATTATACATCGAATTAAGGGAAGTTGCTTAAGAAAAACTACTGTATTGATATTTTAATTGAAACAACATTTGGCAATGACAACATTTCAGTGATTTATAAGCCTATGGTAGATACGGGAAGTTGCTTCAGATGATTAATTATCCCATGGCACTTAATTAGTTAATTTCTGTATGGGATCCCATAATACAACACACATTTTATCAAAGATTTTCTATCATTGTGTCAGAGATTCTCCATCATTGTATCAGAGATTCTCTATCAATCTGTTAAAGGATGTTTTCATGGTTCACAAACCCAATATCAAGTGGCAAATATATTTCGGGATGCAGAGGTGTTTCCAAGGCACCAGGGCTGGGTTCTATACTGGCCAAGACCTATTGACGCATCCTCGCCAAGCGTCCTGGGCAACAGGTCCCTTCGGGGTCCTGGCTGAAGTCAGTAGGATCGTTGATTCCTCTGAAGTCGGAGAGTGTCTGCCTGCAAGGCGAGGAACCACCAGTCTGCACACCAATAAGTCAGACATGGGACAACGGATACTCACGCAAACCTCAGGTCCTGTATGACATCACACTGATGTTGTCAACAGGATGTCTTCATCTGACATACAGGACTTCACGCTGGAGTTCACAGCCAGCGAACACAAGCAAGCAAGCAAATATATTTCAAAGATGCTTTGCTTTATTATTTTGCATAATATGCAGTAATTCAGTCAATGTGCTTATACTGACTTTAATAGATTCTGCTGGGGTACCATCTGGATCAGCAGCCTTTCCATCCTGCATGAGTTTGCAGTTTTTCTAATTTCTTTAGATTATCTCTCACAATTTATATCCAGCTCTCCTTCTGCCGACAAGAAAATGTTTTGGGACTAGTCTATTCAGAAGTTAGGGGGAATAAGGATAAAAATAATGTTGTCGCATTTCCTCTGCCAGATGTTACAATCAATCCCTGGTTGATTTTCCAGGCAAATTTATGCTCAGTTGTCTGTCATTACTTTCTGAATGCGAAGTCAATATTTAAGACCAACTAACTGCCAGCGCAGAGAATGAACCCCCTATCTCACCATCATCACATCAGAAGTTTAAGAGCGAGTGCCCTCATCTTTCTGCCATTTTGACGCCTGATAAAAATAATGATCTTATATATTTCTAAAGCCGGCTTCCTGGCCTAGAGGTTAGCGACTTTTCTCCGTAATCTCATATACTCTCGTAAGTAACGTGACGACGGTGAGAATCAGCAGTGGTTCGAATCGCGTCGGTAACTTACGGGTTATGTGAGCCGGCCGCTCAGAAAGCAATGGCAAACTACTGAGTGTAATCCTGCCATGAAATCAACAATCAGCTGAAAGATGCTGATGTTGACAGCGATGTCCTGTAAAGGATATGCAAACATTTATTTATTATTATATTTCTAAAACATGAGAGTAGATCATTTTGTTCTGACTGTTTGGCAACAAACACGCAAGGTGTTCTGGGAAATACAGAAATGTATGTGTATGTTTGTGTGACATGTGTCGTAGTATTTCCTGGGGTGAGGGAAGCATACTATTACATCTTAATAACGGGATAGATGCACTCTGGGAATACAATAAATCTCAGTCTACAGACCCCACCAGCCCTTGGATTCCTGTCTCTCTCACTATCAACCGCTGGACAATACCTTTTTCACCTCTCATCCAGAACAGATGACACGACTCTGGTGTCTACACATAATGACTATATGATATAATGTACAAGAGGAATGGTCATGAGAGAATCCTGTACTATATGATATAATGTACAAGGGAAGTGTTCATGAGAGAATCCTGGCCACCGCCAGGCGATAGAAGAAATGGCTATCTGGATTAGTCTCAGGCCGTCTCACTCATCACTGTACACTGGGTACGATACCACAAGGTTAAAGAGGTCACTCATCTGCACACGTAGCGTGGAATGTCTCTGCCGAGGTGTAGTCTCAATTGGACTGACTAGCACGTCAATGTGGTGACTCCAAGTTGCGGTGGTACGTGATGACTCTGGACTAACATCCCTGCAGAAATTCTGAAGGCCTGTCCTTCAAGCGTCACTGGTAAGGCCGGTGCTAGACAACAGTCCTAAGAATCCACCCTAACATTTAACACAATGTAACAATGTCAAAGTTCTGGAACCAGATGGTGGTCTCTACTGGGATCAGGATGGGTATAACTGGGCCTATCAGCACAGAAAGTTGGCACAGTTCAAGTTGACTCTGTCCCTCAAAGTCAGTACTGGTAGCTCGTGACACTGTAATGAAGGTCACCAATGTTCCTAGTATAAACGGGTAAACTCTTCCCGGAACAGCAGGCCATTCTGAAATAAAGGGTAAGGTCGTTCCTCTCGACCCGTTTGGCTAGTGGGTCACACTGTCAAAAATGTTCACCGACAAGAGGACACGATACTCGCCCGTGTGTAGCCATCATACTACTTGGTGGACTGACTGAATATCATTTAGCGGGTAAGACGGGACTGGACTGTGGCGCAGTGACTTCCCGGCACGTGGTGTGGTGTAGAAGCCTCACTTCACGTCACATAGGTAAGCCAGCCATTTAGCAGCCTTCACCAAGTCATCTTCCTCTGGTCCCGTCACGTACGTCTCTCAGAAAGTAGAACCTGCCAAAGATAACACCATGTGTGAATATCGTGACACAGACTTACCCCAGAGGTACACGTTACCTATGTGTACTCAGCATAGGCCGGTGTCGCCATGACCCGGCCGGCAGCCTCACAGACCAGGATCCACTGCCAAACTGAACTAGGTCTGGGTCCTAACAAGTGCTGGCTGAACCGTCCTCCGTCTCGAACTCGACCAAGGTAGGGCTGTGTATCTGGTCATGGTGTCGGCGAAATCCTTCTGTCCAAAAAAAAGACTTCTAAGGACACAATATACCAGGTTAGTAGGTTAAAGGTACCTAGAGACAGAATGGCTCTGAAGGAGAGCCGGTGACCACCGAATTCCCCTCCCTCGGAGGTAGCCCCTCTCCCTGGTTCGATTTTAGGATTACCTACTATACACCAGGTCTCCTGGAGCTCTAGCTCTGATCCAGGAATGTAATAGATTATACAGGGAAATCCCCCTGTAGCGGAAGTCCACATCCCGTTCCCTCCTCCCCTAGTTAGGGTCAGAGCATTTGGAACGGTGTTCAGCTGGTTGTGACCAGCTCTGTCGCATTCCCCAGTTTCTCCAGTGTCAACCTCTCGGGAACCAACTGTATATCAAGATGGTGTTCCGTCACGGCCACCAATAACCTAAATAGTAAGAGGCAAGCTCAGCAAAGCCAGTGGTCGCCACACCAAAGAATTCGAACTTAGACACCCGCAATGTCCTTCGAATGACCTTCGACACGTCCGGCGATCATCGCATGGGTTTCGTCTAGTTCGGCCGAGTTCCCTGATACCTCACTCGACCTATGTTCTACAACGCCTTCGCCAACTTCCGTTTGTGTCGACGACGTTAGAGTTCTAAGGCCGCCCAGGAGTGAACTCGGACAACTAACACTATTGGGCCTGTCCTAAATGTCTATAACTACTTGTAGCGGCAATAACACGCATTCACGTACTTGTACAATTGTAACGCAAAAACAGGCCTACAAGCCACCGCGTTCAACTAGCCTGCAGTGTTAAGTTAAAACACAAGCCCACAGGTTCACCCCTGACTGACCTTTGTGCGCCGGGCGGGACATGTGGTCGAACAGCTTCGGTTCAACGCGGTAACGACACACATTATTTATCTAAATATGTTTCACGTACCTTACGCCAAACTGTGTATTCAGAATTGAGGAGCTCCCGTCCCAACACTGGACGTTCTGTCAGTTTTCTTTGATAAACAGCAAGACACTGGCTTCCTCTTTCCCATTTACGAATTCACACAGTCGTCCAACCACACCGTCTTGTTAGCAATGCCGGATCTCAACTGAGCCGGTCTTTGTTCTGAGACGGTTATTGCGCATGCGTTAACGGACCCGGTTGGGTTGAGCATCACTCACCAGAATAGTCTAGAAGTCAAGGGCCACCAATCGCCCTTGCGTGGGGTACATTAATACCTCGGTTGTATCCCTTCGACTAGATCGGCTGTTCTACTCTTACTGAAAAGGGGAATTTGACTTTTGGGAGTTTTGCTAGGTGAATTCTCAGCCGTTCCATGACAGAGGCCCCCTCTTAAGAGAGTTGACCGCGTCGACTGTCTCCTGCTGGATATTCACTCCTAGCAAACTCGTCCTCTGCCTCTGGGACTGGATGCCTAGACAGAAAGTCAGCCCCAACATTCTCCTTACCGGGAATGTATTCCACCGTAAAGGTGTAGGGCTGAAGCAACAACGACCAACGCATCAAGCGCGCGTTGAGCTTATGGGAGGTGGCCAAGCCCATCTTTGGTTGATGGTCTGCTTGGGTCCTCAAAGGTACAACCTCCCCATCAATTTGGGCAGTACTTGGACAGCCCGTCTCATATCAGTGATCGACAACCGCGCTTGCCCGTCGAGTCCTTACGTTCGGCCGGACGACCATCTGACTCGCGTACGCAACGGGGTGCAATACCGACGGATCTTCCCTTCCCGGCGGTACCAGTGTCGTCACTACCGCTATGTCTCCCTACAAACATGTCTCGGGATTTGCGGTATCGTCCTCGATGGACGGTATAGTCGTCCCAGAACCCTCTGGACTCGGGTTTCCCTGGCCATCTCTTTCGATAGCGGGGCCAGTCCGTCGATCGTCGGTCGAAGTCCAGGGTATCTCGCGCCGCATCCGACGTTACCCACCCCTTCCGAACTGGGTTACTAGTGACTGACATCACCGACCGGTGCAGAGATTTGTCATCGGACCTCTCCTCGTTTTCCCGCAGGAGATTTGTATGGAAAATTCTCAAAGTTCCCCCGATCCGGATCTCGTAGTTGGTTTTGGACACTACCCTGACCACGGGATAAGGTCCTTGCCATCCTACGTCGAGCATATTGGTCCTGCTTGGACCCCACAATAATACTCTATCTCCCACCTTAAGACCTAATCTAGTCTTAGTCCGACTTGTGGGTGTAGCCTTCTGGCACTCTGGGCATGACTTTACTAACCGGCGTACATCGCCAGTCATTCGTGGCCAGTAATAATGACCTGAAATTCGCTGCAGCGTCGCTCTGACACCCATATGTCCATTCCCGGATAGGTTACTACCCGATATGGCGTGTCCCCTCTGAAGAATTGGAAGACGGTAGTCCTGCGGGACCACCAACTGCCCATGCAGTTCATCTCCCCTTCCGGCTCTCCGGTAGAGCAGCCGATTCTTCAGATAGTACTGGTCCCGTTGCGGTGGGTCAGCACTTTTCTGCAGCTTCTTGTAGCACGGACGTAGTGTCGCGTCTTCGCTCTGGGCCGTACGCAAACCCCCTAGCTGGGTTTTCGAGCTGGTTGTGTTTGCCTCGTCTTTCCCCGTGTGGGCGCAGGTATGTAGGTCGCCTAGGTGGATTGGCTTCTTCGGCACCCCTAGAAATACATATTTACTCCCCAGAATCACGGGATATAGGGGATCGAGTAATACCGCGGCTGGGATGATGCCCGTGACGTATCTCGACCTAATCTCTACGTTAGCGATTGGTAACGTCATGGCCACTGCCCTCTTCATAGCCGGCTGTATCTCGATGCTTTCCCCAGTGAGTTGGTCTGGTCTCACTAGACTGGCGGCAATGACGGCTTCCCCGTCTAGGCCAGTGTCATAGAGACACTCAACCTGCTGGCCGTTGACTTCTATCAGTTCGACCACAGGTGGCCTCTCTTGATCCAGAGTCTCTTCGCCGACCTCGACCTTTTCGGTGGCAACCGCCTTTGGAGCCACTAGGCAGGCCGCGAAGTGTGAGCTCTTAGCCTTCGATCTGCAGTCCCGTGTATTGTGCGAGGGTGACTGGCAAATCGAACACCATTTCTCACTCCATTTCCGTTTCGGTGGAGAGTTATGTGGCTTCTTGCTCCCATCTTTCGACTTCTCTGGACTCTGGTCAGAGGATTTTTCATAAGGTTCTACATTCTTGGCATGAGAGTTTTTCAGTTTCTTTCTGTCAGTCTTGTCCTGACTTTTACCCATGGAGGGATGGGTTTCCCCACCTTCACCATGCACCTCGACGAATCGTTCTGCCATTTTCGCTACTTCATCTAATCTTTCCGCCCCTTGTTCTCCCAAGAACTCTTTGAGCGGTTTCGACATATGCTTCCGCATCTGGTCGACGATCATCAGTTCTTCGAGACTGTCGTAATCGTGTGCGAACTGCGCTAAGTCCATCCATTTATGGAGGTAGGATCTAAGACGTTCGCCGTACGCAGCAAATAACTCACTCGGCTCTCGTTTCGCTTCTCGAAACTTCTTGCGGTAAGTATGCGACGTCATCTCGAACCGTTTCAGTAGCGCGGCCTTCAGTTCGGCATAATTATTCTCGTGACCCGCCGGTAAACGCGAGTAGACCTCGTACGCGGTTCCGCGCAACCCCTGGGACAGTTTCAGACACCACTTGTCTCGATCGAGACCCATGGCGACAGACATAGCCTCGAACTTTTGTAAGAACTGGTCGATCTTTTCCTTATCTTCCTCAAAAATCGGTAGAGGAAACTTCATGGCATAATAACCATGTCGACCTAAGGTAGGTGAACCAGGGAGTGAAGACCCTCCTACTGCTCCCTCAGAATCCTTACTTGATTGTGCCCTGAGCTCGAGTTCCCGCATGCGGTACTCATGCTCTCGCTTCTGAGCCTCTTGTTCGGCTTCGAACTTTTTCAACTCAAAGGCCATCCTTCGATCCTCCGCTTCTTGCTGTCTTCTCTCTCTCACTTCTTGACGGAAGTCTCTCTCAACCCCTTGGATATACTCTGTTAGTGCAGTTCCGGTGAAGCCCATTCCTTCGCCGGTTGCCCGCACTTCATCCATATTTAATTTGGGGGATGCCATACTTAGAGAGTATATGTTAGTAGTGTGAGTGGTAAGTAAATAACGCAATATATAGATATGCAATACACCAATCTAATATATATGACGTCCCAACACACCACACGTCAATCTGTCTTTGTCCAGAGAAGAAACAGGACCAAAGACCTATGTAGACCTGAATAGAGATTCTAGGAATGAAATGTCCTAACCATAATCACCAGAGCTGTCTCATCAATATCCCGGACGAGCCCCCAAATAATGTCGTAGTATTTCCTGGGGTGAGGGAAGCATACTATTACATCTTAATAACGGGATAGATGCACTCTGGGAATACAATAAATCTCAGTCTACAGACCCCACCAGCCCTTAGATTCCTGTCTCTCTCACTATCAACCGCTGGACAATACCTTTTTCTCCTCTCATCCAGAACAGATGACACGACTCTGGTGTCTACACATAATGACTATATGATATAATGTACAAGAGGAATGGTCATGAGAGAATCCTGTACTATATGATATAATGTACAAGGGAAGTGTTCATGAGAGAATCCTGGCCACCGCCAGGCGATAGAAGAAATGGCTATCTGGATTAGTCTCAGGCCGTCTCACTCATCACTGTACACTGGGTACGATACCACAAGGTTAAAGAGGTCACTCATCTGCACACGTAGCGTGGAATGTCTCTGCCGAGGTGTAGTCTCAATTGGACTGACTAGCACGTCAATGTGGTGACTCCAAGTTGCGGTGGTACGTGATGACTCTGGACTAACATCCCTGCAGAAATTCTGAAGGCCTGTCCTTCAAGCGTCACTGGTAAGGCCGGTGCTAGACAACAGTCCTAAGAATCCACCCTAACATTTAACACAATGTAACAATGTCAAAGTTCTGGAACCAGATGGTGGTCTCTACTGGGATCAGGATGGGTATAACTGGGCCTATCAGCACAGAAAGTTGGCACAGTTCAAGTTGACTCTGTCCCTCAAAGTCAGTACTGGTAGCTCGTGACACTGTAATGAAGGTCACCAATGTTCCTAGTATAAACGGGTAAACTCTTCCCGGAACAGCAGGCCATTCTGAAATAAAGGGTAAGGTCGTTCCTCTCGACCCGTTTGGCTAGTGGGTCACACTGTCAAAAATGTTCACCGACAAGAGGACACGATACTCGCCCGTGTGTAGCCATCATACTACTTGGTGGACTGACTGAATATCATTTAGCGGGTAAGACGGGACTGGACTGTGGCGCAGTGACTTCCCGGCACGTGGTGTGGTGTAGAAGCCTCACTTCACGTCACATAGGTAAGCCAGCCATTTAGCAGCCTTCACCAAGTCATCTTCCTCTGGTCCCGTCACGTACGTCTCTCAGAAAGTAGAACCTGCCAAAGATAACACCATGTGTGAATATCGTGACACAGACTTACCCCAGAGGTACACGTTACCTATGTGTACTCAGCATAGGCCGGTGTCGCCATGACCCGGCCGGCAGCCTCACAGACCAGGATCCACTGCCAAACTGAACTAGGTCTGGGTCCTAACAAGTGCTGGCTGAACCGTCCTCCGTCTCGAACTCGACCAAGGTAGGGCTGTGTATCTGGTCATGGTGTCGGCGAAATCCTTCTGTCCAAAAAAAAGACTTCTAAGGACACAATATACCAGGTTAGTAGGTTAAAGGTACCTAGAGACAGAATGGCTCTGAAGGAGAGCCGGTGACCACCGAATTCCCCTCCCTCGGAGGTAGCCCCTCTCCCTGGTTCGATTTTAGGATTACCTACTATACACCAGGTCTCCTGGAGCTCTAGCTCTGATCCAGGAATGTAATAGATTATACAGGGAAATCCCCCTGTAGCGGAAGTCCACATCCCGTTCCCTCCTCCCCTAGTTAGGGTCAGAGCATTTGGAACGGTGTTCAGCTGGTTGTGACCAGCTCTGTCGCATTCCCCAGTTTCTCCAGTGTCAACCTCTCGGGAACCAACTGTATATCAAGATGGTGTTCCGTCACGGCCACCAATAACCTAAATAGTAAGAGGCAAGCTCAGCAAAGCCAGTGGTCGCCACACCAAAGAATTCGAACTTAGACACCCGCAATGTCCTTCGAATGACCTTCGACACGTCCGGCGATCATCGCATGGGTTTCGTCTAGTTCGGCCGAGTTCCCTGATACCTCACTCGACCTATGTTCTACAACGCCTTCGCCAACTTCCGTTTGTGTCGACGACGTTAGAGTTCTAAGGCCGCCCAGGAGTGAACTCGGACAACTAACACTATTGGGCCTGTCCTAAATGTCTATAACTACTTGTAGCGGCAATAACACGCATTCACGTACTTGTACAATTGTAACGCAAAAACAGGCCTACAAGCCACCGCGTTCAACTAGCCTGCAGTGTTAAGTTAAAACACAAGCCCACAGGTTCACCCCTGACTGACCTTTGTGCGCCGGGCGGGACATGTGGTCGAACAGCTTCGGTTCAACGCGGTAACGACACACATTATTTATCTAAATATGTTTCACGTACCTTACGCCAAACTGTGTATTCAGAATTGAGGAGCTCCCGTCCCAACACTGGACGTTCTGTCAGTTTTCTTTGATAAACAGCAAGACACTGGCTTCCTCTTTCCCATTTACGAATTCACACAGTCGTCCAACCACACCGTCTTGTTAGCAATGCCGGATCTCAACTGAGCCGGTCTTTGTTCTGAGACGGTTATTGCGCATGCGTTAACGGACCCGGTTGGGTTGAGCATCACTCACCAGAATAGTCTAGAAGTCAAGGGCCACCAATCGCCCTTGCGTGGGGTACATTAATACCTCGGTTGTATCCCTTCGACTAGATCGGCTGTTCTACTCTTACTGAAAAGGGGAATTTGACTTTTGGGAGTTTTGCTAGGTGAATTCTCAGCCGTTCCATGACAGAGGCCCCCTCTTAAGAGAGTTGACCGCGTCGACTGTCTCCTGCTGGATATTCACTCCTAGCAAACTCGTCCTCTGCCTCTGGGACTGGATGCCTAGACAGAAAGTCAGCCCCAACATTCTCCTTACCGGGAATGTATTCCACCGTAAAGGTGTAGGGCTGAAGCAACAACGACCAACGCATCAAGCGCGCGTTGAGCTTATGGGAGGTGGCCAAGCCCATCTTTGGTTGATGGTCTGCTTGGGTCCTCAAAGGTACAACCTCCCCATCAATTTGGGCAGTACTTGGACAGCCCGTCTCATATCAGTGATCGACAACCGCGCTTGCCCGTCGAGTCCTTACGTTCGGCCGGACGACCATCTGACTCGCGTACGCAACGGGGTGCAATACCGACGGATCTTCCCTTCCCGGCGGTACCAGTGTCGTCACTACCGCTATGTCTCCCTACAAACATGTCTCGGGATTTGCGGTATCGTCCTCGATGGACGGTATAGTCGTCCCAGAACCCTCTGGACTCGGGTTTCCCTGGCCATCTCTTTCGATAGCGGGGCCAGTCCGTCGATCGTCGGTCGAAGTCCAGGGTATCTCGCGCCGCATCCGACGTTACCCACCCCTTCCGAACTGGGTTACTAGTGACTGACATCACCGACCGGTGCAGAGATTTGTCATCGGACCTCTCCTCGTTTTCCCGCAGGAGATTTGTATGGAAAATTCTCAAAGTTCCCCCGATCCGGATCTCGTAGTTGGTTTTGGACACTACCCTGACCACGGGATAAGGTCCTTGCCATCCTACGTCGAGCATATTGGTCCTGCTTGGACCCCACAATAATACTCTATCTCCCACCTTAAGACCTAATCTAGTCTTAGTCCGACTTGTGGGTGTAGCCTTCTGGCACTCTGGGCATGACTTTACTAACCGGCGTACATCGCCAGTCATTCGTGGCCAGTAATAATGACCTGAAATTCGCTGCAGCGTCGCTCTGACACCCATATGTCCATTCCCGGATAGGTTACTACCCGATATGGCGTGTCCCCTCTGAAGAATTGGAAGACGGTAGTCCTGCGGGACCACCAACTGCCCATGCAGTTCATCTCCCCTTCCGGCTCTCCGGTAGAGCAGCCGATTCTTCAGATAGTACTGGTCCCGTTGCGGTGGGTCAGCACTTTTCTGCAGCTTCTTGTAGCACGGACGTAGTGTCGCGTCTTCGCTCTGGGCCGTACGCAAACCCCCTAGCTGGGTTTTCGAGCTGGTTGTGTTTGCCTCGTCTTTCCCCGTGTGGGCGCAGGTATGTAGGTCGCCTAGGTGGATTGGCTTCTTCGGCACCCCTAGAAATACATATTTACTCCCCAGAATCACGGGATATAGGGGATCGAGTAATACCGCGGCTGGGATGATGCCCGTGACGTATCTCGACCTAATCTCTACGTTAGCGATTGGTAACGTCATGGCCACTGCCCTCTTCATAGCCGGCTGTATCTCGATGCTTTCCCCAGTGAGTTGGTCTGGTCTCACTAGACTGGCGGCAATGACGGCTTCCCCGTCTAGGCCAGTGTCATAGAGACACTCAACCTGCTGGCCGTTGACTTCTATCAGTTCGACCACAGGTGGCCTCTCTTGATCCAGAGTCTCTTCGCCGACCTCGACCTTTTCGGTGGCAACCGCCTTTGGAGCCACTAGGCAGGCCGCGAAGTGTGAGCTCTTAGCCTTCGATCTGCAGTCCCGTGTATTGTGCGAGGGTGACTGGCAAATCGAACACCATTTCTCACTCCATTTCCGTTTCGGTGGAGAGTTATGTGGCTTCTTGCTCCCATCTTTCGACTTCTCTGGACTCTGGTCAGAGGATTTTTCATAAGGTTCTACATTCTTGGCATGAGAGTTTTTCAGTTTCTTTCTGTCAGTCTTGTCCTGACTTTTACCCATGGAGGGATGGGTTTCCCCACCTTCACCATGCACCTCGACGAATCGTTCTGCCATTTTCGCTACTTCATCTAATCTTTCCGCCCCTTGTTCTCCCAAGAACTCTTTGAGCGGTTTCGACATATGCTTCCGCATCTGGTCGACGATCATCAGTTCTTCGAGACTGTCGTAATCGTGTGCGAACTGCGCTAAGTCCATCCATTTATGGAGGTAGGATCTAAGACGTTCGCCGTACGCAGCAAATAACTCACTCGGCTCTCGTTTCGCTTCTCGAAACTTCTTGCGGTAAGTATGCGACGTCATCTCGAACCGTTTCAGTAGCGCGGCCTTCAGTTCGGCATAATTATTCTCGTGACCCGCCGGTAAACGCGAGTAGACCTCGTACGCGGTTCCGCGCAACCCCTGGGACAGTTTCAGACACCACTTGTCTCGATCGAGACCCATGGCGACAGACATAGCCTCGAACTTTTGTAAGAACTGGTCGATCTTTTCCTTATCTTCCTCAAAAATCGGTAGAGGAAACTTCATGGCATAATAACCATGTCGACCTAAGGTAGGTGAACCAGGGAGTGAAGACCCTCCTACTGCTCCCTCAGAATCCTTACTTGATTGTGCCCTGAGCTCGAGTTCCCGCATGCGGTACTCATGCTCTCGCTTCTGAGCCTCTTGTTCGGCTTCGAACTTTTTCAACTCAAAGGCCATCCTTCGATCCTCCGCTTCTTGCTGTCTTCTCTCTCTCACTTCTTGACGGAAGTCTCTCTCAACCCCTTGGATGTACTCTGTTAGTGCAGTTCCGGTGAAGCCCATTCCTTCGCCGGTTGCCCGCACTTCATCCATATTTAATTTGGGGGATGCCATACTTAGAGAGTATATGTTAGTAGTGTGAGTGGTAAGTAAATAACGCAATATATAGATATGCAATACACCAATCTAATATATATGACGTCCCAACACACCACACGTCAATCTGTCTTTGTCCAGAGAAGAAACAGGACCAAAGACCTATGTAGACCTGAATAGAGATTCTAGGAATGAAATGTCCTAACCATAATCACCAGAGCTGTCTCATCAATATCCCGGACGAGCCCCCAAATAATGTCGTAGTATTTCCTGGGGTGAGGGAAGCATACTATTACATCTTAATAACGGGATAGATGCACTCTGGGAATACAATAAATCTCAGTCTACAGACCCCACCAGCCCTTAGATTCCTGTCTCTCTCACTATCAACCGCTGGACAATACCTTTTTCTCCTCTCATCCAGAACAGATGACACGACTCTGGTGTCTACACATAATGACTATATGATATAATGTACAAGAGGAATGGTCATGAGAGAATCCTGTACTATATGATATAATGTACAAGGGAAGTGTTCATGAGAGAATCCTGGCCACCGCCAGGCGATAGAAGAAATGGCTATCTGGATTAGTCTCAGGCCGTCTCACTCATCACTGTACACTGGGTACGATACCACAAGGTTAAAGAGGTCACTCATCTGCACACGTAGCGTGGAATGTCTCTGCCGAGGTGTAGTCTCAATTGGACTGACTAGCACGTCAATGTGGTGACTCCAAGTTGCGGTGGTACGTGATGACTCTGGACTAACATCCCTGCAGAAATTCTGAAGGCCTGTCCTTCAAGCGTCACTGGTAAGGCCGGTGCTAGACAACAGTCCTAAGAATCCACCCTAACATTTAACACAATGTAACAATGTCAAAGTTCTGGAACCAGATGGTGGTCTCTACTGGGATCAGGATGGGTATAACTGGGCCTATCAGCACAGAAAGTTGGCACAGTTCAAGTTGACTCTGTCCCTCAAAGTCAGTACTGGTAGCTCGTGACACTGTAATGAAGGTCACCAATGTTCCTAGTATAAACGGGTAAACTCTTCCCGGAACAGCAGGCCATTCTGAAATAAAGGGTAAGGTCGTTCCTCTCGACCCGTTTGGCTAGTGGGTCACACTGTCAAAAATGTTCACCGACAAGAGGACACGATACTCGCCCGTGTGTAGCCATCATACTACTTGGTGGACTGACTGAATATCATTTAGCGGGTAAGACGGGACTGGACTGTGGCGCAGTGACTTCCCGGCACGTGGTGTGGTGTAGAAGCCTCACTTCACGTCACATAGGTAAGCCAGCCATTTAGCAGCCTTCACCAAGTCATCTTCCTCTGGTCCCGTCACGTACGTCTCTCAGAAAGTAGAACCTGCCAAAGATAACACCATGTGTGAATATCGTGACACAGACTTACCCCAGAGGTACACGTTACCTATGTGTACTCAGCATAGGCCGGTGTCGCCATGACCCGGCCGGCAGCCTCACAGACCAGGATCCACTGCCAAACTGAACTAGGTCTGGGTCCTAACAAGTGCTGGCTGAACCGTCCTCCGTCTCGAACTCGACCAAGGTAGGGCTGTGTATCTGGTCATGGTGTCGGCGAAATCCTTCTGTCCAAAAAAAAGACTTCTAAGGACACAATATACCAGGTTAGTAGGTTAAAGGTACCTAGAGACAGAATGGCTCTGAAGGAGAGCCGGTGACCACCGAATTCCCCTCCCTCGGAGGTAGCCCCTCTCCCTGGTTCGATTTTAGGATTACCTACTATACACCAGGTCTCCTGGAGCTCTAGCTCTGATCCAGGAATGTAATAGATTATACAGGGAAATCCCCCTGTAGCGGAAGTCCACATCCCGTTCCCTCCTCCCCTAGTTAGGGTCAGAGCATTTGGAACGGTGTTCAGCTGGTTGTGACCAGCTCTGTCGCATTCCCCAGTTTCTCCAGTGTCAACCTCTCGGGAACCAACTGTATATCAAGATGGTGTTCCGTCACGGCCACCAATAACCTAAATAGTAAGAGGCAAGCTCAGCAAAGCCAGTGGTCGCCACACCAAAGAATTCGAACTTAGACACCCGCAATGTCCTTCGAATGACCTTCGACACGTCCGGCGATCATCGCATGGGTTTCGTCTAGTTCGGCCGAGTTCCCTGATACCTCACTCGACCTATGTTCTACAACGCCTTCGCCAACTTCCGTTTGTGTCGACGACGTTAGAGTTCTAAGGCCGCCCAGGAGTGAACTCGGACAACTAACACTATTGGGCCTGTCCTAAATGTCTATAACTACTTGTAGCGGCAATAACACGCATTCACGTACTTGTACAATTGTAACGCAAAAACAGGCCTACAAGCCACCGCGTTCAACTAGCCTGCAGTGTTAAGTTAAAACACAAGCCCACAGGTTCACCCCTGACTGACCTTTGTGCGCCGGGCGGGACATGTGGTCGAACAGCTTCGGTTCAACGCGGTAACGACACACATTATTTATCTAAATATGTTTCACGTACCTTACGCCAAACTGTGTATTCAGAATTGAGGAGCTCCCGTCCCAACACTGGACGTTCTGTCAGTTTTCTTTGATAAACAGCAAGACACTGGCTTCCTCTTTCCCATTTACGAATTCACACAGTCGTCCAACCACACCGTCTTGTTAGCAATGCCGGATCTCAACTGAGCCGGTCTTTGTTCTGAGACGGTTATTGCGCATGCGTTAACGGACCCGGTTGGGTTGAGCATCACTCACCAGAATAGTCTAGAAGTCAAGGGCCACCAATCGCCCTTGCGTGGGGTACATTAATACCTCGGTTGTATCCCTTCGACTAGATCGGCTGTTCTACTCTTACTGAAAAGGGGAATTTGACTTTTGGGAGTTTTGCTAGGTGAATTCTCAGCCGTTCCATGACAGAGGCCCCCTCTTAAGAGAGTTGACCGCGTCGACTGTCTCCTGCTGGATATTCACTCCTAGCAAACTCGTCCTCTGCCTCTGGGACTGGATGCCTAGACAGAAAGTCAGCCCCAACATTCTCCTTACCGGGAATGTATTCCACCGTAAAGGTGTAGGGCTGAAGCAACAACGACCAACGCATCAAGCGCGCGTTGAGCTTATGGGAGGTGGCCAAGCCCATCTTTGGTTGATGGTCTGCTTGGGTCCTCAAAGGTACAACCTCCCCATCAATTTGGGCAGTACTTGGACAGCCCGTCTCATATCAGTGATCGACAACCGCGCTTGCCCGTCGAGTCCTTACGTTCGGCCGGACGACCATCTGACTCGCGTACGCAACGGGGTGCAATACCGACGGATCTTCCCTTCCCGGCGGTACCAGTGTCGTCACTACCGCTATGTCTCCCTACAAACATGTCTCGGGATTTGCGGTATCGTCCTCGATGGACGGTATAGTCGTCCCAGAACCCTCTGGACTCGGGTTTCCCTGGCCATCTCTTTCGATAGCGGGGCCAGTCCGTCGATCGTCGGTCGAAGTCCAGGGTATCTCGCGCCGCATCCGACGTTACCCACCCCTTCCGAACTGGGTTACTAGTGACTGACATCACCGACCGGTGCAGAGATTTGTCATCGGACCTCTCCTCGTTTTCCCGCAGGAGATTTGTATGGAAAATTCTCAAAGTTCCCCCGATCCGGATCTCGTAGTTGGTTTTGGACACTACCCTGACCACGGGATAAGGTCCTTGCCATCCTACGTCGAGCATATTGGTCCTGCTTGGACCCCACAATAATACTCTATCTCCCACCTTAAGACCTAATCTAGTCTTAGTCCGACTTGTGGGTGTAGCCTTCTGGCACTCTGGGCATGACTTTACTAACCGGCGTACATCGCCAGTCATTCGTGGCCAGTAATAATGACCTGAAATTCGCTGCAGCGTCGCTCTGACACCCATATGTCCATTCCCGGATAGGTTACTACCCGATATGGCGTGTCCCCTCTGAAGAATTGGAAGACGGTAGTCCTGCGGGACCACCAACTGCCCATGCAGTTCATCTCCCCTTCCGGCTCTCCGGTAGAGCAGCCGATTCTTCAGATAGTACTGGTCCCGTTGCGGTGGGTCAGCACTTTTCTGCAGCTTCTTGTAGCACGGACGTAGTGTCGCGTCTTCGCTCTGGGCCGTACGCAAACCCCCTAGCTGGGTTTTCGAGCTGGTTGTGTTTGCCTCGTCTTTCCCCGTGTGGGCGCAGGTATGTAGGTCGCCTAGGTGGATTGGCTTCTTCGGCACCCCTAGAAATACATATTTACTCCCCAGAATCACGGGATATAGGGGATCGAGTAATACCGCGGCTGGGATGATGCCCGTGACGTATCTCGACCTAATCTCTACGTTAGCGATTGGTAACGTCATGGCCACTGCCCTCTTCATAGCCGGCTGTATCTCGATGCTTTCCCCAGTGAGTTGGTCTGGTCTCACTAGACTGGCGGCAATGACGGCTTCCCCGTCTAGGCCAGTGTCATAGAGACACTCAACCTGCTGGCCGTTGACTTCTATCAGTTCGACCACAGGTGGCCTCTCTTGATCCAGAGTCTCTTCGCCGACCTCGACCTTTTCGGTGGCAACCGCCTTTGGAGCCACTAGGCAGGCCGCGAAGTGTGAGCTCTTAGCCTTCGATCTGCAGTCCCGTGTATTGTGCGAGGGTGACTGGCAAATCGAACACCATTTCTCACTCCATTTCCGTTTCGGTGGAGAGTTATGTGGCTTCTTGCTCCCATCTTTCGACTTCTCTGGACTCTGGTCAGAGGATTTTTCATAAGGTTCTACATTCTTGGCATGAGAGTTTTTCAGTTTCTTTCTGTCAGTCTTGTCCTGACTTTTACCCATGGAGGGATGGGTTTCCCCACCTTCACCATGCACCTCGACGAATCGTTCTGCCATTTTCGCTACTTCATCTAATCTTTCCGCCCCTTGTTCTCCCAAGAACTCTTTGAGCGGTTTCGACATATGCTTCCGCATCTGGTCGACGATCATCAGTTCTTCGAGACTGTCGTAATCGTGTGCGAACTGCGCTAAGTCCATCCATTTATGGAGGTAGGATCTAAGACGTTCGCCGTACGCAGCAAATAACTCACTCGGCTCTCGTTTCGCTTCTCGAAACTTCTTGCGGTAAGTATGCGACGTCATCTCGAACCGTTTCAGTAGCGCGGCCTTCAGTTCGGCATAATTATTCTCGTGACCCGCCGGTAAACGCGAGTAGACCTCGTACGCGGTTCCGCGCAACCCCTGGGACAGTTTCAGACACCACTTGTCTCGATCGAGACCCATGGCGACAGACATAGCCTCGAACTTTTGTAAGAACTGGTCGATCTTTTCCTTATCTTCCTCAAAAATCGGTAGAGGAAACTTCATGGCATAATAACCATGTCGACCTAAGGTAGGTGAACCAGGGAGTGAAGACCCTCCTACTGCTCCCTCAGAATCCTTACTTGATTGTGCCCTGAGCTCGAGTTCCCGCATGCGGTACTCATGCTCTCGCTTCTGAGCCTCTTGTTCGGCTTCGAACTTTTTCAACTCAAAGGCCATCCTTCGATCCTCCGCTTCTTGCTGTCTTCTCTCTCTCACTTCTTGACGGAAGTCTCTCTCAACCCCTTGGATATACTCTGTTAGTGCAGTTCCGGTGAAGCCCATTCCTTCGCCGGTTGCCCGCACTTCATCCATATTTAATTTGGGGGATGCCATACTTAGAGAGTATATGTTAGTAGTGTGAGTGGTAAGTAAATAACGCAATATATAGATATGCAATACACCAATCTAATATATATGACGTCCCAACACACCACACGTCAATCTGTCTTTGTCCAGAGAAGAAACAGGACCAAAGACCTATGTAGACCTGAATAGAGATTCTAGGAATGAAATGTCCTAACCATAATCACCAGAGCTGTCTCATCAATATCCCGGACGAGCCCCCAAATAATGTCGTAGTATTTCCTGGGGTGAGGGAAGCATACTATTACATCTTAATAACGGGATAGATGCACTCTGGGAATACAATAAATCTCAGTCTACAGACCCCACCAGCCCTTAGATTCCTGTCTCTCTCACTATCAACCGCTGGACAATACCTTTTTCTCCTCTCATCCAGAACAGATGACACGACTCTGGTGTCTACACATAATGACTATATGATATAATGTACAAGAGGAATGGTCATGAGAGAATCCTGTACTATATGATATAATGTACAAGGGAAGTGTTCATGAGAGAATCCTGGCCACCGCCAGGCGATAGAAGAAATGGCTATCTGGATTAGTCTCAGGCCGTCTCACTCATCACTGTACACTGGGTACGATACCACAAGGTTAAAGAGGTCACTCATCTGCACACGTAGCGTGGAATGTCTCTGCCGAGGTGTAGTCTCAATTGGACTGACTAGCACGTCAATGTGGTGACTCCAAGTTGCGGTGGTACGTGATGACTCTGGACTAACATCCCTGCAGAAGTTCTGAAGGCCTGTCCTTCAAGCGTCACTGGTAAGGCCGGTGCTAGACAACAGTCCTAAGAATCCACCCTAACATTTAACACAATGTAACAATGTCAAAGTTCTGGAACCAGATGGTGGTCTCTACTGGGATCAGGATGGGTATAACTGGGCCTATCAGCACAGAAAGTTGGCACAGTTCAAGTTGACTCTGTCCCTCAAAGTCAGTACTGGTAGCTCGTGACACTGTAATGAAGGTCACCAATGTTCCTAGTATAAACGGGTAAACTCTTCCCGGAACAGCAGGCCATTCTGAAATAAAGGGTAAGGTCGTTCCTCTCGACCCGTTTGGCTAGTGGGTCACACTGTCAAAAATGTTCACCGACAAGAGGACACGATACTCGCCCGTGTGTAGCCATCATACTACTTGGTGGACTGACTGAATATCATTTAGCGGGTAAGACGGGACTGGACTGTGGCGCAGTGACTTCCCGGCACGTGGTGTGGTGTAGAAGCCTCACTTCACGTCACATAGGTAAGCCAGCCATTTAGCAGCCTTCACCAAGTCATCTTCCTCTGGTCCCGTCACGTACGTCTCTCAGAAAGTAGAACCTGCCAAAGATAACACCATGTGTGAATATCGTGACACAGACTTACCCCAGAGGTACACGTTACCTATGTGTACTCAGCATAGGCCGGTGTCGCCATGACCCGGCCGGCAGCCTCACAGACCAGGATCCACTGCCAAACTGAACTAGGTCTGGGTCCTAACAAGTGCTGGCTGAACCGTCCTCCGTCTCGAACTCGACCAAGGTAGGGCTGTGTATCTGGTCATGGTGTCGGCGAAATCCTTCTGTCCAAAAAAAAGACTTCTAAGGACACAATATACCAGGTTAGTAGGTTAAAGGTACCTAGAGACAGAATGGCTCTGAAGGAGAGCCGGTGACCACCGAATTCCCCTCCCTCGGAGGTAGCCCCTCTCCCTGGTTCGATTTTAGGATTACCTACTATACACCAGGTCTCCTGGAGCTCTAGCTCTGATCCAGGAATGTAATAGATTATACAGGGAAATCCCCCTGTAGCGGAAGTCCACATCCCGTTCCCTCCTCCCCTAGTTAGGGTCAGAGCATTTGGAACGGTGTTCAGCTGGTTGTGACCAGCTCTGTCGCATTCCCCAGTTTCTCCAGTGTCAACCTCTCGGGAACCAACTGTATATCAAGATGGTGTTCCGTCACGGCCACCAATAACCTAAATAGTAAGAGGCAAGCTCAGCAAAGCCAGTGGTCGCCACACCAAAGAATTCGAACTTAGACACCCGCAATGTCCTTCGAATGACCTTCGACACGTCCGGCGATCATCGCATGGGTTTCGTCTAGTTCGGCCGAGTTCCCTGATACCTCACTCGACCTATGTTCTACAACGCCTTCGCCAACTTCCGTTTGTGTCGACGACGTTAGAGTTCTAAGGCCGCCCAGGAGTGAACTCGGACAACTAACACTATTGGGCCTGTCCTAAATGTCTATAACTACTTGTAGCGGCAATAACACGCATTCACGTACTTGTACAATTGTAACGCAAAAACAGGCCTACAAGCCACCGCGTTCAACTAGCCTGCAGTGTTAAGTTAAAACACAAGCCCACAGGTTCACCCCTGACTGACCTTTGTGCGCCGGGCGGGACATGTGGTCGAACAGCTTCGGTTCAACGCGGTAACGACACACATTATTTATCTAAATATGTTTCACGTACCTTACGCCAAACTGTGTATTCAGAATTGAGGAGCTCCCGTCCCAACACTGGACGTTCTGTCAGTTTTCTTTGATAAACAGCAAGACACTGGCTTCCTCTTTCCCATTTACGAATTCACACAGTCGTCCAACCACACCGTCTTGTTAGCAATGCCGGATCTCAACTGAGCCGGTCTTTGTTCTGAGACGGTTATTGCGCATGCGTTAACGGACCCGGTTGGGTTGAGCATCACTCACCAGAATAGTCTAGAAGTCAAGGGCCACCAATCGCCCTTGCGTGGGGTACATTAATACCTCGGTTGTATCCCTTCGACTAGATCGGCTGTTCTACTCTTACTGAAAAGGGGAATTTGACTTTTGGGAGTTTTGCTAGGTGAATTCTCAGCCGTTCCATGACAGAGGCCCCCTCTTAAGAGAGTTGACCGCGTCGACTGTCTCCTGCTGGATATTCACTCCTAGCAAACTCGTCCTCTGCCTCTGGGACTGGATGCCTAGACAGAAAGTCAGCCCCAACATTCTCCTTACCGGGAATGTATTCCACCGTAAAGGTGTAGGGCTGAAGCAACAACGACCAACGCATCAAGCGCGCGTTGAGCTTATGGGAGGTGGCCAAGCCCATCTTTGGTTGATGGTCTGCTTGGGTCCTCAAAGGTACAACCTCCCCATCAATTTGGGCAGTACTTGGACAGCCCGTCTCATATCAGTGATCGACAACCGCGCTTGCCCGTCGAGTCCTTACGTTCGGCCGGACGACCATCTGACTCGCGTACGCAACGGGGTGCAATACCGACGGATCTTCCCTTCCCGGCGGTACCAGTGTCGTCACTACCGCTATGTCTCCCTACAAACATGTCTCGGGATTTGCGGTATCGTCCTCGATGGACGGTATAGTCGTCCCAGAACCCTCTGGACTCGGGTTTCCCTGGCCATCTCTTTCGATAGCGGGGCCAGTCCGTCGATCGTCGGTCGAAGTCCAGGGTATCTCGCGCCGCATCCGACGTTACCCACCCCTTCCGAACTGGGTTACTAGTGACTGACATCACCGACCGGTGCAGAGATTTGTCATCGGACCTCTCCTCGTTTTCCCGCAGGAGATTTGTATGGAAAATTCTCAAAGTTCCCCCGATCCGGATCTCGTAGTTGGTTTTGGACACTACCCTGACCACGGGATAAGGTCCTTGCCATCCTACGTCGAGCATATTGGTCCTGCTTGGACCCCACAATAATACTCTATCTCCCACCTTAAGACCTAATCTAGTCTTAGTCCGACTTGTGGGTGTAGCCTTCTGGCACTCTGGGCATGACTTTACTAACCGGCGTACATCGCCAGTCATTCGTGGCCAGTAATAATGACCTGAAATTCGCTGCAGCGTCGCTCTGACACCCATATGTCCATTCCCGGATAGGTTACTACCCGATATGGCGTGTCCCCTCTGAAGAATTGGAAGACGGTAGTCCTGCGGGACCACCAACTGCCCATGCAGTTCATCTCCCCTTCCGGCTCTCCGGTAGAGCAGCCGATTCTTCAGATAGTACTGGTCCCGTTGCGGTGGGTCAGCACTTTTCTGCAGCTTCTTGTAGCACGGACGTAGTGTCGCGTCTTCGCTCTGGGCCGTACGCAAACCCCCTAGCTGGGTTTTCGAGCTGGTTGTGTTTGCCTCGTCTTTCCCCGTGTGGGCGCAGGTATGTAGGTCGCCTAGGTGGATTGGCTTCTTCGGCACCCCTAGAAATACATATTTACTCCCCAGAATCACGGGATATAGGGGATCGAGTAATACCGCGGCTGGGATGATGCCCGTGACGTATCTCGACCTAATCTCTACGTTAGCGATTGGTAACGTCATGGCCACTGCCCTCTTCATAGCCGGCTGTATCTCGATGCTTTCCCCAGTGAGTTGGTCTGGTCTCACTAGACTGGCGGCAATGACGGCTTCCCCGTCTAGGCCAGTGTCATAGAGACACTCAACCTGCTGGCCGTTGACTTCTATCAGTTCGACCACAGGTGGCCTCTCTTGATCCAGAGTCTCTTCGCCGACCTCGACCTTTTCGGTGGCAACCGCCTTTGGAGCCACTAGGCAGGCCGCGAAGTGTGAGCTCTTAGCCTTCGATCTGCAGTCCCGTGTATTGTGCGAGGGTGACTGGCAAATCGAACACCATTTCTCACTCCATTTCCGTTTCGGTGGAGAGTTATGTGGCTTCTTGCTCCCATCTTTCGACTTCTCTGGACTCTGGTCAGAGGATTTTTCATAAGGTTCTACATTCTTGGCATGAGAGTTTTTCAGTTTCTTTCTGTCAGTCTTGTCCTGACTTTTACCCATGGAGGGATGGGTTTCCCCACCTTCACCATGCACCTCGACGAATCGTTCTGCCATTTTCGCTACTTCATCTAATCTTTCCGCCCCTTGTTCTCCCAAGAACTCTTTGAGCGGTTTCGACATATGCTTCCGCATCTGGTCGACGATCATCAGTTCTTCGAGACTGTCGTAATCGTGTGCGAACTGCGCTAAGTCCATCCATTTATGGAGGTAGGATCTAAGACGTTCGCCGTACGCAGCAAATAACTCACTCGGCTCTCGTTTCGCTTCTCGAAACTTCTTGCGGTAAGTATGCGACGTCATCTCGAACCGTTTCAGTAGCGCGGCCTTCAGTTCGGCATAATTATTCTCGTGACCCGCCGGTAAACGCGAGTAGACCTCGTACGCGGTTCCGCGCAACCCCTGGGACAGTTTCAGACACCACTTGTCTCGATCGAGACCCATGGCGACAGACATAGCCTCGAACTTTTGTAAGAACTGGTCGATCTTTTCCTTATCTTCCTCAAAAATCGGTAGAGGAAACTTCATGGCATAATAACCATGTCGACCTAAGGTAGGTGAACCAGGGAGTGAAGACCCTCCTACTGCTCCCTCAGAATCCTTACTTGATTGTGCCCTGAGCTCGAGTTCCCGCATGCGGTACTCATGCTCTCGCTTCTGAGCCTCTTGTTCGGCTTCGAACTTTTTCAACTCAAAGGCCATCCTTCGATCCTCCGCTTCTTGCTGTCTTCTCTCTCTCACTTCTTGACGGAAGTCTCTCTCAACCCCTTGGATATACTCTGTTAGTGCAGTTCCGGTGAAGCCCATTCCTTCGCCGGTTGCCCGCACTTCATCCATATTTAATTTGGGGGATGCCATACTTAGAGAGTATATGTTAGTAGTGTGAGTGGTAAGTAAATAACGCAATATATAGATATGCAATACACCAATCTAATATATATGACGTCCCAACACACCACACGTCAATCTGTCTTTGTCCAGAGAAGAAACAGGACCAAAGACCTATGTAGACCTGAATAGAGATTCTAGGAATGAAATGTCCTAACCATAATCACCAGAGCTGTCTCATCAATATCCCGGACGAGCCCCCAAATAATGTCGTAGTATTTCCTGGGGTGAGGGAAGCATACTATTACATCTTAATAACGGGATAGATGCACTCTGGGAATACAATAAATCTCAGTCTACAGACCCCACCAGCCCTTAGATTCCTGTCTCTCTCACTATCAACCGCTGGACAATACCTTTTTCTCCTCTCATCCAGAACAGATGACACGACTCTGGTGTCTACACATAATGACTATATGATATAATGTACAAGAGGAATGGTCATGAGAGAATCCTGTACTATATGATATAATGTACAAGGGAAGTGTTCATGAGAGAATCCTGGCCACCGCCAGGCGATAGAAGAAATGGCTATCTGGATTAGTCTCAGGCCGTCTCACTCATCACTGTACACTGGGTACGATACCACAAGGTTAAAGAGGTCACTCATCTGCACACGTAGCGTGGAATGTCTCTGCCGAGGTGTAGTCTCAATTGGACTGACTAGCACGTCAATGTGGTGACTCCAAGTTGCGGTGGTACGTGATGACTCTGGACTAACATCCCTGCAGAAGTTCTGAAGGCCTGTCCTTCAAGCGTCACTGGTAAGGCCGGTGCTAGACAACAGTCCTAAGAATCCACCCTAACATTTAACACAATGTAACAATGTCAAAGTTCTGGAACCAGATGGTGGTCTCTACTGGGATCAGGATGGGTATAACTGGGCCTATCAGCACAGAAAGTTGGCACAGTTCAAGTTGACTCTGTCCCTCAAAGTCAGTACTGGTAGCTCGTGACACTGTAATGAAGGTCACCAATGTTCCTAGTATAAACGGGTAAACTCTTCCCGGAACAGCAGGCCATTCTGAAATAAAGGGTAAGGTCGTTCCTCTCGACCCGTTTGGCTAGTGGGTCACACTGTCAAAAATGTTCACCGACAAGAGGACACGATACTCGCCCGTGTGTAGCCATCATACTACTTGGTGGACTGACTGAATATCATTTAGCGGGTAAGACGGGACTGGACTGTGGCGCAGTGACTTCCCGGCACGTGGTGTGGTGTAGAAGCCTCACTTCACGTCACATAGGTAAGCCAGCCATTTAGCAGCCTTCACCAAGTCATCTTCCTCTGGTCCCGTCACGTACGTCTCTCAGAAAGTAGAACCTGCCAAAGATAACACCATGTGTGAATATCGTGACACAGACTTACCCCAGAGGTACACGTTACCTATGTGTACTCAGCATAGGCCGGTGTCGCCATGACCCGGCCGGCAGCCTCACAGACCAGGATCCACTGCCAAACTGAACTAGGTCTGGGTCCTAACAAGTGCTGGCTGAACCGTCCTCCGTCTCGAACTCGACCAAGGTAGGGCTGTGTATCTGGTCATGGTGTCGGCGAAATCCTTCTGTCCAAAAAAAAGACTTCTAAGGACACAATATACCAGGTTAGTAGGTTAAAGGTACCTAGAGACAGAATGGCTCTGAAGGAGAGCCGGTGACCACCGAATTCCCCTCCCTCGGAGGTAGCCCCTCTCCCTGGTTCGATTTTAGGATTACCTACTATACACCAGGTCTCCTGGAGCTCTAGCTCTGATCCAGGAATGTAATAGATTATACAGGGAAATCCCCCTGTAGCGGAAGTCCACATCCCGTTCCCTCCTCCCCTAGTTAGGGTCAGAGCATTTGGAACGGTGTTCAGCTGGTTGTGACCAGCTCTGTCGCATTCCCCAGTTTCTCCAGTGTCAACCTCTCGGGAACCAACTGTATATCAAGATGGTGTTCCGTCACGGCCACCAATAACCTAAATAGTAAGAGGCAAGCTCAGCAAAGCCAGTGGTCGCCACACCAAAGAATTCGAACTTAGACACCCGCAATGTCCTTCGAATGACCTTCGACACGTCCGGCGATCATCGCATGGGTTTCGTCTAGTTCGGCCGAGTTCCCTGATACCTCACTCGACCTATGTTCTACAACGCCTTCGCCAACTTCCGTTTGTGTCGACGACGTTAGAGTTCTAAGGCCGCCCAGGAGTGAACTCGGACAACTAACACTATTGGGCCTGTCCTAAATGTCTATAACTACTTGTAGCGGCAATAACACGCATTCACGTACTTGTACAATTGTAACGCAAAAACAGGCCTACAAGCCACCGCGTTCAACTAGCCTGCAGTGTTAAGTTAAAACACAAGCCCACAGGTTCACCCCTGACTGACCTTTGTGCGCCGGGCGGGACATGTGGTCGAACAGCTTCGGTTCAACGCGGTAACGACACACATTATTTATCTAAATATGTTTCACGTACCTTACGCCAAACTGTGTATTCAGAATTGAGGAGCTCCCGTCCCAACACTGGACGTTCTGTCAGTTTTCTTTGATAAACAGCAAGACACTGGCTTCCTCTTTCCCATTTACGAATTCACACAGTCGTCCAACCACACCGTCTTGTTAGCAATGCCGGATCTCAACTGAGCCGGTCTTTGTTCTGAGACGGTTATTGCGCATGCGTTAACGGACCCGGTTGGGTTGAGCATCACTCACCAGAATAGTCTAGAAGTCAAGGGCCACCAATCGCCCTTGCGTGGGGTACATTAATACCTCGGTTGTATCCCTTCGACTAGATCGGCTGTTCTACTCTTACTGAAAAGGGGAATTTGACTTTTGGGAGTTTTGCTAGGTGAATTCTCAGCCGTTCCATGACACATGTGTCAGTGTGTGTATTTGTGGCAGTCTTGACAAACAATAGTTTGTTACACTGCGCTTTAAAAAAATGGCATAATAATTACAACCCATGGCGGTTTCGAATGTAACTGAATAGACCACTTCACATGGTAAATATTCATCCAAAATGGATGCATGTGAACATATGGTTCTTTCCACCATCACACACCATCTGACATTTCACAAGCGGAGTGTCTGACCTATTTGCAATCATTCTCGCCTTTGTTTTTATTCCATTTCTGATCTTTGCCCTCCATGCAATACAATCAGCGGCGACTTGCTCCCAAGGTGCATTATCAATGCCTGTATCAATCATGTCCTACATACACACATCTTTGTATCGTAGTAGAGGCCGACTCTGAGATTATTTACACATACATAATTCTCTAAACATGATGTCCTTTGGTATTCTACTATTGTTCATCCTCCTAATGCGTCCTATCCATTTAAGTCAATGATGACTGAGCATGGAACAAACCGTCACACAACCCGATATTTCCAATACTTTGGCTTTCGTGATTTTGTCTTGCCACTCAATACCAAGTATTTTCATAGACACCGCATATGAAAGCTGTTTAAACGTTTCTCTTGGTGTGAGTAAGTTGACCAGGCTTCATTGCCATAAAAGATGAAACATATCAACAACATAACTATATGGCCATATAATTTACTGCACATGCTCTACAATTATACACTCCACTGGGACGCAGAGGTGTTTCCAAGGCACCAGGGCCGGGTTATATACTGGCCAAGACCTATTTACGCGTCCTCGTCGAGCGTCCTGGGCAACAGGTCCTTTCGGGGTCCTGGCTAAAGTCAGTAGGATCGCCGATTCCTCCGAAGTCGGAGAGTGTCTGCCTGTACGGCGAGGAACCACCAGTCTGCACACCAATAAGCCAGAAATGGGACAACGGATACTCACGCAAAACTCAGGTCCTGTATGACTTCACACTGATGTTGGACAACAGGATGCCTTCATCCGACATACAGGACTTCGCGTTGGAGCTCAAGCCAACGAACACAAGCAAGCAAGCAAGCATACACTCCACAAAAAATAGCAAACAATATAACATTCAAATAGCTGTCATTAATGCTTCAACATACGTCAGTATCTGAATCTCATTTTCAGCTTTTGTCACAAATCTGTTCATCATGATCTGTGCTGCATCCATTTCTTCAATCTTGTTTTTCATCATTGAAGAGTTTTCTTCCATCGTCTGCAGTTGCTGGTTCACTGTCTTGAGGTTTGTCTGAAAGTTCATAGAGCATACATTATTTACTTGAACATATTTCCCTCATTCATTCCTAACAAGACTATAATGTTTCACTTCATCACACACCCACAGCATTTGTTTTGCTACATCACACGCACAGAATGTCCTTGTACTGATGCCTGTCATCTCCCAGTGGAGCACGGCTCCTCAAGCAACTCCCTCCAAGCTATTTGTAGACTTGTTCATGATTGGTTAGATTGTGCAGCCAAAGTTGTTTATGGGATGAGGTGGCCAGTCGCATGCCAACCCTGCTTCACCATCAATGATGACATGCCTGGTGGGTTGCAGTGTTGTTACTTACACTGACATCACACTGACATCACAATGACATCACACTGACATCAAAGTAACATCACACTGACATCACACAGTGGTGATATCTGACATACCTGGACAGTGTTGACACCTGACATACCTGGACAGTGGTGACACCTGACATACCTGGACAGTGGTGACACCTGACATACCTGGACAGTGGTGACACCTGACATACCTGGACAGTGGTGACACCTGACATACCTGGACAGTGGTGACACCTGACATACCTGGACAGTGGTGACACCTGACATACCTGGACAGTGGTGACACCTGACATACCTGGACAGTGGTGACACCTGACATACCTGGACAGTGGTGACACCTGACATACCTGGACAGTTGTGACACCTGACATACCTGGACAGTGGTGATACCTGACATACCTGGACAGTGGTGACACCTGACATACCTGGACAGTGGTGACACCTGACATACCTGGACAGTGGTGACACCTGACATACCTGGACAGTGGTGACACCTGACATACCTGGACAGCTTGATGCTGCGGCTCCACTCTGGCTAGGGACTGACTAAACACCTGGCAACTCTCTGTGTGTCGTCGTTCTGTTTCCTGAATCCGACTGGTTAAGTTGTCTGTCAGCTGTGAGAGAGTGGATGAAATGTGTCAGCTATGAGAGTGGATGAAATGTGTCAGCTGTGAGAATGGATGAAATGTGTCAGTTGTGAGAGAGTGGATGACATGTCTAAGCTGTGAGAATGTTGTTTGTCCATCAAGAATGATGATGACCATTCATTTCATCCAGTGGGGTTGAAAGTGTGGAGGTGTGAGTTCTAAGATGGCTGATAAGGTCTATTTTGGCTCGAAATGTTCTTTGACAATGTGGACAAAGAATGCTTGACGTTTCTGGAGGAGGATTTCCTGCAGTAGTTTTTCTGTCCAGCCTTTTCTTCACAGCTCTTGCAGTCCTGGTTGCCTCACATATGACTGCACCCTTGCGTAATGATGCACACCACAAATTTCGGTCTCTGGCTGCAGCCTCCCAGGTGTCATGATGAATTCCAAAAGCATTCAGTGAGATTTTCAGAGTGTCTAAAGCGTTTCCTCTGGCCACCTTGGGAGCGTTTACCACAATGCAGTTCGCTGTAAAAAATTCGTTTAAGGAGCCTGTAATCTGGCATGCGAGTCAAGTGACCAGCCCAATGAATCTGATTCTTCATCAGTATAGTGTGGATACTGGGCATGGATGCTCTTTCTAGGACTTCAGTGTCTGATGATGGCTGTGAGAATGGATGAAATGTGTCAGCTGTGAAAGAGTGGATGAAATGTGTCAGCTGTGAAAGAGTGGATGAAATGTGTCAGCTGTGAAAGAGTGGATGAAATGTGTCAGCTGTAAGAGTGGATGAAATGTGTCAGCTGTAAGAGTGGATGAAATGTGTCAGCTGTCAAGGAGTGGATGAAATGTGACAGAGACCTCAGATTGTAAGTCAAGTTACTGAACCACTCATGGCAGCTCATGAAACACACTCATACTTTCATCTATTGCCATCAAAGTTCAAGGTTTGTGGATGAAGAATGGATGAAGAATGACTTGCGCGATGACTTGGATTAAAGTGAGGAAGAGTGGCAAGACAAGTCGAGACGACTGGAGACGAATACAGGTGCAGTGGATGACCAGGGCGCTCTACGTGCCTTGCCGTGCTCATTACGTTCAAGGTTTGTGACCTAGTTGGTGTCATACTTACTTTGGTTTGTCAGGTCATAACAGAGAGAGACACAGAGAGAGAAAGAAAAGAGAGCCTGTGTGTGTGTATGTGTGTGTGTGTTAATGTCTGCATGTGTGTGCGTGTGTGTTAATGTCTGTATGTGTATGCGTGTGTTAACGCCACATTAAAAACAAGACCAGTAGATCTCTTTATATTCCAGGGTAGAAGAAGAAAGATTACACAAAACTTGTAAAGTGTCTACAGAGACCCGTGGGTAGAAGAGGAAAGACATTGAGATTCATCCTGCATGAGGCCGACACACATTGGAGACTGACTACTCAGGTGAAATTCCTGTGGGTAAGCAGTCTACTGATAGCATCTAAAATAACATGGATTATTTGGAATAACACTTCAAACGCCTACCAAGGTTGGTGTGAAACCACTTGGAGGGAGAAATGTCAACAGTTCATCTTGTCTGCATGATGATGTCTGCATGAGGATAGACAGAGGACTTAGGACTCTCATTCATCCAGAGAGGGAAGGAAAAGCCTTTGATATTCGACTGAGGTGTGTGACTAAAGCCCTTCAGACAGACATGAGAGAGACATAGAGAGTAAATGAGATGAATTTAGATAAGAAACACTCAATTATATATGTTTATGTGAATATATACAAGGAGGCTGAGAGGTCTCGAGGTATGGTGTCCATCTCAAGTGCTAGAGGTCCCGTGTTCAAACTCCGGTGAGGGCCGGGATTTTTTCATGTGGACTTCTAGTAACAAAATTTCCCCTGGTCTCTGGGTAGTGAGATCGGACGCCTGTGTATTGTTGCGAGCGTAAAAAAATCCCTTGGCAGTTGGAAATAGAAAAATAGTAGCCTAACAGTACTGCCCGGGCAAAATTTTGAGTTAAAAATCTACCCAAAGTATTTCAGAATCATCGCTGGTACTATGGAGTTTGTGCACTGAGCTGAGGTTCTCCGGACTCAGGCTTGAGTTAGGAGTAGAACGGAGCACTTATTCGTTACACCCATGTGCCGTGATGTTGATCTATTGACTAAACTAAACTAACTAAACTAAACATGTCGATAGATAGATACTAAACATCCTCATTTTGTTTCATTACAGCTCATAGCAGCCATGAACTGTCAGCCAGCCATGAACTGTCAGCGAGCCATGAACTGTCAGCCAGCCATGAACTGTCAGCCAGCCATGAACTGTCAGCCAGCCATGAACTGTCAGCCAGCCATGAACTGTCAGCCAGCCATGAACTGTCAGCCAGCCATGAACTGTCAGCCAGCCATGAACTGTCAGCCAGCCATGAACTGTCAGCCAGCCATGAACTGTCAGCCAGCCATGAACTGTCAGCCAGCCATGAACTGTCAGCCAGCCATGAACTGTCAGCCAGCCATGAACTGTCAGCCAGCCATGAACTGTCAGCCAGCCATGAACTGTCAGCAATCCACTCACATAACGGAGTGGCTAATCCTCATGCAAAGACCCAATGGGAATCCTGAAACTGAATGTGTTACACGTCTCACAGCGGAGCATGCAACTCAGAGATTTTCTTCGTCGCTTGTACCAATAAGTTATGTACATGTTATTTTCTACAGGCAATTAGTTATGTATGTGTTATTTTCTACATGCAATTTGTTACATACATATTATTTTCTAAATGGTGTACATGCCATTTGATCATACATCATTCTCTCATCGCATACTACCAGCATATCAAACCCATCAACTAGAAGAGCCATCATCATCATCACATAAAAAGTTAATAAACACAGTGGTAGTTTAAACTCATAGTTCTTCCATAATATTTCTAACTGTATGTAAATGTTTATGTGTGGCTTAAGTGCTTGTAAACTCTTTTACATTACAGTTAGTGGGAGCAAAATATATTTCCTGGAGGAGATAAGTCAGAGAGGTAACTTGCCCTATTCTCTAAGTCAGGGAGGTAACTTGCCCTATTCTCTAAGTCAGGGAGGTAACTTGCCCTATTCTCTAAGTCAGGGAGGTAACTTGCCCTATTCTCTAAGACAGGGAGGTAACTTACCCTATTCTCTAAGTCAGGGAGGTAACTTGCCCTATTCTCTAAGACAGGGAGGTAACTTACCCTATGCAGCGCTTATGCAAAAAGCTTATTCTGCATATCTATATTCCTCTTTCTCACTACTGGGGGTACCAAGAGCAATTACATCTATCTTTTCAACGAACCAATTTTTGGCTGTTTTTTTTTTAGTATCCAGGGACTGTGTCTTCAGTCAGCAAACAAGAGACATTTGTCTCGAGTTTTCTCTCTTGGATATGAAGTGTAAGAGACCCGAGCCTGCGTCCATAACTAAACACCAGTGTGAGAACAATTTGACTTCTGACATTGTGGACTGCTCGTCCGTGATAGAACCCGGGATAAAAACTCTAGGACAATTTGTTTCTTTCCCAAGAAATCTATTTCACAACTGTTAGTCTAGTATTATTGTGATTTTGCCCGGGGATAGAACGTAGGTCACTCTCACATTCTTAGCAGCATTAGTTAGTTATCATTTATTTCTAACGTATCAGCGTGCTCGATCGTAGGCGAGATTTCCGACTGATTGAAGTCGCAGTCATGATTTTAACAATTAACTTTGATTTATCCATGCAGACCTTAGACTAACAATTTTCATAATTAATTCTTTCACTCTTCACCCATTACATTTGATAAGCATTACTTAGGAATTTGTTACTTGGGAAGTTTGTGAAATGTAAATAACTTGTAAAAGTTAATAATGGATAGTATCTTATGAGTAAACTTACATCATTCACCATTGTAGTAATTAATGATTCACATTAATCAGTGATCTTAATCAGTATTTACACAGTATTGACATAATTGATGATTTGTACAGACCAGTCAGCACTTATGATGTGTTCTGGTTTATTTGACCCCAGCTGGCTTCATTTCCTAAGACGTGTCTCATTTCTACAAACTTGTTTCAATCTGAATTCAAACTCGTGACCACTGAGACAGCAGACGAATTGACCCACCATGCTACCCGCCAATCTATCCATCAACTCCAGTACAGCCTATCTCACGGGGACAGCAGGTATATTGACCCACCATGTTACCATGGCAATCTGACCATCAACTCCAGTAGGGTCTGGCTCAGGCACGCCACAACCGACAACATTGTCTCGTGAGGAAATAAACACACGTGTTGACTACTTATGCTTCTTACTTGCTGCTTCTCCAACTTGAGAGACTGGAGCTTGTTGACCTTTTCCAGGACCACACTGACAGCCTTCTCAAGTTCATCTGTGATGATTTTGGCCTGCAATGTCAGTTATACTGCATTTACAAGATTCAATGTGTTAGAGGTTCAAGGTCAGTGGTACACTGCAGGTTCAAGGTTAAATATACAACAGCTGCAAGGTTAAATATGCTAGAGGTTCAAGGTTAGATATGTGCAGTTACAAGGACAAACCTATGAAAGTATGTACATTTGGCAACAAACTATGAACAAATAAACAATTGATTCTCACATTGCACATAAACCTATGTAAGTATTACAACATTTTACCACATAATGTAAATACCTACTTCAGACAACACATACACTCTATGAAAGTATGCACAACATTTCACACACAAAACTGAACAAATAACAAAATATTCACACAGAACAGCTAAACCTATATATGTATAACATTTGACAACAAAATGTGAACAAATGAACAATCAATTCACACACCACATATAAACCTGTGCAAATATGCACAACATATGATAACAATCTGTGAAATAATGAAAAAAAGATTCACACAGCACAGCTAAACCTAAGTATAACATCTAACAGCAAATTGTGAAGAAATGATTCACTGAATACCTATATTACATTTGACAACAAACTGTGAACCAGACAGCTAAATCTATGTCTGTACAACATGTGACAACAAACTGTGAACCGCACAGCTAAATCTATGTCAGCTACATAAGTCTGTACAACATGTGACCAGAAACTAGTGCTGACAGGTTGACTCAACACCCGTAACTAATCAGCCAGACATAATGTAACTAATCAGCCAGACATAACGTAACTAATCAGCCAGACATAACGTAACTAATCAGCCAGACATAACGTAACTAATCAGCCAGCCATAACGTAACTAATCAGCCAGACATAACATAACTAATCAGCCAGACATAACGTAACTAATCAGCCAGACGTAACGTAACTAATCAGCCAGACATAACGTAACTAATCAGCCAGACGTAACATAACTAATCAGCCAGATGTAACGTAACTAATCAGCCAGACGTAATGTAACTAATCAGCCAGATGTAACGTAACTAATCAGCCAGACGTAACGTAACTAATCAGCCAGACGTAACGTAACTAATCAGCCAGACATAACGTAACTAATCAGCCAGACATAATGTAACTAATCAGCCAGACATAATGTAACTAATCAGCCAGACGTAATGTAACTAATCAGCCAGACATAATGTAACTAATCAGCCAGACGTAACGTAACTAATCAGCCAGACGTAATGTAACTAATCAGCCAGACGTAACGTAACTAATCAGCCAGACGTAACGTAACTAATCAGCCAGACATAACGTAACTAATCAGCCAGACATAATGTAACTAATCAGCCAGACATAATGTAACTAATCAGCCAGACGTAATGTAACTAATCAGCCAGACATAATGTAACTAATCAGCCAGACGTAACGTAACTAATCAGCCAGACGTAATGTAACTAATCAGCCAGACGTAATGTAACTAATCAGCCAGACGTAACGTAACTAATCAGCCAGACATAACGTAACTAATCAGCCAGACATAATGTAACTAATCAGCCAGACATAATGTAACTAATCAGCCAGACGTAATGTAACTAATCAGCCAGACATAATGTAACTAATCAGCCAGACGTAACGTAACTAATCAGCCAGACGTAATGTAACTAATCAGCCAGACGTAATGTAACTAATCAGCCAGACGTAACGTAACTAATCAGCCAGACGTAACGTAACTAATCAGCCAGACATAATGTAACTCAGCCAGACATACCTTTTCTTTCCTGGAGATGCTCTCTAACTTGACTTTATCCAGCTCAGCCAGGTCGGCACTGATTTGCGCTTGTAACACTTTCTTGCTATGCCCCTCCTCCTGGGTTTGTCTTCTGAGTCCCTCTGCATTTTTCTGCAACATGATGCCAGTTGAACCGTTATTTTGACTACATGTTGTGGCAGTTCAGTGTTATTTACAGAGTTTAGCCATATTGTTACCATTATTATCATCAACATGTTATTTCCTTGTGAGTGTTATCCACGTATCTTGCTTATTTTTCATTCTGAATATATTTGTATCCGTACCTACTTTGTGATCTAATTTCTAAATATGTAAGTTGCTGTCTGATAAATTGTCATGGTTGTCTGTTTATCACATGCACCCTTGAGATCTGAACAATACAAAAGATGCATCTGAGGACCACTGGCTAGTTAGGTGGAACCTTGTAAAACACTCAAATACAATATTCAAAATACAATACAAGACTCAAATACAATACTCAAAATACAATACAAGACTCAAATACAATACTCAAAATACAATACAAGACTCAAATACAATACTGATGCACATTTTTTTTAGTTCTGTGTACAAGTATGTCAGTGTTGATCAGTGAGTTAGTGAATTATGCAAACTAATGGGAAAACTTAAGGGTTATAATCCTTGAAATAGGGGAGGTCATTCTCATATCACTGGATCATGGACTGGTTTGCATTAAACATATATTCTTATGTACATATATGAAACAGAGTCTGTGTGTGTGTGTCTGCATGAATGTGTGTGTGTGTGTATGTATGCATGCATGTGTGTGTGTGACTATAACAATTGTCTTAATGCTCTTCTCATCTTGTCCAACTCTCATCTAGTTATGTTGTGTAGTAAAACCGTCTCAAACACAAACATTGTATTAACAAATGCAGTGACAGACACAAAGTAGATTTGGACCAAACAAAAATGGACGGCTGAAAATGGGGAGCAGAGGTGTGTCACAGTTCTGACTTAAATGTTGTTAATATGGTAGCAGACATTTTGTATTATAATGCAATGACAACATTTTAAACCCATGGCAGATATGGGAAGTTGCTTCAGACAATTAATCAGCCCTTGGGAATTAATCAGTTTTTTTAAATACCCCCCCACTCACACATCTCTCCACAGCCACACTCAAACATCTCTCTATCTGCAAAGTAAACTGTGCTGTTCATACCTGGTTGGACAGATATGCCAACAATCTGAGTCAACCATCTACCACGTCATTTCTTTGATCCTTCATATTTCTTCAATAAGGTCACATTTAAGCATCTTATGTGAAATATGTGTTAATTTCCTAGCATTGAGTCAACAAAACAGGCCAAAGTACTAGGAATAACAAACAAGGGCAGATTACTCTTGCTTTTTTCCAGCTTAATGAAAGTGGATTACAAAAAATTATATAACTGAAACGTTTTTCACTCATTATATTTCTCAGTCAACCTTGAGTTTTTCCTCCATGCGGAAGGCTTTGTCTTTCTCTGACTGCAGCTGGTCTTGGAGGCGGTAGTTGGTGTTCAATATTTGATGGTGCTGGTCTATAGACTGCTCTAGTAGAATTGTGGTTCTCTCGATTTCTTGGTTAATTCTGCTGATATTTTTTGTGTCTGCAGCTTTCAGATGTTCCCTGCAGAATAATAATAATAATAATAATAATAATAATAATAATAATAATAATAATAATAATAATAATAATAATGAAAATAAACATAGTACAATATAAACAAGTATTTTACATCATCCCTATTTATAAGCATGAATGTAGTATGGAAGAGATTGGACCTCAGTTCTCCTGTAAAATTCACATCAGACTGCTCATCTCTGGTGGTGTTCTCTTGTATGCGTAAGAAAGCTGAATACACATACTGCAGATGTGAAGTGAAGAATCCAGGTTCTCACTTGGGAATGTTGAAAGAAACTTGTACCCTTTCTTGTATACAATATTTAACACACTATTTTTTCAGGAGTGAATGAGCATAAATGCAGGAAACCAACAACGATTTTCATCAGTCTTGAATCATCAGTCTTGAATCATCAGTATTGAAACATTGAAAACATCACCTGATTTGACCATGCCTCCATGTTGTTAACCCAAACAAATACAAACTCCAGACACAAACGTGAATAAAATCCCAACCCAAACCCACAAATAAACACAAACCCTAACCCGAGCCCTGACACAAATGCAAACTCATATCATTCACAAGATGCACAACTATGAAGAGAAGGTTCACAAAAAACAATTACAAATATTAGCACTTTCGACTATCTACTGGTGTTCCCTCTGTGAGCAGCAACCACTCACAGAAGGAGTGTCTACAAGCCTGCCCCATCCCTGCGAGCAGCAACCACTCACAGAAGGAGTGTCTACAAGCCTGCCCCATCCCTGCGAGCAGCAACCACTAACAGAGGGAGTGTCTACGAGCCTGCCCCATCCCTGTGAGCAGCAACCACTCACAGAGGGAGTGTCTACGAGCCTGCCCCATCCCTGTGAGCAGCAACCACTCACAGAGGGAGTGTCTACGAGCCTGCCCCATCCCTGTGAGCAGCAACCACTCACAGAGGGAGTGTCTACGAGCCTGCCCCATCCCTGTGAGCAGCAACCACTCACAGAGGGAGTGTCTACGAGCCTGCCCCATCCCTGTGAGCAGCAACCACTCACAGAGGGAGTGTCTACAAGCCTGCCCCATCCCTGTGAGCAGCAACCACTCACAGAGGGAGTGTCTACAAGCCTGCCCCATCCCTGTGAGCAGCAACCACTCACAGAGGGAGTGTCTACAAGCCTGCCCCATCCCTGTGAGCAGCAACCACTCACAGAGGGAGTGTCTACAAGCCTGCCCCATCCCTGTGAGCAGCAACCACTCACAGAGGGAGTGTCTACAAGCCTGCCCCATCCCTGTGAGCAGCAACCACTCACAGAGGGAGTGTCTACGAGCCTGCCCCATCCCTGTGAGCAGCAACCACTCACAGAGGGAGTGTCTACGAGCCTGCCCCATCCCTGTGAGCAGCAACCACTCACAGAGGGAGTGTCTACGAGCCTGCCCCATCCCTATGAGCAGCAACCACTCACAGAGGGAGTGTCTACGAGCCTGCCCCATCCCTGTGAGCAGCAACCACTCACAGAGGGAGTGTCTACGAGCCTGCCCCATCCCTGTGAGCAGCAACCACTCACAGAGGGAGTGTCTACGAGCCTGCCCCATCCCTGCGAGCAGCAACCACTCACAGAGGGAGTGTCTACGAGCCTGCCCCATCCCTGCGAGCAGCAACCACTCACAGAGGGAGTGTCTACAAGCCTGCCCCATCCCTGCGAGCAGCAACCACTCACAGAGGGAGTGTCTACAAGCCTGCCCCATCCCTGTGAGCAGCAACCACTCACAGAGGGAGTGTCTACGAGCCTGCCCTCCCTGTGAGCAGCAACCACTCACAGAGGGAGTGTCTACGAGCCTGCCCCATCCCTGTGAGCAGCAACCACTCACAGAGGGAGTGTCTACGAGCCTGCCCCATCCCTGTGAGCAGCAACCACTCACAGAGGGAGTGTCTACGAGCCTGCCCCATCCCTGTGAGCAGCAACCACTCACAGAGGGAGTGTCTACAAGCCTGCCCCATCCCTGCGAGCAGCAACCACTCACAGAGGGAGTGTCTACAAGCCTGCCCCATCCCTGTGAGCAGCAACCACTCACAGAGGGAGTGTCTACGAGCCTGCCCCATCCCTGTGAGCAGCAACCACTCACAGAGGGAGTGTCTACAAGCCTGCCCCATCCCTGTGAGCAGCAACCACTCACAGAGGGAGTGTCTACGAGCCTGCCCCATCCCTGTGAGCAGCAACCACTCACAGAGGGAGTGTCTACAAGCCTGCCCCATCCCTGTGAGCAGCAACCACTCACAGAGGGAGTGTCTACAAGCCTGCCCCATCCCTGTGAGCAGCAACCACTCACAGAGGGAGTGTCTACAAGCCTGCCCTCCCTGTGAGCAGCAACCACTCACAGAGGGAGTGTCTACGAGCCTGCCCCATCCCTGTGAGCAGCAACCACTCACAGAGGGAGTGTCTACAAGCCTGCCCCATCCCTGTGAGCAGCAACCACTCACAGAGGGAGTGTCTACGAGCCTGCCCCATCCCTGTGAGCAGCAACCACTCACAGAGGGAGTGTCTACAAGCCTGCCCCATCCCTGTGAGCAGCAACCACTCACAGAGGGAGTGTCTACGAGCCTGCCCCATCCCTGTGAGCAGCAACCACTCACAGAGGGAGTGTCTACAAGCCTATCCAATTCCTGTGATCCCCCTTCCCTTCTCCCTGCCTGTGTCTTGATGACAACTCATATCCAGTTATTCACCTGTCATCTAACACCTGTCATCTAACACCTGTCATCTAACACCAGTCATCTAACACCTGTCATCTAACACCTGTCATCTAACACCTGTCATCTAACACCTGTCATCTAACACCTGTCATCTAACACCTGTCATCTAACACCTGTCATCTAACACCTGTCATCTAACACCTGTCATCTAACACCTGTCATCTAACACCTGTCATCTAACACCTGTCATCTAACACCTGTCATCTAACACCTGTCATCTAACACCTGTCATCTAACACCAGTCATCTAACACCTGTCATCTATCACCTGTCATCTATCACCTGTCATCTAACACCTGTCATCTAACACCTGTCATCTAACACCTGTCATCTAACACCTGTCATCTAACACCTGTCATCTAACACCTGTCATCTATCACCTGTCATCTAACACCTGTCATCTAACACCTGTCATCTAACACCTGTCATCTAACACCTGTCATCTAACACCTGTCATCTAACACCTGTCATCTAACACCTGTCATCTAACACCTGTCATCTAACACCTGTCATCTAACACCTGTCATCTAACACCTGTCATCTAACACCTGTCATCTAACACCTGTCATCTAACACCTGTCATCTAACACCTGTCATCTAACACCTGTCATCTAACACCTGTCATCTAACACCTGTCATCTAACACCTGTCATCTAACACCTGTCATCTAACACCTGTCATCTAACACCTGTCATCTAACACCTGTCATCTATCACCTGTCATCTAACACCTGTCATCTAACACCTGTCATCTAACACCTGTCATCTAACACCTGTCATCTAACACCTGTCATCTAACACCTGTCATCTAACACCTGTCATCTAACACCTGTCATCTAACACCTGTCATCTAACACCTGTCATCTAACACCTGTCATCTAACACCTGTCATCTAACACCTGTCATCTAACACCTGTCATCTAACACCTGTCATCTAACACCTGTCATCTAACACCTGTCATCTAACACCTGTCATCTAACACCTGTCATCTAACACCTGTCATCTAACACCTGTCATCTAACACCTGTCATCTAACACCTGTCATCTAACACCTGTCATCTAACACCTGTCATCTAACACCTGTCATCTAACACCTGTCATCTAACACCTGTCATCTAACACCTGTCATCTAACACCTGTCATCTAACACCTGTCATCTAACACCTGTCATCTAACACCTGTCATCTAACACCTGTCATCTAACACCTGTCATCTAACACCTGTCATCTAACACCTGTCATCTAACACCTGTCATCTAACACCTGTCATCTAACACCTGTCATCTAACACCTGTCATCTAACACCTGTCATCTAACACCTGTCATCTAACACCTGTCATCTAACACCTGTCATCTAACACCTGTCATCTAACACCTGTCATCTAACACCTGTCATCTAACACCTGTCATCTAACACCTGTCATCTAACACCTGTCATCTAACACCTGTCATCTAACACCTGTCATCTAACACCTGTCATCTAACACCTGTCATCTAACACCTGTCATCTAACACCTGTCATCTAACACCTGTCATCTAACACCTGTCATCTAACACCTGTCATCTAACACCTGTCATCTAACACCTGTCATCTAACACCTGTCATCTAACACCTGTCATCTAACACCTGTCATCTAACACCTGTCATCTAACACCTGTCATCTAACACCTGTCATCTAACACCTGTCATCTAACACCTGTCATCTAACACCTGTCATCTAACACCTGTCATCTAACACCTGTCATCTAACACCTGTCATCTAACACCTGTCATCTAACACCTGTCATCTAACACCTGTCATCTAACACCTGTCATCTAACACCTGTCATCTAACACCTGTCATCTAACACCTGTCATCTAACACCTGTCATCTAACACCTGTCATCTAACACCTGTAATCTAACACCTGTCATCTAACACATGTCATCTAACACCTGTCATCTAACACATGTCATCTAACACCTGTCATCTAACACCTGTCATCTAACACCTGTCATCTAACACCTGTCATCTAACACCTGTCATCTAACACCTGTCATCTAACACCTGTCATCTAACACATGTCATCTAACACATGTCATCTAACACATGTCATCTAACATCTGTCATCTAACACCTGTCATCTAACACATGTCATCTAACACCTGTCATCTAACACCTGTCATCTAACACCTGTCATCTAACACCTGTAATCTAACACCTGTCATCTAACACCTGTCATCTAACACCTGTCATCTAACACCTGTCATCTAACACCTGTCATCTAACACCTGTCATCTAACACCTGTCATCTAACACCTGTCATCTAACACCTGTCATCTAACACCTGTCATCTAACACCTGTCATCTAACACCTGTCATCTAACACCTGTCATCTAACACCTGTCATCTAACACCTGTCATCTAACACCTGTCATCTAACACCTGTCATCTAACACCTGTCATCTAACACCTGTCATCTAACACCTGTCATCTAACACCTGTCATCTAACACCTGTCATCTAACACCTGTCATCTAACACCTGTCATCTAACACCTGTCATCTAACACCTGTCATCTAACACCTGTCATCTAACACCTGTCATCTAACACCTGTCATCTAACACCTGTCATCTAACACCTGTCATCTAACACCTGTCATCTAACACCTGTCATCTAACACCTGTCATCTAACACCTGTCATCTAACACCTGTCATCTAACACCTGTCATCTAACACCTGTCATCTAACACCTGTCATCTAACACCTGTCATCTAACACCTGTCATCTAACACCTGTCATCTAACACCTGTCATCTAACACCTGTCATCTAACACCTGTCATCTAACACCTGTCATCTAACACCTGTCATCTAACACCTGTCATCTAACACCTGTCATCTAACACCTGTCATCTAACACCTGTCATCTAACACCTGTCATCTAACACCTGTCATCTAACACCTGTCATCTAACACCTGTCATCTAACACCTGTCATCTAACACCTGTAATCTAACACCTGTCATCTAACACATGTCATCTAACACCTGTCATCTAACACATGTCATCTAACACCTGTCATCTAACACCTGTCATCTAACACCTGTCATCTAACACCTGTCATCTAACACCTGTCATCTAACATCTGTCATCTAACACCTGTAATCTAACACATGTCATCTAACACATGTCATCTAACATCTGTCATCTAACACCTGTCATCTAACACATGTCATCTAACACCTGTCATCTAACACATGTCATCTAACACATGTCATCTAACACCTGTCATCTAACACATGTCATCTATCACCTGTCATCTAACACCTGTCATACTCTGGTGCTGTTTATTACTTTTGCTACTGACGTCACTCCATCCTGTCATTTCAGACTATCCTGTATTTGTTTGCTCAGCAGTTCTCTGACCTTCTTTCTGTTTAAACTTTCCATGATTTATAAAGATTCCCACAATTTTTGTGTTCACGTCTGTCTAGCAAACACAATGATTTGTTTCTATCTGTTAACAAAGGATCACTATAGCCATTATACCTTCTTTTTGTGGCTTCCAGTGACAGATATTTATGAAAACAAAAATAATTAAATCAATACATAGTTATGAGCCCGCTAGTTTTTATCAAGTCAAATTCATTTTTATCGGTTGTTGCAATCCTCCTCCCCCTACACTTCCTCGCCCTCAACATCATTATTACCATTATTATTATTGTTATTAATTTTGTACTTGTGTTTTTCCACACTTCCTTCATTGTTTCTACATTGTTTATTTATGTTTCCTACTTGTTGTTTCTCATCTACATTTCTAAACTTTATTTTCATAAGGACCATTGGTATATACAATTATGATAATAATGATGATGATGGTGGTGGTGGTGTTGATGGTGGTGGTAAGAAATAGTGGTGATGGTGGTGTTGATGGTGGTGGTGTAAATGATAGTGATGGTGGTGGTGGTAAATGGTGGTAATGGTGATGGTGGTGGTGATAGTGGTGGTGATAAATGATGGTGGTGATAAATGGTGGTGGTGTAAATGGTAGTGATGGTGGTGGATGTAAATGGTGGTAATGGTGGTGGTGGTGGTGATAAATGATGGTGGTGATAAATGGTGGTGGTGACAGTGTTGGTGATGGTGATGGTGATAAATGGTGGTGATGGATGTGGTGATAAATGGTGTTGGTGGTGACAATGATGATGGTGGTGTTAGTGATGATGATGATGATGATGGTAGTGGTGGTAGTGGTGATGATGATGATGATGATGGTAGTGGTGATGATGGGGATGGTGATGATGATGATGATGATGATGATGATGGTGGTGATGGTAGTGGTGATGATGGGGATGGTGGTGATGATGATGGTGATGGTGGTAGTGGTGATGATGATGGTGGTGATGGTAGTGGTGATGATGATGATGATGGTAGTGGTGGTAGTGGTGATGATGATAATGATGATGGTAATGATGATGATGATGGTGGTGATGGTAGTGGTGATGATGGGGATGATGATGATGATGGTAGTGGTGGTAGTGGTGATGATGACGATGATGATGATGGTGATGGTGGTGATGATGATGATGATGATGATGATGATGATGATCATAGTGATGATGATGATGATGGTACTGGTGGTAGTGGTGATGATGATGGTGATGGTGGTGATGATGATGATGATGGTAGTAGTGATGATGGTGATGGTGGTAGTGGTGATGATGGTGATGATGATGATGGTAGTGGTGGTAGTGGAGATGATGGTGATGATGATGATGATGATGATGGTAGTGGTGGTAGTGGTGATGATGGTGATGATGATGATGATGGTAGTGGTGATGATGATGGTGTGACCAGTTGAAAACATAATTTTAAAAAAAAGTAATAATCATAAAATAATAATAATAAAATAATAATAATAATGAAATAATAACAGTAAATAAAAAACAATATTTCCAGCACAATTTTTATCAGAATAGCCTTGAGATTTGGTACATGTATTTAGTACATGTTGTTACACAGTTTAATTAGAAGACATAGTAACATTCAACTTAAACAGAAGACACAGCATGCAACTTAAACAGAAGATACAACATACAACTTAAATAGAAGACAGTAACATAAAACTTAAACAGAAGATACAACATACAACTTAATCAGAAAACAGAACATACAACTTAAACAGAAGACACAACATAAGAGAAACCTGGACTAATGCAGCAGTTTTTGCCCATGATGTCTATGAAGATTTCCACTCAGGCATTGAAACCTTTGCTGCAGCGATTGATCTTGAGGACACATACAACAGAGTACCATTGGATTTTTTATTGCTTCAGCTACTTGAACTCAAAATAAGTCCATTCCTCCTTAGTTGGATCGCTGCAGCCCTCTTCCAACGGAAAGTAGTTTTTAGATGTGGCAGTTGGACGTCGGAACCAACAACAATATATCCTGGCCTACCAGGGATCACCATTATCTCCGGTACTGTTCAACGCCTACACAGTGAGAATCACCAGTGAGCAGATCACTGGACCTGGTAGGTCATTGTCATATGCCGACAATGTTTTAGTGTATCGTCAGGGTAAGGTTGCTGTGAAACTACAAACCGAACTAAATCGCATAAGTACTTAATGTGATGAAGCTGGGGCAATGGTCAACCCAACAAAGGCAACAGTGACTTGATTCTCGTTGAATAATCATATTGTCAACACTCCAATACCAACTGTAAATCTGTGTTCAGAAACGGTGGAAAGAACACAGGCAATGAATTACCTGGGAATATGGTTTGATCGAAGCCTTGCTTATAATGAGCACATAGACCAGGTGATAACAAAGGCCAAGTGGGGGTTGGCTGCGATGCGGGTAATGGCGGTAGCAAACTGTGAGTAGCGCCATCTATGTCTTCTGTACGAGGGGTTGGTCATGTCTGTTTTTGAGTATGCGATGGCAATCCTGACTCTCAGCCATAAGCAGATAGAAAGGATGGAAAGGATACAGAATGAAGCTATGCGCATTATTCTTGGATGTACAAGAGATACAGCATGCAGGGCGATGCGCTACCTTCTTGAGTTTCCAACCATTGAAGAAAGAATACAAGTTTGCAGGGCACGGGCCTACCTCAGAATTAACGCAAACACACAACATCCACTGCATAGTGAAATTATGAAGGTGAAGGGCAGCACGTTAAAAAGAGGACGGTCGTGGATGGTCAAGCCGAAGACATTCTTCAACAGGTGTGTTCACTTGAGGACTTAGAACCTGGTGAGGAGTGTGTATAAGTGCCAAAAGATTTCTGCACATCCTTTTCAGTTTGCATCCAACTAGATAGAAAATGCAGACAAGAAAACCCGACTGCTGTAGAGGCAGAAGTAAAAGCGTTGATTTTCGAGAATTCGTTAGACGGTGATGCGGTCATCTACACAGATGGGTTGGTCATCCGATATGTGAGAAGCTCATGGGCCTTTACGGCTTAGGCCGGAGGGAGAATTGTGAAGGAGGACTCTGGTGCTTTTGCTGAGACCACAAGTAGCCTGACTATGGAAGTCATGGCAGTAAGTAAAGCAATAACATGGCTCGAGACACAGACATTCACTAGGGCTTGTTTCCTTAGCGACTCAATGAACATGATCAAGAGGATAGAGGAGGGGGGGGGGGATCCGAAGAGAATGGTTGCTGTCTCTGGAGCAGTCTCGGCTGGCAAAGATTAGTTTCATCTTCATGCCAGGGCATGCGGGAGTACAAAGGAATGAGCGGGCTGACAAGCTCGCAGGTAACGCTACTGTGGAGGGCGGACGCGCCATAGACCAGGCTGACATTCTGAATGCTCTACGAGAAGTAAGACTTTTGCGAGAACCAAGTGATAACTGTGAATCTACAACCATGGCCAGACTGAGAGAACAGCAAATTAAAAGAGGGGTGGCCAAACAAGAACACTATGCAGGAAGCCAAAGAAGACAGATAAACCAACACAGAACTGGTGTCGTTAGCCGCTACATGATGCGGGATTTGCTGAGGAGGGGATCTGAGCACTTATGGACTGAATGGTTCGATGTGCAATGAGGATGATCTGTCGACTAACTAGAAACTAGAAACTAACACAACATACAACTTAAACAGAAGACACAACATACAACTTAAACAGAAGACACAACATACAACTTAGCCACTGATCCCTGCAAGTCTTGAACCTCCAAGCTCTGTGCCATGTTCTCTCTGGCGGCCATCTGTAGCTGCTTGTCTGCAACTTTCTTCTTCTGCACCAACTGGGCCTCTTCTACGGCATGTTGCTCTTTCTGTCACAGATTTTCCAGTCATTGAAGTTAGTTCACAAGAAACTGGGAAATTAGTTTAACTGTGCTATGATACTGGGAAATTAGCTTAACCTAGCAATAATATTGAGAAATTGATTTAACATAGCAATCTTCTTCTTCTTCAGCGTTCCGAGCCATTGAGGTTCTTTGCTGCAAATACAATCTGTCTCCATTCGTCTCTCTGGTGGACCTTCTCTTGCCAGTCATTGATTCCAAGTGCTTGTAGGTCTGTATGTATATTATCTCTCCACCGCCTTCTTGGTCTACCTCGGGGTCTACAGTCATTTATTTCCTGAGTGTAAGCGAGTTTTGTTTCCCTATTATCTTCCATTCTTTCTTTATGCCCCAGCCATAGTAGTCTATTAGCCTTCATGATACCAGTGATTAGCGGAGACTTAAACAGATCATAAATGTCTTTGTTACTTCTTCTTTTCCACTCTCCACTTTGTGTATCCCTAATGGGTCCAAAGATGCGTCTTAAAATTTTGTTCTCAAAGGTTTGTAACAAGGCTTCGTCTCCTTTCGTTGTACTCCAGGTTTCAGAGCCATACAGCACAACTGGTCTGATCAGTGTTTTGTATATTGTGATTTTGGTGTTACGAGATAGCGCCTTTGATTTTAGTAGATGTTGTAGTGCATAGTATATCTTATTTCCAGAGTTGATTCTAGTTTGTATTTCTTCCCTTATGATGTTGGAGCAGTTGAAGATTGTACCCAGGTATTTGTATGTTTCCGTTCTTTTAATGGTCATATTATCTATTTGTATGTGGCCAGAGTTTTTAGCCATTCCGTCTCTTGAAATTACCATATATTCTGTCTTATCTTGGTTGATAACCAGCCCCATCTGTTGGGCTTTTTCCTTTAAGTGAGTCAATATTTCTAATGTCTTTTGTTCACTTTGCCCTATAATATCTATATCATCTGCATAACCAAGCAGCTTGGATGTTCCTCCAATATCACATTCCTCCTTTACCTTCCTTACAACTTTCTCTAGAGCCAGATTGAAGAGTAGCGGCGATAGTGCATCACCCTGTTTCAAGCCAGATGTTATTTGGAAGGGGTCTGATTTCCTGCCTTTATATGTTACTATATTATAAGTATCTTCCATGCATAGTTTGGTCATGTTAATTAACTTCCTTGGTATTCCAAATTCCTGCATAACATTCCATAGACTATTCCTATGGACACTATCATAAGCCTTTTTAAAATCCACAAAAATGTTATGGAGATCTCTTTTATATTCCCAATGTTTCTCGGCTATTTGTCGTAAGATAAATATCTGATCTATTGTTGATCTGTTTTGTCTAAAACCCGCCTGGTAGTCACCTAATGTCTTCTGAATATGGTTTTAGTCTATTTAGTAATACTGCGGATAGTATCTTATAGCTTGTGGACAGTAGTGATATTGCTCTATAATTTCCACATTGGAACTTGTCTCCTTTCTTAAAGATAGGTATCAATAATGACTCTTTCCAGTCATGGGGTAATTCTTCTGTCCTCCAGATTTTTATTATTAGTTCGTATAGCTTTAGATGTAATGCATGGCCACCTGCCTTTATAAATTCAGCAGCAATTCCATCAGTCCCAGTTGCCTTATTGTTTTTAAGTCGTGTGATTACATATAGGATTTCTTCAAATGTAGGTTCTTCAATTTGTGGTTCGCATGTTAGAACCTCTTCCTGTGGGAAAATGTTACTTGGAGCTTCACAATTTAGTAATTCAATAAAATATTCTTTCCATGTGTTGCACATTTCCTCATTGGTATTTATCATATTCCCATTTTTGTCTTTTAAACCATATGTGTTTTGTTGGTGCCCTCGTTTCATTGACTTCAGTACTTTAAAAAATTTTCTGGATTCATTTTTCTGGTGATTAGTTTCCATATCTTTGGTTATATTACTCATATATTCTCGCTTCTGCTGTCTGACTATTTTTGTAGCCTCTTTACATTCATTTCTATAATGCTCTTCCTTTTGGATGTTATTGATGTCATTTAACCATACATGTCTGGCATTCTTCTTCCTAGTGACTGCTTCTTCACATTTTTGATTGAACCATCTGTTCTTTCTATGCGTGGTTAACACACCGAGACATTCTTCTGCGGTAGATTGAATTGTATTCTTGATGTTCAACCAAGTTTGGTCAACGCTTTCCTCCAAAGGGTTTTGCAAAGTTTCAAGTTTACATTTGATTTCATCTGTAAATTTCTCTTTGATTGTAATGTCTTGTAGTTTTTCTCTGTTATATGTTGGGTGTAATCTTTGTAATTTAGTATAGAAAGCTCTCTTAAGTTTTATTTTAAATTTTGCTCCAACGAGGAAATGGTCACTGTGGCACTCAGCTCCTCTATAACTTCTGACTTGCTGTATGTTTGATGCATTTCTGTTGTTAATTAAAATGTGATCTATTTGATTATAGGTTCTCTTGTCACATGATTTCCAAGTTTGTTTGTGTATATCCTTTCTTTGTAGTCTGGTACTGCTAATCTGCAGTCCTTTGGCTTCTGCCAGGTTGATGACTCTCCATCCATTATCATTTGAAGTTGTATGTAGGCTTTCCATACCGGCCACTTTTTTATTAGTTTGCTCTCTACCTATTTTTGCATTGAAGTCTCCCAGCACAATCAGGATGTCCTGTTTGGGGGTTTCTTCTATGACATCTTCCAGATCATTATAAAAGTCTTCTTTAATATCATCTTCTTTCTCTTCAGTAGGTGCATGTACATTAATCATCGTTATATTTTTCCATTTACCTTTTATTCGTAATTTACTAATCCTGTCATTAAAAGCTTTAAAGTTTAAAACGTTCCCCCATAACTCTTTTTTGATGACAAATCCTGTTCCTAATTCATGTTTATTTTGGGTGTTTCCTCCATATATTATAATCATTCCATTTTGCTCTAAAGTACCCTCTCCTGGCCACCTTATTTCTTGAATTGCTGTGATATCCATTTGATATTCAACCAGCTCCCGGGTTAGTTCTTCGGCCGCTCCAGCTCGATATAGTGTCCGTACATTCCATGTTCCAAATCTCAAAAGTCCTTTAACGTTCCAAGGTCGTTGTCCAGATAAGTCAGTCCGATATCGAGGCTCATGTATTTGTTTCGTAACAAAGAAAGGTTTTTACAAAGGTGGGGATGTTAAAACCCCACGCTTCAACCCCCAACCTGGAGGACCAGGGTGTTTCTCTTTGTCTGTTCTCTACCCTTTGACCTGTCCGGCTTGGGAGGCCCTGCTGGTAGCTATGCTACCGCCGGCATAGCTCTCAGGGTCATTGAGAAACTCAAGCTCCCCCACCACGACAAGGTGGAAACACCATCGGGGGAGAACATAGCAATAAAACTGAGAAATTAGCTTAACAGAGCAATAATACTGGGAAATTGTAAAAAAAAAAACAACCTGTCATTTACTGTCTATTTAGTACCTTGCAGTGTAGGGCAGGGAGATCTTGAGCCTGAGGAATTAAGGCTGCTAGGCTAGTGCAGACGCCGTGAACTGTGCAGGTTAGGGTGTTGTTTTTTTTCCACCGACAGAAAAAAATCCACACCTTACAAGGAAGAAAAAACTGCACACCCCTCCTGAAGGAGACCTCGTCGTTCTTACTGGGAAATGAGCTGGACTAAATTATAATACTGGGAAATGAGCTGGACTAAACTATAATACTGGGAAATGAGCTGGACTAAATTATAATACTGGGAAATGAGCTGGACTAAACTATAATACTGGGAAATGAGCTGGACTAAACTATAATACTGGGAAATGAGCTGGACTAAATTATAATACTGGGAAATGAGCTGGACTAAGCAATAATACTGAGAAATTAGATGGACTAAGACACAAAACTCATCTGTATTTTTAGCAGAGCCGCTAAGGGAAGCAGAGAACTGTAACACTGTCACTGACTAAACATGTCATAAGAGGTGACAGAGACGGGTTGGCCAGAGAAGAAAACTTCCACTGCAAAATGCAACCAAGAAGAAGTCTTCAGAAAGGGAAAGCAGCACAACAGAGGAACAACTGGGGAAAACTCATGGGTCTAGGTTATTATGACCTGGTGTGGCCACTGCAATGTTTTCCCCGTTGTTCGTATTTAGGGACATTTTCTCATATTTGCTTGTGGTGTCCTGTCGCACCCATGTCTTCCGTTTCCCATACCTTTTTTTAAAAAATTGTTTACATTTCCACATCTTCACAACACATTTGCTCATTTCATTTATATGGAGAACTTTCATGTACTGAGTTAAAACCTCATTAAGGCGGATGTTTAAATAGAACTGGGTGTCGGGTGGACACCGCCTCAAATCAGTACCAGGTGATGTGTGGGGGAGTGAAGGCTATACAACTGTGAGACCCCGCCTCACATGAGTACCAGGAGATGTGTGGGGGAGTGAAGGCTACACAACTGTGAGACCCCGCCTCACATGAGTACCAGGAGATGTGTGGGGGAGTGAAGGCTATACAACTGTGAGACCCCGCCTCACATGAGTACAAGGAGATGTGTGGAGGAGTGAAGGCTATACAACTGTGAGACCCCGCCTCACATGAGTACCAGGAGATGTGTGGGGGAGTGAAGGCTATACAACTGTGAGACCCCACCTCACATGAGTACCAGGAGATGTGTGGGGGAGTGAAGGCTATACAACTGTAAGACCCCGCCTCACATGAGTACCAGGAGATGTGTGGGGGAGTGAAGGCTACAGGCTACACAACTATGGGACCCCACCCCACATGAGTACCAGGAGATGTGTGGGGAAGTGAAGGCTACACAATTGTGGGACCCCGCCTCACATGAGTACCAGGAGATGTGTGGGGGAATGAAGGCTACAGGCTACACAACTGTGGGACCCCACCCCACATGAGTACCAGGAGATGTGTGGGGGAGTGAAGGCTACAGGCTACACAACTGTGGGACCCCACCCCTCATGAGTACCAGGAGATGTGTGGGGGAGTGAAGGCTACACAATTGTGGGATCCCACCTCACATGAGTACCAGGAGATGCATGGAGGGAGTGAAGGCTACACAACTGTGGAACCCCGCCTCACATGAGTACCAGGAGATGTGTGGGGGAGTGAAGGCTACACAACTGTGGAACCCCGCCTCACATGAGTACCAGGAGATGCGTGGGGGAGTGAAGGCTACACAACTGTGGAACCCCGCCTCACATGAGTACCAGGAGATGCGTGGGGGAGTGAAAGCTACACAACTGTGGAACCCCGCCTCACATGAGTACCAGGAGATGCGTGGGGGAGTGAAAGCTACACAACTGTGGAACCCCGCCTCACATGAGTACCAGGAGATGCGTGGGGGAGTGAAAGCTACACAACTGTGGAACCCCGCCTCACATGAGTACCAGGAGATGTGTGGGGGAGTGAAAGCTACACAACTGTGGAACCCCGCCTCACATGAGTACCAGGAGATGTGTGGGGGAGTGAAAGCTACACAACTGTGGAACCCCGCCTCACATGAGTACCAGGAGATGTGTGGGGGAGTGAAAGCTACACAACTGTGGAACCCCGCCTCACATGAGTACCAGGAGATGTGTGGGGGAGTGAAAGCTACACAACTGTGGAACCCCGCCTCACATGAGTACCAGGAGATGTGTGGGGGAGTGAAAGCTACACAACTGTGGAACCCCGCCTCACATGAGTACCAGGAGATGTGTGGGGGAGTGAAAGCTACACAACTGTGGAACCCCGCCTCACATGAGTACCAGGAGATGTGTGGGGGAGTGAAAGCTACACAACTGTGGAACCCCGCCTCACATGAGTACCAGGAGATGTGTGGGGGAGTGAAAGCTACACAACTGTGGAACCCCGCCTCACATGAGTACCAGGAGATGTGTGGGGGAGTGAAAGCTACACAACTGTGGAACCCCGCCTCACATGAGTACCAGGAGATGTGTGGGGGAGTGAAAGCTACACAACTGTGGGACCCCGCCTCACATGAGTACCAGGAGATGTGTGGGGGAGTGAAAGCTACACAACTGTGGGACCCCACCTCACATGAGTACCAGGAGATGTGTGGGGGAGTGAAAGCTACACAACTGTGGGACCCCGCCTCACATGAGTACCAGGAGATGTGTGGGGGAGTGAAAGCTACACAACTGTGGGACCCCGCCTCACATGAGTACCAGGAGATGTGTGGGGGAGTGAAAGCTACACAACTGTGGGACCCCGCCTCACATGAGTACCAGGAGATGTGTGGGGGAGTGAAAGCTACACAACTGTGGGACCCCGCCTCACATGAGTACCAGGAGATGTGTGGGGGAGTGAAAGCTACACAACTGTGGGACCCCGCCTCACATGAGTACCAGGAGATGTGTGGGGGAGTGAAAGCTACACAACTGTGGAACCCCGCCTCACATGAGTACCAGGAGATGCGTGGGGGAGTGAAAGCTACACAACTGTGGAACCCCGCCTCACATGAGTACCAGGAGATGCGTGGGGGAGTGAAAGCTACACAACTGTGGAACCCCGCCTCACATGAGTACCAGGAGATGCGTGGGGGAGTGAAAGCTACACAACTGTGGAACCCCGCCTCACATGAGTACCAGGAGATGCGTGGGGGAGTGAAAGCTACACAACTGTGGAACCCCGCCTCACATGAGTACCAGGAGATGCGTGGGGGAGTGAAAGCTACACAACTGTGGAACCCCGCCTCACATGAGTACCAGGAGATGCGTGGGGGAGTGAAAGCTACACAACTGTGGAACCCCGCCTCACATGAGTACCAGGAGATGCGTGGGGGAGTGAAAGCTACACAACTGTGGAACCCCGCCTCACATGAGTACCAGGAGATGTGTGGGGGAGTGAAAGCTACACAACTGTGGAACCCCGCCTCACATGAGTACCAGGAGATGTGTGGGGGAGTGAAAGCTACACAACTGTGGAACCCCGCCTCACATGAGTACCAGGAGATGTGTGGGGGAGTGAAAGCTACACAACTGTGGAACCCCGCCTCACATGAGTACCAGGAGATGTGTGGGGGAGTGAAAGCTACACAACTGTGGAACCCCGCCTCACATGAGTACCAGGAGATGTGTGGGGAGTGAAAGCTACACAACTGTGGAACCCCGCCTCACATGAGTACCAGGAGATGTGTGGGGAGTGAAAGCTACACAACTGTGGAACCCCGCCTCACATGAGTACCAGGAGATGTGTGGGGGAGTGAAAGCTACACAACTGTGGAACCCCGCCTCACATGAGTACCAGGAGATGTGTGGGGAGTGAAAGCTACACAACTGTGGAACCCCGCCTCACATGAGTACCAGGAGATGTGTGGGGGAGTGAAAGCTACACAACTGTGGAACCCCGCCTCACATGAGTACCAGGAGATGTGTGGGGAGTGAAAGCTACACAACTGTGGAACCCCGCCTCACATGAGTACCAGGAGATGTGTGGGGGAGTGAAAGCTACACAACTGTGGAACCCCGCCTCACATGAGTACCAGGAGATGTGTGGGGGAGTGAAAGCTACACAACTGTGGAACCCCGCCTCACATGAGTACCAGGAGATGTGTGGGGGAGTGAAAGCTACACAACTGTGGAACCCCGCCTCACATGAGTACCAGGAGATGTGTGGGGGAGTGAAAGCTACACAACTGTGGAACCCCGCCTCACATGAGTACCAGGAGATGTGTGGGGGAGTGAAAGCTACACAACTGTGGAACCCCGCCTCACATGAGTACCAGGAGATGTGTGGGGGAGTGAAAGCTACACAACTGTGGAACCCCGCCTCACATGAGTACCAGGAGATGTGTGGGGGAGTGAAAGCTACACAACTGTGGAACCCCGCCTCACATGAGTACCAGGAGATGTGTGGGGGAGTGAAAGCTACACAACTGTGGAACCCCGCCTCACATGAGTACCAGGAGATGTGTGGGGGAGTGAAAGCTACACAACTGTGGAACCCCGCCTCACATGAGTACCAGGAGATGTGTGGGGGAGTGAAAGCTACACAACTGTGGATCCCAGCCTCACATGAGTACCAGGAGATGTGTGGGGGAGTGAAAGCTACACAACTGTGGGAACCCAGCCTCACATGAGTACCAGGAGATGTGTGGGGGAGTGAAAGCTACACAACTGTGGAACCCCGCCTCACATGAGTACCAGGAGATGTGTGGGGGAGTGAAAGCTACACAACTGTGGAACCCCGCCTCACATGAGTACCAGGAGATGTGTGGGGGAGTGAAAGCTACACAACTGTGGAACCCCGCCTCACATGAGTACCAGGAGATGTGTGGGGGAGTGAAAGCTACACAACTGTGGAACCCCGCCTCACATGAGTACCAGGAGATGTGTGGGGGAGTGAAAGCTACACAACTGTGGAACCCCGCCTCACATGAGTACCAGGAGATGTGTGGGGGAGTGAAAGCTACACAACTGTGGAACCCCGCCTCACATGAGTACCAGGAGATGTGTGGGGGAGTGAAAGCTACACAACTGTGGAACCCCGCCTCACATGAGTACCAGGAGATGTGTGGGGGAGTGAAAGCTACACAACTGTGGAACCCCGCCTCACATGAGTACCAGGAGATGTGTGGGGGAGTGAAAGCTACACAACTGTGGAACCCCGCCTCACATGAGTACCAGGAGATGTGTGGGGGAGTGAAAGCTACACAACTGTGGAACCCCGCCTCACATGAGTACCAGGAGATGCGTGGGGGAGTGAAAGCTACACAACTGTGGAACCCCGCCTCACATGAGTACCAGGAGATGCGTGGGGGAGTGAAAGCTACACAACTGTGGAACCCCGCCTCACATGAGTACCAGGAGATGCGTGGGGGAGTGAAAGCTACACAACTGTGGAACCCCGCCTCACATGAGTACCAGGAGATGCGTGGGGGAGTGAAAGCTACACAACTGTGGAACCCCGCCTCACATGAGTACCAGGAGATGCGTGGGGGAGTGAAAGCTACACAACTGTGGAACCCCGCCTCACATGAGTACCAGGAGATGCGTTGGGAGAGGGAGGTGGAGAAGCTACACAACTGTGGAACCCCGCCTCACATGAGTACCAGGAGATGCGT